>CM045496.1:56675807-57079464 GCA_024704745.1 Rosa lucieae
CGGACACCCAAAGCTAAGTATTCCTACATCTCGCTCGATTGTCTTACTGAGCAATTGGTTAGGGTGGTTTGGTTTATACTGTTGCATATATATGCCTGAATGTCTGATCATAATTGGCCGCATGATAAAATCAAATATCATATATATATGTACGCCTCTTGCATGTGCCGCCATACTCTTGTCCACGACCGTGCTCCACGTGTCATGCAAAATAAATGTTATGCAAATATGCATAAACTCTCAGCTGGACAACTCACGTACATGCACTGCTACAGCTTAATCATAGACACGTTACCTTCCTTATAATACTATTGAGTATTGACAGATTCAGGTGGACTCTGCTTATTTCTGCCGTACGTTTAAGTTGATCACATGATCATGCAATAGCTTAAACTTTGACTTCAATTAACTAATGGGTCTATCCACATGTTTCCTGTATGTCCCTTGCACATGATATTCCACACAAATAAAGCACCTGATCAGTGACCACATGTGCCATTCAAAGTCTTTGGCAGCTCGTAAACATATTTACATTTATCTTTGTGCGTAGGACCATCAAGATGGGCAATAATTATACATAAACATCCATGTCTTAGTTCTCCAACTGATGTGAACCACTTACTGTTATAGAACTATATGCTTTACATCATGTGATAATTACTAGTGGATGCATGTTCCAATCTTGCTATGACTCACAGGAGCTAGCAAATTTCTTACATACTTGTGCAATCTTAAATTCAAGCTTATTAACACTTTGTTTTCACCTCTTATGAGAAGGTCACACTTTCATAAATCTATAGGTCACAGTGTTTTCAAGCATAATCTCATATGTTTCTATGCCAAGTCCAAATTTAAAGACCCATGTGGTAGAAGTGCATACGCATATATTCTACACTTTGGTTATAATTTTATCAAAGTACATATGCAAAATACTAGTGTTGATTTTACATACTCATGTACTAATCACCTATTTTGTTCTAGGGAAATTCAATTATTTCTATCAAGCATCCAACCTCAACTACGAGTTGACGGACATTATCGGAGTACTTTATCCGCCACAAGCAATGAACCTCAAATCGGCATAAGATAAGTCACTTTATCTTATCTTTTACGCTCTTTCAATTTGAGCTACCGCCATGCCAATACCATGCTTTTACTAATTCTAAGCATGCTTATAGAATATCACACTCGATATGCTTTTACATGCTTCCGTAAACTTTTGAGCATGCCAACAACATTTCGAAGATTTGGCAACACTTTCTAGACCTCACATGCTAGATATGCCATGCTTCACATACCGATCTCAATGACCCTTTAGCATATCTACAAAAAATGCAAAAATGATATTACCATCCACATTACAAGTAAATGCTATACACATATGCCATGCTTCTATTTTAATTGCAAAATTAAATAAGTATGGGAGACTCAAACAAAATTTTATTACTTGCTCTATGTGTTTATCATTTTTCAAACAACCGCCAAGCGGTAAGGCTACGCCTCATAATGACAATGACCGCTACGCGGCATTGCAGTCAAGTTTCTCATTTGAGAAAACAGTAAGGGACTAGTTAACACAGCCTACGGCAGCCATTGATCCGGCAGTTAACCCCGACGCTTGGGTACCAAAGATTGGGCTCGCTACCCAACACCCTCTGCTCCGCGCAGCTCCCCTCATCAAACAATTTTCCGACCATCCGGAGGTCTATAGCCAGGAGTGGGGGACTCCTCGCAGGGCCTAGCAGGGGCCCACCCGAAAGGGCAAAAGCGTTCGCTCCAACCAATTCTAGATGGACGACGCACTTGCACTAATTATGCTTGATATACGGCACAAAGCTACGCTTTGGTATCAACCCGCAAGACCACCCTCCTTGACTGGGGACTTCGGGGACTTGCACATACAGCCCAGCATAATTAGCAACGGCCACGCTCATGCCCCAGGGCATCACCATCGAGCTACCCGTTAGTGCCTCAGCGGCACCGCCAGACTTTTCGCGCTCGTGCCTCAGCGGCACCGCCTAGCTTTTGCGCTCATGCCTTCCCGGCATCCCCGAGCTCCCGCTCATGCCTTCCCGGCATCCCCGAGCTTCCGCTCACGAGCTTCCCGCTCATGCCTTCCCGGCAACCCCTGAGCTTCCGCTCACGAGCTTCCCGCTCATGCCTTCCCGGCAAACCACGAGCTCCCCGCTCATGCCTTCCCGGCATCCCCGAGCTTCCACTCACGAGCTTCCCGCTCATGCCTTCCCGGCAACCCCTGAGCTTCCGCTCACGAGCTTCCCGCTCATGCCTTCCCGGCAACCCCTGAGCTTCCGCTCACGAGCTTCCCGCTCATGCCTTCCCGGCAACCCCTGAGCTTCCGCTCACGAGCTTCCCGCTCATGCCTTCCCGGCAAACCACGAGCTCCCCGCTCATGCCTTCCCGGCAATCCCGAGTTTCCCGCTCACGAGCTTTCCGCTCATGCCTTCCCAGCAATCCTCGAGCTTTACGCTCATGTCTACTCGACAAACCACACGTTAATGGAACATTGAATTTTTTCTACCATTTGTCGTTTACCGACCGCGACAAATCAAATTCTTTTCGCGTTCCATTAATACGAGAGACAACCAAACAAACACAACCGTACTCGCGATCATCGTTCATGAGTTACAAATGCATACCTCCGCGGCGCTCATGCAACTTGCATCTCGCGAGCATAACCCCGTCAAAATCGACCTCGTTCGTCTCCTTGCGCGCGTCACGCATTTATCATATGCAATTCATTTTCTCACACGACCATACGCTCTCTCGAGTTTGTACTTCATAATTCGGTCGTACTCGGCGCCATTCGCGTGTGTACATCAACATGTATCACGCACCCCATACGTTCATATATGCCAACGCATATCAGCGCAACTCACATTTGTTGCCCAATGCAACGAGCATTCTACATATGCCTATTTTTTGTCTTTGTTGTGCAGGTTAACGAGTCCCTTCTTGCTTACGGAGTTCGGGGACTTGTAGGGGCTCCGTACCGCCCGGTTACTTATGCTTGATGACTTCATGATTTGAACTCCCCAACCAAGAAGCTACTCTTACTCGGGGACTTCGGGGACTTGTACATACCTCCAATAATATGGAGTATTTACTACATCACCAAGCATAAGTAACACCTACTTTGGGACATCTACAAGACATGGCAAGGCCCAACCGAGAAATGCATCGTGTAGCCCTATGTTCAAGCTACGCCACGGTATCCGGAAGTCACAAATCCGCCACCGGGAAGCCACCTTTCCGCCCTTGCAAAGTTGCCCTCACAAACATAGCTTTCTACATGTTAAATAGACTAGAATAGTAACTTTGCTTGTCCCACATCGAAGAACAAGTAAATGAGAAGCATTCCTTCATCTATAAAAGGAATGCCTCCTCCCACAACTCAACACATTCATTACATCTCTTGTAATCTTGTTAGGCCGCAAGGCTCGACACACTAGTATAGTTTTCAAGTGGACGTAGTCTCCCGCTCATGCGGAGGCGAACCACTATACATCTTGTGTCGTTCTCTCTCTCTCTCTCTCTCTCTCTCTAAAGCTAACTAGAGTCCCCTCGGATTCTAACGTTAACAGATACCAGAATGTTGAGAACTAAGAACTAAAGCACAACAAACACAAACAATCTGGGAATAACTTCATCTAGAATGAAACAGACTTTGGCTATTAAATAGCCTTTACAAACCTAACAGAAAGCAACAAAAACAGCCCACGTTTATGCTAGCTAGAAACGTGGTAATCAACAGAAGAATAAGTCAATCAACAACCTACTTCCCTAGTCAACAGGGATTATTCAACAGAAAGATATTGACTCTAACTGAAACACCTACTATCCTGACACATTCAAGCAACTAGGGCGGCCCGTCTTCACACTCGGTTCCTGCAATGGTATAGTGTTTGTATCTCTTGATTTCCATGATGGATTTTATATCTGGAACCCATCAACTGGGTTGTTCCTCAAATTGCCCAAACCGGGTTTTGCCTCAGAAGAAAATAAAATGATTTCATGTCTCCACCATTATGGTTTTGGGTATGTTTCGGCCACTGACGATTACAAAGTTGTTGTAGCTGCTCCATCTGAGGTGAATCCAGCCATGCCTATACAAGTATTCTCGTCTAAATCCACCTCTTGGAAAAGGTTTGAATCCCCTCCCCACTTCTCCTTGATGCGTTGGTTCGATACAATATGGGGCAGTCTTACTAATGAGGCACTACATTGGCTCGACGAATTGCGTGAGCCGGAGCTAGACACTTCCAGATACACCATCACTGCTTTTGATTTAGACAAAGAAGAATTTCGGGAAATGCTGCTTCCTATTTCGGTTGAGACACTTTCAGATAGATCGTTTTTAAGAGGCGTAGGGGTTGTTTTTGGAGGGTGCTTGTGTGTATCTAGTTTTGATGGTGAGTATTTTCAATTATGGGTGATGATGGAATATGATGTTGGTGAATCTTGGACCAAGCTGTTTAAGTTTAAGAATGCGGGGATTCATCTTGTGCTACCTGCCTTCCACACAGAAAGAAGGGTTGTTATGTGGGGATGCAGATTTTGGGGTGGGGAGGTGGACGACCTCTTGATAAGGTCTGATCATAACGAAGAAGAGAAGCTTGATAGGGCTGCGGTTTGTAGTGCGACATATTGGCTTGGTCGAAACGGGTATGGTCCATATAGGTTTGAGCCAGGTCACTGTCATATGATCCAATATGATGAAAGTCTACTTTGGCTTCACGATTCTAGGGCTGAGGGGAGGTAAATCGACTGAAAATCCAACAGAAGCACAGCAGTAGAAAGTGAAGAGGAAGGATTGCTCTATGCATTCATGTAATTTCTGGTTTGTGCTCCTCACTTTAGCTATTGGAAAAATGTTTGTTTGTCTTCTTCATATTCTTCTGAAATGTACTCAATATTCAAATGCCTTTGAATCTCTTAAATTTACAAGTATCTCTTTTAATTGGTCATCATAGACTGAACTTTAGTCTTAGAGTACGTCTACTTATCTGATGTTATGATATGATGCGATCTCTATTCCATTGTTTCAATTCACTTATACTCCTGTTACTCTCGTATTATATATCCCAGTCCTATACTCCAGAGGATGGATCAATTTGTTTTCTTACTCCTGATCAGCTGAAAATGAATCAAAAAATTAGTTATGTACCCTTGGAACTAAATCTTGGAAACTTTGCTCTATATGTTCATTGAAGTAGATTGAATAAGTCAAACTTTCAAAATATTTAATGGAAAAAAAAAACTCATAAAAACGCTACTATTAATGGCCATAGTCTCAGAAAATAGAATCAGAGCAAAGGAAAAATGACATGCTTGAAATGTTGCAAAATAAATGAATGTAGCATTCTGTGTTAGCTATATTAGGTTGGTTTTCAATCTAAGATTTGCAGGAACAGATGTATAATGTTAACAGAATGTTATTATGTAAATCTGTAATATATATGAGAATCATAGTAGTTCTTTCATGATGGTTATACATAAGATTGTTAAATAGCGACAAGCGTGGCATGTGGCCCACCATTGTACCGATACTGTCCCAATTTAACCACCTGTTAGGTGTTGGGTTTTAATCACAAAAGGCCTCGGTACAATTGGGTGAGATCCACCCACTTATAAGTTATATTTTATTTGTCACTTTTCCAATGTGGGTTTTTTCCTCTTCAACACGCCCCCTCACGTGCAACCTAACTCTAGGTCTGCACGTAAAATTAATTAACAATCCAATTCCCACATTGGAAATTGGAAAGGGAAAGTTTGGGAATTTCTGATGTATTGATCTTCTCCAAAGATGGAGTACATATACAAAGTATACACATTTCTAATAGGAAACTAATTACACCGTGATATTCTCCCCCTTAACTACATAATATTCTCCTTAACTATACAATCCTAATTATACTACAATTCCTACAATTATGGAGAGTGACTCACGCCAACACTCCCCCTTAAGTTGAGCATACAGATCACGGATGCCCAACTTGTCAAGTGAGTCAGAAAACACCCTGCTAGAAACTGCCTTTGTAAGACTGTCCGCCAACTGCTCCTTGGTAGGTACGAAGGGAAAAGAGATGATTTGTTGATCTAGCTTCTCTTTGATGAAGTGTCTATCAACCTCCACATGTTTTGTGCGATCATGTAGGACAGGATTATGATCAATTTCAACTGCAACTTTGTTATCACAGAATAAGGGCATGACTTTCTTCTGCTTGAACCCCAAATCCCTCAACAAGTGCCTCAACCACAACATCTCACAAACTTCACAAGCCATTCCTTTATATTCCGCTTCAGCACTAGAACGGGCCATCACCTTCTGTTTCTTACTCTTCCAAGTAACTAAATTCCCACCTAAAAACGTAAAGTATCCGGAAGTGGACCATCGATCAGTTATACAACTTGCCCAGTCTGCATCTGTATACCCCAAAACATCTAAATGCCTATGCTTAGAAAACACCAACCCCCTTACAGGAGCAGACTTCAAGTACCTCAAAATCCTAACTATAGCTTCCATATGAGCCTTACTAGGATTATGCATGAACTGACTCACAACGCTAACTGCATAAGCTAAGTCTGGTCTAGTGTGTGACAAATAAATTAATCTTCCAACTAACCTCTGATATCGTGCCTTATTTGTGGGTACTTGATCTGGATACTTAGCTAACCGATGGTTCTGCTCAATGGGTGTGTCAGCTGGTTGGCAATCAAGCATACCCGTCTCTGCTAATAAGTCAAGGACATACTTTCTCTGGCTCAACATAATACAATCTTTTCCTCTAGCAACTTCAATACCCAAGAAATATTTCAAACTCCCCAAGTCTTTCATTTCAAATTCTGCTGACAATGCACTCTGCAACTTCTTAATCTCCTCAAGATCATTACCTGTCACCACCATGTCATCCACATAAATAATTAAAGCTGTAACTTTACCCTTCTGATGCTTAAGGAATAGGGTATGATCTGAATTGCTCTTCTTGTACCCAATCCTCCTCATGAATGTCGTGAATCGACCAAACCAAACTCTTGGAGATTATTTGAGGCCATATAGGGACTTCCTTAAACGACACACCACCTTGACTCCAGTGGAAGTACCATATCCCGGAGGCAAGTCCATGTATACTTCTTCATTCAAACCACCATGCAAGAAGGCATTTTTTACATCAAATTGCTGCAGAGGCCAATCAAGATTAGCTGTTAGAGACAGAAGTACCAGGATTGTATTGATCTTTGCTACTGGTGCAAAAGTTTCATCATAGTCCACACCATGCTTCTGGCTATAACCCTTCGCTACTAGCCTTTCCTTATAACTGTCCACCGAACCATCTAAATTGTGCTTCACTGTATACACCTATCGACACCCAACTGTTTTCTTTCCAGGAGGTAGTGATACTAACTCCCACGTTTGATTTTTTTCAAGTGCATCCATCTTCACAGCCATTGCTTTTGCCCACTTCTCGTCCTTCATTGCATCCTGCACTTTACTAGGAAGTGACACAGAAGATAATTGATTCACAAAGGCTATATACAGTTTAGACAACCTATGAGTAGACACATAATTACCTACAGGATATTTGGTCTTAGCACATAAGCTTGGTTCATATTTCTTGGCAGGCTGGCCACGATTGGACAGTTCTGGTAAGACTCGTGTTTGAACATGTGTAGAATCAGTTAAAGGAGTAACACTATTAGACAAAGGTGGGTTATGGGACAAAGGCAACCTACTACGTACCTCAGATGAAGATTGAACAGGGGAGACCACTGATGGAGAGGGAGAGACTGAATGATTAGGAGCTTCTTCTTGAAGGGTAGACGATTCGGCAATTGCATTTTCTGTGTCGGAACTCACAATGCTTTGTTCAGCAGTAGCATGGCGAAGAGTAGAAGATTCAGTAATTGCCTTTTCTGTTTCAGAACTTATAATGCTCTGTTCGGCAGTTGCATGGCGAAAGATAGACGATTCAGCAATTTCTTTTTCTGTTTCGAAACTCGCAACGCTCTATTCGGCAATTACCTTTTCTATTACTGCAGGAGTGTCATTGTTTTCTGGGGCATTTGACACTTCCTCTTCACAAACCAATTGATCGTTTGAGATAAAGCAATCGATCGTTGGCCCTGTTTGGCACTGTCCTTCATAAAAAACACCCTGCTCCCCCTGACTATGAGTTGTAGAAGGTGGAAAATAACATGTATCCTCACTGAATGTCTCATACATGTTGACATAAAATCTTTGTGAGGGAGGATGATAACACTGGTATCCTTTCTACTGAGTCCCATACCCGACAAAGACACACTTGAGAGCCCTTGCATCTAACTTAGAACATTGGTTCTTATAGGGATGGACATAGGCTACACAACCAAAGACACGAGCAGGAAGGGTATTAAGAGATGGGATAGAGACATAACTAGACAATACCTCGAATGGAATACGACTTTAAAGAGAGGAAGATGGGAGACGATTAATAAGATGGGAGGCACACAACATTGCCTCTCGCCAAAGGTATTTAGGCATATTGGCACTAAGGAGAAGGGCCCGACCCATGTCTAATAAATGTCGATTCTTCCGCTCAGAGACTCCATTCTGTTCTGGTGTTTGTGGGCAAGTGGTTTGGTGAACAATTCCATGAGATTGGAAGTAATCACGAAATGAATGATTAACAAACTCCCCCCTATTATCAGAACGAAAGACCTTAATACGAGCATCATATTGGGTACGAACAAGATTATGGAAGGCTATAAAGGCAGAGAAAACTGCATCTTTTGACTTAAGCAAAACAACCCAAGTCAATCTGGTGAAGTCATCAATGAATAAAACAAAATCATGCATTCCTGAAAGAGTTGAATTTCTTGAAGGTCCCCATAAATCAGAATGAATTAATTCAAAAGGCATTGTACTAGACTGAAAGCTAGAAGGATAACTAGACCTATGACTCTTGGCTAAAGCACAGGTTTCACAATGTAGACTAGAATCACTTATTCCAAAAAAAAAAGAGAAGCCATGGACTTCTTCATGACACCAAAGGATGGGTGACCCAAACGACGATGCCATAACCACAATTCATTCATCCGATCAGAACTCAATGTCAGGGCAACATGACCTTGTGGACTTGATGGTGCTTGTGTCGGTCCTCCGTACATGCAATCCAAGTAAAACAGTCTCTCCCTCAAATCTCCCTTGCCAATTATCACCCGACTACACAGATCCTGAAAGATTACATAGGATAAAAGGTGACAGAGCATTTGTTTTGTGTGTTTAATTGAGACACAGACAAAAGATGATGAGATAAAAAGGGTACATAGAGGACATTATAAAGAGTAATGGACAGTGTAACCGGGATTGACCCAATTCCTAAGACCGGGAAGGACTCACCATTGGCATTAGACCCAATAGACCCAATTCCTAAC
The DNA here is from genome assembly GCA_024704745.1 of Rosa lucieae. Taxonomy (NCBI): domain Eukaryota; kingdom Viridiplantae; phylum Streptophyta; class Magnoliopsida; order Rosales; family Rosaceae; genus Rosa; species Rosa lucieae. The sequence goes on from CM045496.1 coordinate 56,685,240, forward strand.
ACATTCGTATGTGTTATGGATGGGGAGGACAACGTGACAAAGAAAGACTTATCATAGGTCATGTGATCAGACGCACCAGAATTAATTATCCATGTATTACTACCAGTAAAGCCAAAAACATTTAAAGCAACACCAATTTTACCTCGATTCTCCTGAGTTAGGGAAACATTACCCATAGTTTGATCTAGATCTTCCACATTGTAGAAATCAGGTTCTTGCTCCTGCACTAGTTGGATTGCCGCCGTGCTTTTCTGACCATTGTTACTTCTTTTCCAACCAGGATTATTGGAGTTGAGTCTTAGCAACTTGGGGCATTGACTCTTGTAGCTCTGAAACAAAACAAAAAAAATGGAAGTTCCTGATATGACAAACCATAGAATCAGATCAAGAGAATAAGAATGATTGAATCATGTCTTGGCTAAACATATATACATAGAATACTTTAATAGGATAAACACCCATGGATACAAGACTGAGATTTCAAAGAACCAAAACCCAAAACTAAAAAGCTAAATGGGATAAGATCAGGATCAATAAGATCAATGCTAAAGAGTTAGATACAAATACCTGAATGATGAAATCAAAGTACCAGCACCTAAAGACCGAATCCAAAGATGAATGAAATTTGGAATGAGACAAAGAGTGATCGTTAGTGAAGAATAAGAGACGTATCAGCTGGGTTTGTAGAGGAAGTCTGATTGGAGGGAACTAGCAGAAGGTGAAAAATGTTGGAGGGAAACTTGAAGAAGCCTTAACGTCAACTATTTCAGATCATTAGAGAGAGAGTCTCTCTTTGTGTGTTGTCAGCTTAATAGCCCTTGGATTGAGATGTGCTGACGTGGCGAGCTCACATTGATATCCAAGCAGATTATAGCAAAGAGAATCCAAGCTAAGAGGCCGAGTCCATACAATACACCCCCCTTAGTGGTTGCTTTTTGTGAGTCCCAGAAAACATATCGAGCTTAGTTGAGATCGTTCGATAAATTATTTATTTACGATTTCAGTAATTATAAAAGGTGCTCAAGAATATTTGCAGAAATTTTCACAGAGTGAAATCCTCGATATAAGAGTTTGAAAATTAAGTACACGACACGACTAGTTCGTAGGAATTTTCAGGGAATTTTTCTGACTTTCGAGCTATTTATAGTGGTTTTTGGAAGTTTTAGAATTAAAGAAATTATTAAAGGAAAATAGAAAAATTACGCGGTGCGATCATGGCCATCCATTCAGCCACCACTTTATCCTGGGCGTCGAATTAATTTCTCATTTTGGGCCATAAATAGTCATATCGGGATCAGACAATCTAGAACATTCCCTCTTCGAGCTCCCTCGACCCGAGAGAGAGAGACCCGACAACCCGTGAGAAGGGTCCGACCAAAACGCAGTCCTCCAACCATCTCTCGGCGGCGGACCACCGACGATCGCTCCCACTCCTTGGCGCTGATGTCCTCCTAGCGACTGATCATCCAATCGGCGAAGGACAGGGACGATATAAGGCCCGAAAGCTTGAAACTTCTTTCGGCGATTATGGACATTTTCCGGTGACTCCGGCCGCGATTTGGCTTGCATGGCATACGAAAGTTGGTCTACTCCTCGTGCTCTACGTGGTAGTGTAAGTTTTTTTTTTCGAATTCGATTAAGTTTCGGAGAATGTGTGTTTTGGGTATACACGGCCACCGCTGGGGACATTGGTTCCTGTGATCGTTTGGCTTATTCTCAGGCAGTTCTGACTTTATTTTTCAATGTTAGAGGAAGACTAGACGGTGGAAGCACTCGCCTGACAGATGTGAGGAATTGTCCGGGTGGTGAAGAAAAGGGAAGTGTTAGCGTGAGTCATAGCTGAACATTAGGAATAGAGTATATTGTAAGTATATCATAGTTAGTACTTACCTTTTCTGTGTGAGGTAGATAATAGAGACGTAAGTCAATTGTATTGCTGTAATCCTTTTTATATACCTCCACTGTGAGATGAATAAGATTATCAGAAAATTCATTCTCTCAACCTTGTTCTATTTGACTTGGTATCAGAGCAAAGATCCGCAAAGGACTTTGTCTTTTTTTTTCTTCTTCTTCAGTCTTCTCTCAATACGAGGAAGACAGTTGACTTGGAACCTTCTGTGGGTTAGACGACGTCGTTCTCCAACTGTTAGAAGACGTCATCCTTCTTCTCCGTCAACTGTTGGAAGACGTCATCCTTCTTCATCATCTCACAGTGACGATTGGCTTCGCCTTCAGCCCAAGGCCGCCGTTGCTCCTCGAATCCAGTCGGCCTCGTCTTCAAGACAGCCGTCACTCCTCTTACCGAGTCAGCTTCGTCTTCTGCTCGAGACCGCCGCTGCTCCTCTCATCAATCCAGATCGGCACCATCCTCTCTTGATCCAGCCCGGCGTCGTTCTTGGTTCCCGGCCCAGAATCGTCCCTCTCCTGATCACCAGACCGGCATCGACTTTCTCTGTCCAGATTGGTGTCGACGTCTTCTGCAGTCAAGGCAACCCGACCCGTGCTACAAGGCGGGGCATACACAACGTACGCCGCACCAGTTCGAGGTCTCGTCCGATCACAGTCATCTTCTCAGAACAAGGTTCGTCAGTTCCCAGCGACACCGCAAATCTCCCAGATCGTCGGCTTCATCTGTGAAGATCGCCGTCCTCATCCTTTGGATCGCGTCGCTCCATCTCTCGCGTTGCTTCGCCGTCCTCATCCTTCGGGTCACACTCAGCCCGGTCTCTTCAGTGAGCCGTCCAATCGGTCAATTTGGTCAGCCCAGTCAACACACCTCAGCTCGGTCAACAGAGTCAGCCTAACTTGGTCAACCCATCAGCCCAGTCAACTCCCACAGGTCTAAAAAAAAATATATATGTTATTATTTTTGGAGCCTTCTGTTCTTCTTATTTCCGCTACATACTTTGGGATTTGTGTGTTTTTTGCAATTGTATTATTGCAATGGGTGGTGGTGACAATGACGGTCAGAGTTCCAAGATCCATGAGGTCCAGAAGGTTGAGGTTTCTGTCCCACAAGGCTGGAAACTGAACGGATACCCTAAAAAGAAGGGTTATCATCCTACAGCCTCTATAGCTGGTCGTGGAAAGATTGGTATGGTTTTAAAAGTTTCTAACTTTGTTGGTTCTGATACATGGATTATTGAGTCTGGTGCCTCCGATCATATGACTTATGATAAATCATATTTTACTGAATTGTCTTCCCCACCAGTGTCTTATGTAACCAATGCCAATGGTGAGGCTTTTCCTGTGTTGGGGTCAGGGTCAGTTCGTATTACTCCTACTTTAGAACTTTATAATGTCTTATATGTGCCTGACTTGTCTCATCATCTGATATCAGTTCCTCAGTTGAATACTGAGTCTCAATGCTCCATAACCTTTTATCCTATGTATGTGATTTTTTAGGATCTTCTCACTAGGGAGGTAATTGGTCGGGGGTATCTGAGGGGCAGGTTGTTCCATCTGGATCAGACATACGCAGGGGAGAAACCAGGTGCACAGTTCCGCGCCGCTTTGGCTTCGAGTTCTGATAAGCTAAGTGAAATTTGGTTATGGCATCGCCGTTTAGGGCATCCCTCTTTTAGTCTCATGAGAAAAACCATGCCTACTTTGGTGTGGATGAGTCTGTCTTACATTGTGAAACATGTGTTTTGGCCAAAAGTCATCGTGCTACTTATTCTCCTAGTATTTCTAATAAGAGTGTTATTCCTTTTGAGTTGATTCATTCTGATGTTTGGAGACCTTCTAGAGAGCCTACTGTATCGGGTATGAGATATTTTGTGTTGTTTATTGATGATTGTACGAGATTGTCATGGGTTGCTCTTCTTAAAAACAAAGATGAAGTATTTCCAACTTTTCAAACATTTCGCACTCTTGTTCAAACCCAATATCATAGCACCATTAAAGTTCTTCGTTCGGACAATGGGGGAGAATATGTTAATCATGTTTTCCAAGAGTTTTTTAAAACCCATGGGATTGTTCACCAAATTACATGTCCACAAACACCAGAACAAAATGGAGTGTCCGAAAGGAAAAACCGTCATTTACTTGATATGGCTCGTGCCCTTCTTTTCAGTGCACATATGCCTAAGTATCTTTGGGGTGATGCTGTATATGCTTCCTCCCATCTTATCAATCGTCTTCCATCTAGTGTCCTTCAGGGAAAAATTCCCTTTGAGGTTCTTGCATCTCATGTCTCCTTACCTTCATTTCATAATCTTCCAGCTCGTGTCTTTGGTTGTGTTGCTTTTGTCCATGTTTCTAAAAACCAGAGGTCTAAGTTGGATGCCCGAGCACTAAAGTGTGTGTTTGTTGGCTACGAAGGTTATCAAAAAGGGTACAAGTGCTATTAGGGGTCGTCAACGGGCCGGGCCGGGCCTTGCTATATTTTTAAATAATTGCGGGCCGGGTTTTATTAAAAATCAAAGGATCCAAGTCCGTCCATATAAAGCGGGCCTTGCGGGCTTTTTCGGGCCGGGCCGGGCTTGGCCTTGCGGGCTTTTTTGGGCCGGGCCTTGCGGGCTTTATTTATAAATAAATATTTAAAGACACAAGTTTTTTTTTTTTTTAATCAAGCTTTGGAAATTCAATGGATAATGATCAAATACAACCAAAGATAACATATCTATATAACTATATTGTAGCCAAAAAAATCTATATTTATATATAGATACTAATTTATTGATAAATAAATTTTTAAAGACACTAATTTTTTATAAATCTATATTTATACATCATACACTCCAAAGAGCAACCCCTATCAATTCAAAGAAAATGAAAAAACTGACCGTTGGATGAGTTTATTACAATAAATTATGAGTGTGGTAAAAAATTTAGCCAATTTCACCATATTTTCGAATCCGATCGGACTAGTCAACCGTAGACACTTATATGTTTTATTGGTTGACCGATGCTGTGACAACCTCGAAACGTGCTTATTTTTTCACATCACATTTGTATATATTCCATCAATGGATGTGCGTGGACATAAGATAAAAAAAATTAATTTTAATTACAAACACATTGGTCTATACCAATTTTCCTCCTAAAGTTGTATGACATATTCATTGTATTTAAATTGTTTAGGTTCATTCTAAAGCAACCATGAAGTGGAAAATGAATTCGGAGAAACCAACCGCTCGATGAAGAGATTGTAATGTTTTATGGTGGTTTTAGAAAATCCAGCAAATTTGGTTCTCGTTTCGAATTCGATCAACTAAGTCAAACCTAGTTACTCATATAAACTTATATTTATATATCATACACTCCAAAGAGCAACCCCTATCAATTCAAAGAAAATGAAAAAACCGACCGTTGGATGAGTTTATTACAATAAATTATGAGTGTGGTAAAAAATTTAGCTAATTTCACCATTTTTTCGAATCCGATCGGACTAGTCAACCGTAGACACTTATATGTTTTATTGGTTGACCGATGCCGTGACAACCTCGAAACGTTCTTATTTTTTCACATCACGTTTGTATATATTCCATCAATGGATGTGCGTGGACATAAGATAAAAAAAATTAATTTTAATTACAAACACATTAGTCTATACCAATTTTCCTCCTAAAGTTGTATGACATATTCATTGTATTTAAATTGTTTAGGTTCATTCTAAAGCAACCATGAAGTGGAAAATGAATTCGGAGAAACCAACCGCTCGATGAAGAGATTGTAATGTTTTATGGTGGTTTTAGAAAATCCAGCCAATTTGGTTCTCGTTTCTAATTCGATCAACTAAGTCAAACCTAGTTACTCATATAAACTTATATTTATATATCATACACTCCAAAGAGCAACCCCTATCAATTCAAAGAAAATGAAAAAACCGACCGTTAGATGAGTTTATTACAATAAATTATGAGTGTGGTAAAAAATTTAGGCAATTTCACCATATTTTCGAATCCGATCGGACTAGTCAACCGTAGACACTTATATGTTTTATTGGTTGACCGATGCCGTGACAACCTCGAAACGTGCTTATTTTTTCACATCACGTTTGTATATATTCCATCAATGGATGTGCGTGGACATAAGATAAAAAAAAATTAATTTTAATTACAAACACATTGGTCTATACCAATTTTCCTCCTAAAGTCGTATGACATATTCATTGTATTTAAATTGTTTAGGTTCATTCTAAAGCAATCATGAAGTGGAAAATGAATTCAGAGAAACCAACCGCTCGATTGAGAGATTGTAATGTTTTATGGTAGTTGTAGAAAATCCAGCCAATTTGGTTATCGTTTCGAATTCGATCAACTAGGTCAAACTTAGTTACTCTTATAAACCTATATTTATATATCATATACTCCAAAGAGCAACCCATATCAATTCAAAGAAAATGGAAAAACCGACCGTTGGATGAGTTTATTACAATAAATTATGAGTGTGGTACAAAATTTAGCCAATTTCACCATATTTTCGAATCCGATCGAATTGGTCAACCGATATGTAGAATATATATATATGCACATATTCTATATAGAATAATAGAAGTATAAGAACTTCCACACACACACACACACACACATATATATATATATATATATATATATATATATAAACACACACACACACACACATATATATATATATATATATATATAAACACACACACACACACACACACATATATATATATATATATCTATATATATATATATATATATATAAACACACACACACACACATATATATATATAGATAAACACACACACACACACACACACACACACATATAATATATATATATATATTTATTATGCGGTAATGCATATATATCTTTTCTATATATATATAACACACACACACACACACACACATATATATATATATATAAACACACACACAAATATATATCTATGTGTGAGTGTGTGTGTATATATATATTTATAAACACACACACACACATATCTACACACACACAGATATATATATATATATATATATAATATTTTACGGGCTTTTACGGGCCGGGCCTAGTGGGCCTTGGGCGGGCCGGGCAGGGTTTTTGCGGGCTTTTGCGGGTTTTTTGACGGGCCGGGCCGGGCTAAAAGCCCTCAGGGCCGGCGGGCCTCCATCAGCCCACTTGATCCGCGGGCTTTTTGATGAGGCCTAAGTGCTATCATCCACCTACCAGAAAGTACTATGTCACTATGGATGTTACTTTCTTTGAAGACATGAGTTATTTTTCCTCTTCAGATACAATTCTTCAGGGGGAGAATTCATTTTTTGAAGAGCTGTATCATGGAGAGGGGGAGGAATCAGAAGGAGGAGAAGAAGTCACACAGGCAGGAGGTATTTTGATGGATCCAGTTGAGACCATCAGCTCGTCACCTCCAGAAGCAGAAGTTGCAGACATCTAGACACCAGTTTCAATCACTGAAACTACTGGAAATGAAGTTGAAGATGCAACTGTCCCTCCTGCCATCACTTCTACCCCTGACCCACAACTTTTTGGTACTGAAGATCACCCATTTGAGGTATGTCCACCCACTGGTACTAGCAGTAGTGAGTCTAATGTTGAGCAATATGTGTTACCAACTAGGACCACTTAAGGTCAATCAGCCAAAAGATATGTACCTACTCTTACTGCCAAATCAAAGTACCCAATAGCCAATTATATGTCCACTAGGAGGTTTTCTAAGTCATATGAATCATTTGTGAATCAAATATCTGCTGTATCAGTACCTAACAGAGTGCAGGATGCATTGGGGGATCCAAAGTGGAGGAAGGCAATGGAGGAAGAGATGGAGGCGTTGCAGAAGAACACTACTTGGCAACTTGTGCCTCCACCACAAGGCAAGAAGGCTGTAGGTTGTTGTTGGGTGTTTACCGTGAAACATAATGCAGATGGATCAGTGAATCGGTACAAAGCACGCCTTGTAGCAAAGGGGTTTACTCAGACGTATGGTATAGACTACGATGAAACGTTTGCTCCTGTTGCCAAGATGAACACTATTCGGGTTCTGTTTCTCGTTTGCTACTAGTTTAAACTGGCCGCTCCGACAGTTTGATGTCAAGAATGCATTTCTTCATGGTGAGTTAGCTGAGGAAGTTTACATGAGCCTTCCACCTGGGTTTGTAGTTACTTCTCCTGGTGATTTTGTATGCAAATTGAGAAAGTCTTTGTATGATCTCAAACAGTCACCTCGTGCTTGGTTTGGGAGATTTTCACAGTTCATGCGGAAGGTTGGTTACAAACAAAGCAACTCAGATCATACCTTGTTCCTCAAGCATCAACAAGGGAAGGTAACAACTCTAATTATTTACGTGGATGATATGGTAATCACCGGCAATGATACTGTTGAGATGGATAGACTACAGAGACAGCTAGCCTCTGAATTTGAGATGAAGGACTTGGGTGAACTTAAGTACTTCTTAGGAATTGAGGTAGCCAGGGGTAGAGAAGGGATCTACTTGTGCCAGAGGAAGTACGTTCTTGACTTGCTAACAGAGACAGGTTTGTTGGATTGCAGACCTATTGATACTCCTATTGAGCAGAATCATTGTTTGGCTGAGTATCCAGATCAGGTACCTACTGATCGAGCTCGCTATCAGAGGTTAGTTGGCCGCTTGATTTATTTGGCTCATACTAGACCGGATGTTGCATATGCAGTGAGTGTGGTGAGTCAGTTCATACATAACCCGAGTGAGAGTCACATGGATGTTGTTATGAGAATTTTAAAGTATCTGAAGTCAGCTCCAGGAAGGGGAGTATTGTTTTCTAAACACAACAACATCCTTGAGGTTTGTGGCTTTACAGATGCAGATTGGGCTGGAAATATTACAGACAGAAGGTCGACATCAGGTTACTGTACCTTTGTGGGAGGTAATTTAGTTACATGGAAAAGTAAGAAACAGAAAGTTGTGGTACGATCTAGTGCTGAGGCTGAGTATAGAGGTATGGCTCACAGAGTGTGTGAATTGTTGTGGCTGAGGAATCTGTTACGTGATCTGGGTTTCAAACTCAAAAGTACTATGCAGTTGTATTGTGACAACAAGGCAGCCATTGACATATCACAGAATCCAGTACAACATGATCGTACTAAGCATGTAGAGGTGGATCGTCACTTTATAAAGGAGAAGCTAGATGCCAAAATTATTAGCTTTCCTTTTGTTCCAACTGAAGAGCAACTTGCAGATATACTTACCAAAGGAGTTTCTAGGAAGGTGTTTTATGACTCACTAAGCAAGTTGGGCATGGTTGATGTGTATGCGCCAACTTGAGGGGGAGTGTTAGCGTGAGTCATAGGTTAACATTAGGAATAGAGTATATTGTAAGTATATCGTAGTTAGTACTTACCTTTTCTGTGTGTGGTAGATAATAGAGACGTAAGTCAATTGTATTGCTGTAATCCTTTTTATATACCTCCACTGTGAGATGAATAAGATTATCAGAAAATTCATTCTCTCAACCTTGTTCTATTTGACTGGAAGGAGTTTTCCCAGTGCTGTGTTCTTTGTCAAGGGATTAACTCACCGATTTGGGGATTCTGCTTTCGATCGAAATCGATATCAAGGTTAGTTGGGTTCAATTTGGAGTTCTGAGCAGAGCCTTGTAAAGTTAGTTTTAGAATTAGTTGCCATGTTTGTATGCGTATTGTGAAATCGTGTTTGAGAATGGTGATTTGGATTGGTGTAGTTTCATTCTTGGTTGATGCTATGAAATTGAAATCTTCCTGATTATATGATTGAGTTCAACAAATTGTCGTAGTTGTGGTGAGTTTGAAGTTATTTTGAATTAGGGGGAAAAGTTGGATGAGTTGGTGAATCTATTACTAAGATTTTTACTAATATTAGTAATTGATATCACAATTGTGGAATGGAGTTATGTTAAAAGAATGGTTGTGAATGTGTAGAAATGGTTTAATATAAGTATTGGGTGTCCATAGTAAATTCAATGGAATTACTATGTGATGCGATATCTAAGGAAATTGGAAATAGTCGTGAAAGGCATGGAAGTTGGTTGGTATTCTAACTTCAAGTAAAGTGTTGAGTAATTGGAACTATTTGTGAATGCAGTCGAGACTGGTCAAACTTGGTCAACTCCTGGTCAAACCAAGAAAAGTTAGTTTGGCGATCTGTTAATCGTTGAGGTTTTAAATATGTGTTCGGAAATTAGGACTCCAGTTACCCGAGGAACAGAATATTTAAGACTTTGGGAGTACGTGAAAAAAAACATCGGAATCCAGGTAGGGGATTCGGGGTCTTACTCGGTTAGCTGTTTCATGTTTTATGTACAGTAATGCATGATACATTATACGGTTTGGTTTTGTTTAAATGCAATGCATACTAACCATACCATGAGAAATGTCATGGATGGCTTGAGGGCGAAGGGTAGCACTGACTTCATCTCGATCCCCTTAACCTCCGGAGGGTTAGCTACACCAGTCGGACAGTGCTTCAATCATAATGACGACCAGGTTCCATGTGTAGCTAGGTAGCTATTAGTAAATAGCTAGTGGGCGCTCTCGCTAAACTTAAAACTGATTTGAGGTAAGGTCATGTAGTGGGTCTACGAGACTGGCCATCAAGTATTTCTTAGGGCCCGCATTCATTTGAATTTCATGCATCAGTTTTCGAGTCGAAAATTATTCTAAAATTTGTCGTTCTTTAAATGAAATGGTTAAAGTATATTTTCATATTGGGATCCCAAAATATTGTTTCATGCATTGGTTTTTAAACCTAACCGAGGTGAAACCTTTCTGAGTAGCGAGGACGAACGCTCACCCCTACAATAGTGTGGTTGTAGGTACTGTACATTGGTGACAAGATAATAGCGGACTGAGCTGGGTGTGTGAGAGCAAGCTTGATAAACTTTCGTAGCAGGACTCAGGTTCATGGTTCTATTCCGATTTCCATTTCTCGAATTTTGTTTTTTGGGAATTTGTTGGAAATTAAACTTATATCGAACTTAGTTACATTCTCATTATCTGAGATTCTTTATTCCTCGAGCTATCGTTCATATCAAGTTCTAGACGAATAAATTGACTTTAGTAATTTAAAGATTTTCACCTCAAAATTATTTTTAAGTTTTTACTGTGCTTTTACGAAAACTTTGTCAAACAAAATGTCTTGCGGTTCTCTAGAATGTAAATAAGGTATTCGGTTTATCTTTTAGAGATTCGATCATGGCACTGTGACGTGCTTAAGCTAGTGAGGTGTAGTTTGGGGCGTTACACTTTTGAAGTGACATGATATGTTATAACATTGTTGTATTGTATCTAACTATCTATCTCGCTTAACTAATTGTCACTTTGTGCGAATAAGATGATTTTAGTATCCTATTTGACTCGGATTTTCAATCGAAAGACATCATGATGAGGATATTCAAGTTCTAGTTCTTCTATAAATGTTGCCTAGTTTGCTTTTTTTTTTTTTTTTGAATAAAGGGCTGGTGCGGCTGCCCTCAAGCCTTGAATTCTATAAATGTTGCCTAGTTTGCTAGTTGCTCTATAATGAGTCAATGTATTTGATTCTTGTGTTTAGAACTGGAAAATTAAACGATTTTATAGGATTTAATCATAGAATTCATCAATTCGAGCACATTACCAATTACATAAACAAAAATAGAAAAAAAAAAATGAGGGAACGAGGTCGTTTCACAATCTGTTCAATGTATAAATGACCATGTGCTTTACTCAATTAGCTCAATGCAGTCTCCATAAATTTGTAATTTATTGCATGTTCTTTAAACGTTCATTCTTTTGTATTATATCATTAAGCTGCTCCTGAAATGGAAGGAGGGGGTCTCTTCTTCCTTCTTGGTCACTGATGTTTTGGCTTTGTAGGTTTCTGAAGGTTCTGATGAAGGCATGTTCTTCTTGGTTTGATTTGTACCAAAAACGGTTACAAGGACAATTGTGTAGACCAGTTGAAGTGGGTGGCTGGGTGCACTTTTAGGCATCAGAGGACTTTGTTGCTAAGCGCCATTTTAGTGATATTGTCATTTTTCCAAAGGGTCACATTTTTGGAGGCTAATGTAGCTCTGTCAATATATATTGTTCATTTGTGGGAATCATAAGTTTACCTTTCCATATTATCATTTGTTAGTCAGATGATTATAGTATCTTCTATCCTATCAAAGAAAAAATGGATGTTGTATTGGTTGTGTTACTGAAATGATTATGAAATCAAGTCCTTGACAGCTTTTTCATTGTGCAGCAAAAGAGAGGTCAAGATGATGAGGACTGGTAGCTTTGTGGACTCAGGGCTCAAGATCTGGTTCTGGTTAATTACTTCTCAGTTGGTAATTCTGCTATAATTTTTGCTCGAGCTTTACAATGAATCAGTATGTTCTTTTCTTGTTTTTAGAAATAGAAAACTGAATTTTTAGATGCTCTTGTATCTCATCATCATCAAGTTAATTTATCATGTTTCATACACAAATCATTTTCCTACCAGATGATCTGACCAATCCAATGGTCAAGCTGTCTGATCGAAGATCTTCTCGCCGCGATGAGGCTGGATGCCTGAGTTGCATGCATGGTGAATGACACTACTAGCAAAACGGGCAACTCACACAGATTTCTCTCAACCACTGATATCCGTGTGAAAGACAATTACATACAAATAACCGTATAAAATCAGTTGAGTTGGACCCACATGAGTTTCTGTCATACCAATAGCAACAGACATCCGTGTGAAATAACAATTCACACAGATTTCAGTGTGAAAGCTAAGATAATTTCACACGGTTGTTCGTGGGGAAATCTGTTCACACAGATGTCAGTGTGAATAAAGTATTTTATTATTTAAACATGAATTTCAGCTGGTTAGTTTTACCTTATGTAGATGTCATTTCCTGACTTTGATGGTTTTTTTTTTTTTGTCTACTTTTAGTTAATCCTCAAAGCTCCATCAAAACTATGTTCTTGGCCAAGGATTTTGTTGTTAAATGGGGGAAAATCTTAGTCATATTCCACCTTGAACAACACTGTATTCTGAAAAACATTCTTGTTTTTTGTACGCCAAGAATTTGTTTAAGGTATGAAGTAGATGTCTTTTTGTATGCCAAGAAATGTAAAAAAAAAAAAAAAAAAAAAAAAACATCTTGCTGGCATGGCCAGTTTGTATATATTGGTCAATTACTCAATGATATTTAGTTGAATTAAAACAATGATGAAAGGTTGGGAATGTAACGTTCACTCTCTTATGAGTTACTGTGGATGAGTTTATTTTTGATGGGAAAAATGAAATGCAATTGTATATATTTTTGTATTTGTTAATTAACAGTTTTTTTTTAATGGTATATATTCATATTTTCACACAGATTTCAGTATGAGACTATTCATAACAAGTTTTGTTGAGATTTATTTCACTCTGAAATATGTGTCAGTACAATAATCAATTCACACGGATATTTGTGGGAGTTAAGAACATATTTCATACAGATATCTGTGTGAGTTAAGAAGGTATTTCACACTGAACAAGCCATTAAAATATTATTTCCATCTCACACAGAATACATAAAATTCTACCATGCATGCTGGAAGATAAGGGGGACCCACTTAAAATTTCACACGGACTCCCAAAACCGTGTGAATAGAGCATTAGCGCCCCCTCCGAAGGCATCCGAAAATAATTCCGTGCTTGCACAGTAGGTACAGGCTTTTACATACAGACATCAGTGTGAAATGGTAGTATCTCACACAGAATTAAATCTGTGTGAGTTGCCCGTTTTGCCAGCAGTATCTCATGAGGTGTGGGTTGAGGGTAAAATGGAATACTTTTTCTTTTTTTTGCGAATAAGAGACCTTTATTGAACATAACCAAAGATTACATATGGGAATGACCGGTGGTGGACATGAACTCCCCACTCTCCTCCCTAAAAACCAAACCAGTTACTGGTCAGTCATCAAAAATGATTTCCATGATCTAGCCAAAAGAGCCCAACCCTTAACCAACTATGTCACCCAACCTCATTGGCTACAGATAATTCTGAGAATATCGATAACACCTCATAGACAACCACCATAACAACCAATGCCCTCTTCCACACCGCGTCCCAATGAAACCAGACCAAGTGCAAGGATCGCTTGTCAGCACATTAACCATAAGATAAAATCAAAAATAAAACAATTCGTCCCCAGGAAATACACCACCTCCATGGCACATCAATTTGACCCAACCCTTGCTCAACAAAGGAGGGACCAACGTACTATTGATCAAAAGAACCTAGCCACCAACCTAACTGAAAACAAGACTCTAACCGACCTAACCAAAACTCGAAACCAAAATAGAGAAACGCTGCCACAGTACTCTTCTTCCTTGTCATCAGGTACCCGGCCGGCAGGCCACCACCTCAATTCCATGTCTTCGAGCACCCCAAGTCGATGATATCATGCGGCAGGCCACATCAATTCTATCACCGAGAAAACGGTGAAAAAATCACTATACTTTGCCGCCGCCATGCCCACTAGCTTGAGAGCCCAAAACCACCACAGCTGCCTCAATTTTTTAGATGCTCTTGTATCTCATCATCATCAAGTTAGTTTATCGTGTTTCATACATAATTCATTTTCCTACTAGATGATCTGAGATCTTCTCGCCGCGATGAGGGTGGATGCCTGAGTTGCATGTATGGTGAATGAGGTGTGGGTTGAGGGTAAAAATCGTAAAATGGAATACTTAAAGAGAAATGGGATGGTAAGTTGCCAAAATTATGGCTAAGATTCTAGAGGTTGAAGATAGGAAAACTATCAGTCATTAATTGTTGTTATTACTCGCATTGTTGCTAAAAACTTTACAAGATGGAGAGCAAAGTATGCCTGACTAATCTTGTAATTGACTAGCACCTGTCCTTGCATGCTCAAGATGAAGTCCTAATAATTAAATAAATCCTAATATCAGTACAACATACAAACATTCGATCTCAGTGGACACTAAAATGTTTTCGAGATAAATCCCAAGATCTCGAAGTTTACCTGAGGATAATAGTTTGACTTCATTTAGGAGATTGACTTGAGTGAGAAAATACATTTTGACCAAAAAAAAGAAGAAGAGGAACATCCATGGGATATCAGGATATTATACATATATTGAAAGATGAGTTCACTGTTACTACTGTTCATCAAGGGGTGGAGAAGACGTTTTCGTCCCTGCTTTTCTGTTATATTGCAGGAGTAAGTGCTGTTTGAGATGATGTCATCTGGGCATATGGTCTTTTTACAAGAATTGACGCTTTTGCCCTTTGATTGCTTTTATAATTTCAGGTTTGTACTGCTGGTTGACACCATGCTGGCTGGGCATATGCGTCTTTAGGTATGGGAAGACGCGTCTTTTTTTACGGCTCTACCATCAACCTGCATATATCGCAGGCTTCTGGAGGTTTCTTCTTTCTTCTACAGCCAAAGAATTGACTTGCGCCTGTTTCTTCTTTCTTCTTTAGCCATATAACCAAGATTGAGAGAGTGGATTGTTGCTCCTGTCATTTACTATATACCAAAGATGAGTTACTGTTCACTCAGGCCCCAAATGGAGTGACAGTTTTTCCCTTCCTACTTGTCTCAACTACAATTTTGCCATAGTTTTACTTATAAGGGCGATGGAGACTATCGGGAGAAAGATACAACACTGGCCATCTTAGAGACGAAACAGTCTAAACATCCGAGAGCGATAGAGGGTTTTAGGTGGGAATCCGTTTTCTCCCTTTTTCTCTTTTACCTATTTTTTTCGTTAATTCCTGATCTTCTTTTATGTCTTGATTTCAACGATTTCTTCTTCTCATGATCAGACGTCTGGATATTTTGGCAAATCCGGGTTTGTTAATGGGTCTATGTTGGGCGAAGAGGCTCTTTTTGTATCTGTTCTTTCGATTTGATACTCCAATAGCATTTGCAGCATTTAAAAGGTAATCTCGATCTGAAAGTTTTCATCTTTTTAAGATTTTGGCTTCTGGGTTTTATGGCCTGAATGGGTAGGATAGGATAAGTTTACAATATGTCTTTTTTGTTTTGTTTTTGAGGTTGCCAGTCATTGATTGTTACTGTTATATACAGTAGCTGAGTAGCTAGGTAGCTATTGTAAGATTTGAACAATGCGATGCTGTTTTTATTCTGGGAGTGGTGATTTGAACAATGCGATATAATTATAAGAGTCAGGGTTTGTCCAGAGTATCAAGGTTAGCCGCCAAGATTAATACCAAAAAAATTATAAGAGCAATCCTTCAAAATTTCTATTTGTTTTAGAATTGAACTATATGTTTGTGTGAAATCAATTCATTTTAGAGATCCTTTTTTTGTTTGAAATATGTGAATTCGGAATCTGATTATGAACATCAATACTATTTTGGTTAAGCTTTAAAATGCTTCGTTGTTGTTGATGTTTGTTGTATTGGTTTTTGTTTTGATAGTTGTGTGTGTGGAAACTGTCATCGGTTGATCTGCAAGTGGTTAGAGTGAAGGTTCAGCTAATTAACTGTTAAGTTAGGACGAAAGATGCTAAGGTTCTAATCTTCGTTATGGTCTAAGGCTGCACGTTTGTATAACAGGTCTGTTTTATTAAAATTAAATATGAATTTTATTTTTTAAAATATATGTAGTGATCAATTGATAAAAAATAGAAATTTCATTGTCAGATTTTATTTTTAACTCCTCATACAACTATTTCTTCTCTACAAGAATTTGTCACTAAGGAGAATTGTGCTAAACCAACCAGGTGAGGGGTTCTGTGCCCTGATCGAGATAATTCCTGTTTTTTTTTTTTTAATCTGTCAAGTTGATTGTTTTGTGCTTGGGTCTCTCTTTTCCTATATTAACATTGCGAGTTGTTCTGTTTTGAAGAATGAGTTTTTAACATTGTATTTCTAAATGAATGTGAATTGAGGTGAGATGATGTACTGTTATTGTTAATGTTAATGAGATGAGATAGTTTGTTATTGTTAATTGTTGAAATGAGATGGAGTGATGTGCTGTTCTACTTCAACTGTATTATAAGGTGGAATTTTGGCTTGATTTGGCAACTAATTATAGTTATAGGGTTTAGATAGAAAAATAGGCAAAACAGAGAGTTGTGGTTGGTGCATGTAGTGTCTATGGCTTTATGCATCGCTGATAAACATAAGATTCACAAAGTATTTACATCGCTAATTCATTCAAGAAAGCAAAAGAAAAATGAGGGGTTGGCAATATAAGTCAAATGGGGTATAACATAGTAGAGCTGTCTGCTTGAAACTTGGCTGCACTGCTCCTTTCAAGGCCAACAACAGTATTCTTGGCTTTTCTTCATTTCATAGTAGAGCTGTAATTTGATAATTTTTTTCTATGCAAGCATGGATTTCAACAGCAATACTCTTGATTAACAAAGTACTCTTTTTTTCCTGCTCCCTTCAGTTTATTCAGTTGCGACAAAGACATCAGATAATATGTTTTGCTTATCATTATATAGTTCTACACTTTGCAAATTTAGAACCACTAAGACTTACGAAACGTCGCCGTCTCAATCCAAAGCTTGAAACTTTGCTGCAATTTCCTCCAATCAAAGACAATCTCTGTGTTCTTAGCTTGAATTTGTTCTTTTACTTACAAATATAGGAAGAATTTGTTGCTCTGTAATTTGATGCTGCTATTTGAAATTAGGTTAATACTTAGAAACCCTAAATTGAATGCTTCTTTGAAACTATGCTATTGATTTTGTTAAAAATTTCAAGTTCTTTTACCAGGTGTTTGATTCAGTTGAGATTGGTAGTCAGGTTCTAGGGTTTAGGGTTGTCAAGTCTATCTCTATGTACAGCAGCCACCACTCAACAACAGCTCTGGTTTTAGCATTAAGTAGGTTGAATTTTGGATCTAATTTTTTTCCAACTTAATTGCAGTAGATTTCGACCTTGAAAGCAAGCAAATATCATAGATGCTATTATTAATGAATAGCTGTATTGAAGGCATGCATGTTTATAGGTCGTATCTAACCAAGCTCAGAATTTCAATTTTGGCTTTTGATTGTTTTCCTCCATTTCTCGAGGGTGTTTACTTGTAATTTAGAGTAAAGCAATAAATCTGCAGTCTAAGCTTATGATGACTACACTTGGGAAATCCAACTGGTAAAGACCAGCATAGAGTATATAAATCATACACACATTGGGCACCAGAAAACAAAAAGGAGTAAAACCATATATATATTGTTCGAGTACGTTGCTAGCCTTCCACATTGAAAATTTATTCTAATCTTTTCTTCCAAATCTAAAGCATGTGTGCAATCTTTGAGATGTTTGTCATGGCAGAAATTTATGTTAACCTCTGAACATAAAGAAATCTAAAGATACCTAGAAATAGATTAAGATTAAGTTTTGAAGTGTGGCAAGAGAAAATGTTTTTGGCAGTGCTGAGCGATATAAGCAGGATTGATCCTCTGGATTTTGGGCTTTTGGCTTATAATGCTGCACCCAAAGCAAGAGTTTTCTGCAGATTATTATTTGGTGCCAATTTCAAGCTACCTTTGGATTAGCATAGCTGCAGTAGTATTTGAGAAATTGAATCGCATGCAAACTAATTGGATTTGAGCCTTTTGATCCAAGTGTAGGCACAGTTGATCTGTCTAGGTTTGTTCAGAAATTGAATAATGGTCGGAGATCGTTCTTCTTTCGAATGCTGAGATGTTATCTTAAATTTTGATTACTGTTGTTTGTTGATTATTAATCTTAATTTTATTATATTGACAAGTTTTTTGTTTTTCAGGTGCTCTGTGCAATATTTCTTACTGTTGTCTATTTTTCCCAAGTTCGTGTGCTTCCTTCCATTTTGGATCTTTACTTGGGTTTCCAGAGTATTTTTCTGAGTTGTATTTGCACTTTGTTTTGTGCTCTTTCATTTTCAGTTTCATGGTCATTGTAATTTTTCTTTCATAAGAGATAAGGTTGATATATATCCCCCTCTTCAATTGTACTTTGTTTCTTTTATATATGAAAAAAAAAATGGAGTACTTTCTTTTCTTACTCTTTTTTTGTGACTGTGGTTAAATGATGTTCCGAGCAAAAGCAGAAGAGACAAACAAACAATAACCCCGCAGCAGCGCGCAGGCGTAGCAACTAGTCAAATACGAAAACAAAGTTGATGAGATTAAGGCCCAATATAAAAAAGCAGCCGGTATGGGTATAAACATTAGATGGCTTCGCCCGGGTTCGAACCGGAGACCTTCAGTGTGTTAGACTGACGTGATAACCAACTACACCACGAAACCTTTGATTCAAGGATTTGTTTTCCTCTTACCAATCGAATTGCAAAAAGAATAAAAAAGTCTTGGTTCCTCATAATTTAAAACCCTAGTTCAGTTCAGATGCATGGCTCCTCCCCATAGATATTTTGATGCAAATATTCGATAGGTTATCCCTGAAACTATTAATCCAATTCAGCTGGGCTTCTAAGCGATGGAGATCCCTTGTCGTCTCAAATCCCCAGTTCGCCAAATCGTACTTCAAGCTGAAAAAACTCTTGCTCGCCACCTCTTCTCAATTCGAATCCCTAAACTTGGAAAAGTCGTCATTTGGGGACGATTCTTCTGTCCGAAAGCTCGCCTGCCCATTCAAGCAACCGGCCCACGCCGTCAACATACTGGGCTCATGCAATGGTATGGTGTTTGTTGCAGTCAATGTTCATGATAGCTTTTATATCTGGAACCCCTCAACTGGGCAGTGCTGCAAATTGCCCAACCCAGGTTTTGCCTCGATTAATACAGACTTGGACTTATCAAAAACCATTATATGTCTCCACCATTGTGGTTTTGGCTATGTTTTGCCACTGACGACTACAAAGTTGTTGTATCCGCTCGCATTATGAATTCAACCATGCCTCTAGAGATCTTTTCATCCAGAGCTGGCTCTTGGAGAAGGATTGAATGCCCTCCCCAATTTTCCCTATTGGCCTATATGAGTGGAGCCAGCGGGACTTTTACTAATGAGGCGCTCCATTGGCTCCAAAAACTGCGTGAGCGCTAGACACTCCCGGAAACACCATCGTCACTGCTTTTGATTTAGCCAAGGAAGAGTTTCGGCAAATGCCGCTGCCTCTTTTGGGGGAGACGATTCAGATAGGGATTGTTTTTTCAGTGATATAGGGATTGTTTTTGGAGGGTGCCTGTGTGTATCGAGTTTTAAGAGGCAGAGATGGGGAGCCGGGCATGGTAGTCAGTATGTTCAATTATGGGTCATGATGGAGTATGGTGTTTGTGATTCTTGGACCAAGCTGTTTAGGTTTCAGATGGACGATGTTAACCTTAGCCTACCAATCTGCTATACAGAAAGAATGATAGTTATGTCGAGATACAAACGTCGGGATCTGGAGTTGATCAGGTTTGATCATGATGAAGAGAAGCTTGACAATGTTGCGGTTTGCAGTAGTGGTCGATATACGCTTAAGATGCGTATCTGTGAAATGATAGATTATGATGAGACGCTACTTTGGCTTCCTGATTCTAGGGCTGAGGGAGGTGATCGAAAAGACTCAAACCCAACAGAAGCAGAAATATTGAAGAGCAATAATTAATTTCTTTTCTCTCTGCTGAGGGAGGTGATCGAAAAGACTCAAACCCAACAGAAGCAGAAATGTTGCGGTTTGTGCTCTTTGGCTCTTCTGCCTTGTAAAGTAGTTTGTTCTTTTTCTTCCTATTGTCGGAAAAGGTTATTGATTACTCAATGTTCCAATGCCTTTGAATCTCTAACATAGTTGTGGACTGGTCCATCTCTTTACTAATGAAAAAAAAAAAAAAAAAAAAAAGATCTGCTTTTACATGCTTTCACATACATATCAGTTTTCAGGGATTATGTCAATGCCTTGGTTATATGAGGTTATTAGAGACTAAGAGTTGGTTATCGAAGTTAATGTAATGCAAATTTGCAAGTCTCTATTTTGCTCATTCCACTTAGAGTATAATAATCTGGTGTCATGATACAATCTCTCTTTCAATTGTTTCAATTCACTTTACTCATATTACGTACCCTCCTATTACATGTATCCCAATATCCCAATAAGTCTCATAAGCCGTATGATGGATGAGCGCATTTTCTTACTCTTATTCAGCTGAAAAGTGAATCGGAAAAGTTGTTATATATATATATATATATATATATATATATATAGGAATTTTCTCAGGTGCGGACGTTCGTACCGAATTTTCGGTACGGATTTCTTGTTTTCGACCACTTTCTGGCCACATTTTTACATCTTAACCGTTCAGGTTTTAGGTCCTAGTTTATAGATCACCTCTACAAAATTTCAGCCAATTTGGTGATCGTTAAGGCATCCAAAACTGCATTTTACACGAACGGACCGAATCTGTCGAAACCGGAACCGTTCGTATTTATAATGGTAAATTGCAGTTTTGGATGCCTTAACGATCACCAAATTGGCTGAAATTTTGCAGAGGTGATCTATACACTAGGACCTAAAAACTGAACGGTTAAGATGTAAAAATGTGGCCGGAAAGTGGTCGAAAACAGGAAATCCGCACCGTCCGCTCGGTACGGACGTCCGCACCTGAGACGGACTGTGTATATATATATATATATATATGTGTGTACCCTTGGAACTCAATCATGGAAACTTCTCGTTGCCTGTTCCTCAAACTAGCTATCAAGTTCCGAAATTACAGAACAGAGAGTGCCCTGCTTGTTTTTGTCTTATCAACAAGAAGTGGCAATGGCCGTGGAATTTGATTGTTATTTTTATTGCCGAATTATCATTTGTTAGTGGTGATAGTAATCCACGAACCTATCAAACAAGGATGGATGAAAAACTGGTTCGGTTTTTTTTAAAAGAATATGATATTAAGTGATTGCTTTTGCTTTTGAAATGTCCAGCTAAAGATAGTTAAATACAAGAGGACTGGTAAATTTGTGGATTCAAGATCTGGTTCTGGTTGGTTACTTCTCAGTTGGTTGTGCGATAATTCTTTCTTTTGCTGATAATGACTCGATGTGTTCTATTTTTGTTTTTGGAAAAAGAAAACTGAATCCTCGGATGCTTTGTATCTCGTCATTGCATCCAGAATTTGCTTGGTAAGTTATCTTCTACTCTAACCAAACAGTGTTTAAGAATAAAGGATTTGAGAGAGATTGATGAGAGAATTGTGTGTTCTACTATTGATAATAGGAGCCTTATATATATGGATTACAAAGTACATATTCTAATGATACAAGGAAAACTATTGTGAATAGGACTATGAATTCTAGAATCTTCTCTGCTGCTCCTAATTTGACAAGGCACACCAAATGCCAACATTCTTCAACACTCTCCCTTGTGTCGCTCAAATTTTGTGGTGACGCTTCATCTATTGCTTCATTAAAAAACCTTGCTTGAGTGAAAAACTCTATGGGACAAAAACTACCTCGAGGAGGAGAAAAAGAGTATAACACATCCTTCACTCTTCGAGATCGAACATGTAGATATCATACCTCCCCCTGATGTCGATATATATCTCCTCCTGATTGCTACAATCATGGGAGTTCGGATAACTTTTTCAATTCGATAATCTTCACATGTTTCTCGAATGTGGATTTAGGTAATGACTTAGTGAATAAGTCCGCTACATTATACTCTGATTGGATTTGATTCACTTCAATCTTTAGAAGCCATTGCTGTTGCTGATTATAAAATAACTTAGGCGATATATGTTTGGTGTTGTCGCCTTTGATGAAGCCTAACTTCATTTGTTCAATACAAGCTGCATTATCCTCATAAATCCATGTAGGTTCATCTGTGGTAGACTTCAAACCACAAGTTCCTCAAATATGTCTAATTATAGATCTTAGTCATATGCACTCACGTACGGCTTCATGTAGAGCAATAATCTTTGCATGATTCGAGGAAGTAGCAACAAGAGTCTGTTTTGTAGACCTCCAAGATATCGTAGTGCTTCCTATGGTAAAGACATAACCGTTTGGGAGAAACTTTTGTGAGGGTCAGAGAGATACCCTGCATTAGCAAAACCACTACAAGAAAACATGTAATCAGCGAGGAAATTATCTGCGACGATTGATAATTCCTCGCAGAAAGTTGGAATTTGTGAGGAATAAACGGGCGTCGCTAGTTAAAAGATATGCGAGGAAATATCCCTCAAAAATTCTCATTTTCAGCGAGGAGTTTTATGATTCCTCGGTTATGATGCGGTGGGAAAATTTTACGCCAACAATTCCTCACAATTTCAATTTCAATTCATCACAAAATTTTGGCGGATTCAGAGGGCGCCACTTTGAATTTTTTTTACAAGGAAAGATGGAGATTCCTCGCTCAAAACCCCAAAAATATATATAACCTAAACAATAAAAATTAATGATAAAACCCTACACGATTGAACTCTACACCAGTTCTCTCTCTTACTCGTCCTGTTCATCTCCCCACCATCTTAACCGCTCCACCACCAAACTTCTCCTATTGCCGGCGACCGCCAACGATTACTGGTGATCACCATCTATCGCCAGCGACCACCATCGATAATCGATGACCACTGAAGCATTACCCCTCCTCAATCGATCGTCCAATTTCAATCCGTCAGGTCTCCAATCTGACAATCTGTGCTTAGGCACTGAATCAGAACCTGAAAAAGAAGAAGAAGCAGAATCACCTGGACACTCAGATCGTTTTGAGGTTATTCACAGTAAGTTTTGAAGTATTTTTTCTTTTATTTGCTTTGCTGCATTTTGTGGATGGATGTGATCTTCTTCGAAACCAAGCATCAATTCGATCTGAATTGAATCCTATGTTTGAAGGTGCTTCCTGAGGCCATTGGAATTGTTCAGCCAAATTAAGGATGTGAATTGACTAAGATTGAGGACCCGAAAAGATGACCCGCACCGTAGCCTAAAATTTTCGTATTCATCGTATTTCTCCCGGGTTGGTTTCGCGATGGAGGTCCAGAAAAGATGACCCGCCTGTTTCATTTCATTCGAATTTCCTCTCTTTCCCTATATTCCATACCAACTTAGCCTCCGCCCAGAGAGAGGAAGCTTCCACCTTTCAATCAAACTCGGAGAAATCAAGGTATATATAAGTTGCTATGGTTTAAGTTTCAATCTTTTTAGTACTGGTCCGTGAATTTTGGTGTTTGGGTATGGTCAGTTTGCTCATTTCTATCATTCTATCACTGTATCTTATGTTTATTTGAACTGGGTGAATGCATTCAAGGAGAAAATGTCAACTCTTTGTCTTTGTTTAGTCAGAATGGTGAAATTTAGAGCTAAATGCACTTTAACTTGCTGAGACTTTGGAACATTGATTCTTAGTTTTGTTGAACTCAAAGTTGTGGGTATGCAAAGTGCAGATATATGCTTTCTGCTCTGTGTTTATTGTGTTCTGTAAGTAGTGAATTATATGAATTAGCAAAAAAATATTGTGGTTTTTTGTTAGTTGTTGTTGTTTAAAGGTCTAGGTTATAGTTCAAGATTCTTACTGGGTTTGAAAAAATGCCTTAAAATAACTTCATTAATTTTTTGAGTAACTAGCACTTTTATTGCAATACGCCTCTATCCTGGTGTGACCTTGATTTCATAGGCCATATTTTTCGCTATACATCCTATCTTCGTTTTCATTGTGGAGGTCCTGCAGAAAAATAGCTTGACACAAGTAATTGGTAAAGATCCCCTGAGATTATGAGTTTGCTTGGTTTGAGCATCGAAATGTCAAACTCTAAGTTCAAGAATGTAACTTTTTCTATGATTTCAGGATGATGAAATGAAGAAATTGAAGAGGACGAGACATTTTGGATTATGAGGTTAATTGATTAGCTTGATGGGTGACCAGAGCTAGCTAGCGAGTAGTATCCCACAGGCCATTATACTCTAGTAAAATATGATCCTGTATTCATAATGCATTTGCTTCAAAGTGTGTGAGATATGATACTCTAGTAAACTGGAGTTAAAGCCTTTATACTCTAGCATGCTATTCTAAAAGTACATTTGCTTCAAATTTTGATTGCAGGTCAGACTCAACCATCATTCTTCAATTGTGTCACTGATTTTGTTTCAGGTTTTCTCATTTATAGGAATAAGAAACGTCTTTTTCTTTGTTCCTTCTGTTTGTTCAGTTTATTTGGTTGCATTCTTTTATTTACTTTGCTATTCAATTTATGTGCTCCATATTGATTTTGAATATCCTTTTGGACTTATTTTGGCACAATTTCTCATCCATATTTTAAAAGTGAAAGTAAGTATAAAGCATTAAGTTTCACTATACACAAGCAAGTCCAGCTTTTATTTGATTGGATGGGACTTGCACGACTTTGGGTTGGTTCAATGCTAATTATTATTCAGCATGCTTTGCAGGCAGTTAAGGTAATTAAATAAAAGTCACTTATGAAGCATTCTATTATTTAAAACTCTTATTAACTGGATGTTTTTTGAAGTGTAGGAAGGTGGTAAGCCTGTATCATTTATAGACAATTATGAAAAAATGTATCAAGATGCAGATCATAAGTGGGTAAGTGAGGTTAAACGAGTGAGACAAGTAAGTTTTCGATCAATATGATACATATAAATTCTATAAATATAAACTATAGAAGATTTAGAGTTCAAGTCCATGCTTAATATCCTTGCGTTTACATAGTTGTTAAGCATACTACACTAGTTGAAATTTATGTACAATGCCTTTATATCTAGATTTGTATTTTGTACAAAAGGATGTTTGATGTATATGGACATGGTATGTACAATGCATTATATCTAGTACATAGTCTGGATTTGTTAATTTGTTTGCTATATATATAATCATATCACTTCTTTTTGTTGTAGGAGAAAATGAAGTAGAGTAGGAAAGTTGTCAAGGCAAAGCTCATTGAAGAGGCACCAGAAGGTACTCCTATTGAGTCAACAGAAGTGACTTTGAATGATGAGATTGTAATTATGGTTAAGACTGTGGGAGAAAAGGTGGCAAGGTTCACGGTGCAGGTGCTTTTCCTCACTTTGATATCTCGTATGCTTTTTCCATGGTAATATGCTCTATGTGGAATGAGATGAAAGGTAATCTACAAAAGCTTACATCCACTGTAAGTTGCTTGAAAATGTGAAGTTGAAATCTATGTGGCGGGCAATATTTAGAAAATTAAATGGGGGAAACAACATCAATTGTGATGCTGATGATAGCTTTGTACAAGGCACTGATGGTATTGAAGGCAGTGATGACTTCCCTGATATGGAGGGTTAGATTGATGCCTTGGGTTTCATCAAATATGTACGAATTATCTTTTAAATATGCAGTTAAGGAACTAATTAGTCCTTAATCGATCATTAGATATTTTATTTTGAATCCTTTTGGAATTGCAATTATAGAAAAATTATATGTTGGTGACTACTCTCTAAATTTAATATAACTTCGCAGATTTTATAAGTCAATTGTATTTTCTGTATTTTCCTTCTATCTTATTATCAACATGTCTATATCACAAGCAAATATAAATAAGGATATATTAGCCATGTCATAAGAAATTATTCATATGAGAGCAAAAATAGCCTCAAAATAATAAATTATTCATATGAGAGAAAAACGGAGATATCTCTTAATTTGTATTCTATGAGGAAAAAAATTTCCTAGCATAATCTCAACTACAAGGAACATCCATTCCTTGCAATGTCTAATTTGCAAGGAAATATGTTTCTCATATTTATAAATTTGTGAGGAATCTGAGATCCTCGTAATTATTAATCTGTGAGGAATCTTTGTTCCTCGCAATTCTTAATCTGCGAGGAACATGCATTGCTCGCAATTACTAATTTGTGAGGAAACCGAAAGTCCTCACGTATAGTAATCCGTGAGGGGGTTTAAGTGAGGAAAATTTGTGACGCAAAATTTCCTCGCTCATTAGTTTATGCGAGGAATTCAGACATTTTGTGAGGAATTCCATTCGTCACATTTTTCATTTTCTCTTGTAGTGAACCCATCAAAACATCACCGTCGTTTTGATGGAGGGGAGGAGGAGAACATCGGCCACCATGGACGGCGGCGGCGGCAACATGGCCAGCGGCGCTTTGCCTTATGGGGTCCGTTCCCAAACTTCCGTCATTCCTCTTCTATCTGGGGATAAAATAGGCTCATATCAATCGTACCTTTTAAGTATCGAAAGATTTTCTTGACACTAATCCAATGGCAGCATGTTGGCGCAAAACTATGTTGAGCTAACAAGTTCACTGCGAATGAGATGTCTGGTCTCGTGCATTGAGCTAAATACAATAATACACCTATTGCACTTAAATAGGGTACTTCGGCCTCTGATAACTCTTCGTCCTTATCCTTTGGACGAAACAGATCCTTTCCAGGCTCAAGATTATGGCCAATCATGGGAGTGCTCACAGGCCTCTCCTTATATAGATCGAGAAGCAAACCTCTAGATGACTACATTAATGCTCCATTCAACCACTTCAATAAATACTCTTTCATAAATCTTCTGCATTCATCTTGGTTCATACACTTCAACATTATTCAAGAACCATGTATTCCAACATTATTCAAGAACTATGAGATATTCTCTCATAAATTATTTGTGAAAAACTAAAATATATTATTTTCGAATGAATGGATCATTCATGAATATACTTTGTATTTTGGTCTAAATATTTAGGGTCTTTTCCCGTATACCCAAAAAGCTCCTGTATTTTTCTCAACTGCCCAAAACTTTTGTATTACACTGTTGATGATAGAAAAAGACTAATAGAGATGGTTTTTCAGAAAAATGCCTTTTGTATCCTATGTTGACCCGTGGTTCTAGCAATATTGTTCGGCAAAAAAAAAAACTTTGTCCTAGACGACAAAAAATTCAAACAAGACTAGCGTTCAACATGCCCAAGTTTTTCACCTAACGGCCTCCTGCCTAACGGTTACTTTAACAGGCGGAATCACTGCTGCTTGGTCTAATTTTTGGTTCTAAGACTGATTTTTTCCAGATGACAAATACTATTAGGACTTTGGATCTCTATAGGATGCATGCATTTAGAAACACGAATGACACTGATGATTATGACAACAACATTTATAATTATGGAAATATAATGCCTACTATATTGGTTGAAGAAGTGGGTGAGCAACCATCTGAATTTATTCATTCAAATATACATACATGCTAAACATTCAGAGCCTCATTCTCAGGTAAACAGCAAAAGGCTGTTTAGCTATCCATAAGAATGAGAACAGATACTTACTTGCTATGAAAGCACACTACTTCTGAACAGAAAACACACTGCTACTATGGCTTTCGTACTCTTTGAGAGAAGATTCTTCTGCTCAATTTTTCGATGCCTTACAAATGAAACTTAAAGCTCCTTATATAGAGAGCGGAACTCAAACTAGAATTCAAAACATAAAATATACAGGACAACTCCGTGAACTTTTGCTTTTCTGAGTGCTCCTGCTGGTGGAGGTCGGATGGAGAAAAACAAAAGCAGGTAGGTGAAATGTTTCTTCTGGTAGGTGAAGTGTAGCTTTCAACTTTTGAAATGTCAAAAGTACTACAGTTACTTATTTGGAATTTTGTTTCTTTCACCTGTAGCGTTACCCGTGATGCTACATATTTTCGTCTGTTTCTGAATGATGACCAAAGACAAAGGAGTTGTTGTCTGCCTGGGCCATTCTAACAGTAGTAGCATTATCTTCGACATCAGTATCGACATACATTTTGTAGTGATTGTCAGTTTCAAGCTTTTCCACCCAGCGCATACATGCCATAGTCGAATCTATCTCTTTTCTAGTGAGAGATAGGAATAGGTCACTGCTGACTACGTCAGGATGATCATATGCAGTGATAATAATTTTCTCTCCTGCTGCCAGGAAGGTATTGCTGATATCTTCAGAGATGATCATTTTGATATATTCTAGAGCCATGGCCTTCATCCAAGGAATGCTTGAGTTTGGTTGGCCATTGTACCCTACACAGGCTGGTTGAAGATATTTCCTTTGAATAATTCTCACATAATGGTATGGAGGAATATATTCAACTTCTCCGTTTGCCTTCTGACTCCATTCTAGAGGAGTGGATCTGAACTTCAAACGAAGTATACAGTCATTTTTTCTAATGTTTTTGACTGTGTTGACAATAATAGGTGGCAAACCTTTCAGATCATCATTTGTTTTGGTCCACAGATTATGGACAAAACCATTTTCAACAAGCCAGAGCTTGTGTTCTTGAGGATTTTCACTCTGAACATTGACTAAGTATCTCCCAACATAAGGTCCTGAGAGAGTTGGAGGAACTAAGTCTTCTGAATTATGTCTTCCTATCAGATTGTGGAATTCATGCCAATCTGATTCATTGAGTGCCATGACCGGGACTCTAGCACTTTCTGGACTTTCAAGGAAGTTGATTTTTTCTTTTCTTACAGCACTCTGCTGTATATGACTTTCTTCAAACTGTGGCCTACCATTTTCATAGAGTTCTTCAGCTAATGCAAAGAGCGCTGGGAACATTAGACCACTGCTTCTTTCTTGAAAGGCAAATAAAAGATTATCCAGGATTGCCTTCTGGTGATAAGCTAGTCTTCTGCCAGTTCTGAACACAGGAGTATCAAAAGTTCTTAATTCATAATTAAAAACATTTAGAACTCCAGTTGGAGTTGGTCTGCTTTTTGGCAAAGCAGCAGCCATCAACGGTCTTGATGAGCCTTTACCGTCTGCCGTTTGAGACGGGCTAGCCAATCCTTTACCCTGGGATTGATCAGTTGTGGCCAAGCCTTTTGGGCTTCGCAGAAACCTTTTAAGGATTTTTTCTTTGGTTTCTTTAGGATCATCTTCAGGTTCCTGTTCTTTCCCAGTCCTTCTGCTTCTGGGATTACGACCTTCGTCATCTTCTCTTTGGCTGAACATTGCCATTTCTCTAGTCAATGCGTCTGGAAGATAATTCTTGTTTCCTGCAATTAATTCAACAGTATAATCATATTGGTTAAGAAATAATTGTCAGTTAGCTAATCTTCCTCTATCAGCAGCTTTATCGAGTTTGAAATTTTTGAAGTTCTTTACTCTAGCACAATCGGTGCGGACAGTAAAGGGTTTTCCAAGAAAAGATGGAGAATTTTAAATTGTTTTCTTGACAGCCAAAATTTCTTTTTCCCCTGTAGGATAATTCAGTTCTGCAGGGCTGAACTTGCCACTACAAAATTTGCAAATCTTTTCGATGTTAGTTCCAGGCGTTTTTGCCAGAACTACACCAGACCAGTAATTATCACTCGCATCTGTTTGGAGGATAATCTCATCATTTTCTTCTGGTTGTTGAAGAGGAGGGAGGTTTTTGCAGAGATTTTTTATTTGCTTCACAATCTTTTCATCATCTTCTGTGAAGTTCCATTTTCTTTTGGAACTCGTTTTAGGAGATAACATTGCTGTTAACCCTGAGATTTTAGGGATGAAATCTCTCCCATAATTTATGACACCAAGGAATCTCTCTAGACTCTTAGCATCAGGAATTTTGTCTGGGAACTTCCAAATCTTTTCAAGAATATGGGGTTGGAGCTTTATGACTCCATTCTTGATGTTTATTCCTAGGAAATCAACTTCATCAAGGATAAAGAAGATTTTCTTCTCGCCTAGGATAATTCCATGCTGAACTATCAGCTTTACTACCTCGTGGAGGTGTTTCATGTGTTCTTCTCTGTTTTTGGAGAAGACCAGGATGTCGTCTATGTAGACAACGCAGAACTCCGCCACATGCTTGAAGATGTTGTCCATCTTTCTTTGGAAGATTGAGGGAGCTTGCTTCAGACCAAAAGGCATTACCAGCCACTCGTAATGACCTTGTGATGTTCCAAATGCAGTGAGAGGTATACTCTCAGGATGCATCTTGACCTGCCAGAAACCCGACTTTGCATCGAATTTCAAAAAGACTTTGGCTCCTCTGAGCTGGTTAATTAATACTCTTACTTGAGCAATTTGATAACCGTTTTTGACAGTCTTTTTATTGACATCTCTGTAGTCAATAACCATTCTAGCTTTTCCTCGTAGTTTTTCTGCATGATTTCTCACGTAGAATGCTGGAGCATGATGAGGGCTAGTGGAAGGTTGAATTAATCTCTTCTTCAGGAGATCTTCAATATCACTTCTGAATTCTTTTTGATCTTCCTCTTTGTACTGAGGAATAGCTTTGACATGGCAAATAGCGTTCATGTCATGCAATCTCAATTCACAAACCACTGGGTCTCTTTCCCAAAACTTCTGAGGATTTGTATCCACATTCTGTTCTAGTAGTTTCTTGATTTTTTCAAGAGTGGTAATTTGCTGAGATTCAAGCTTGTTCTGAAAGTGCTTGAGGTTATGCTCATGAATGAAACTAGCTTCTTCATCTTCACTAGTCTCTTCTTCTTCTTCTTCTGAAGATTCTGATTCTTCAACAAGTAATTCTTGTTGTTGTTTGATTTGGAGTATGGGCTCAAATTTGGGTTTGTAGGGGGTAAGATCACCACTATTCTGTTGCGATCTCTGATACTGAGTAGTAAAACCTGGACCTACTACACTTTTTGCTTGTGTGAGTCGGTCTGCCGAGAACACCCGTTCTCCTTTTCTGAAGCCGATCGCTTCTTCATCCTGAATGAATTGTTGTTGGAGAATAAAATCATTTCCCAACAAGAAGTCAGATCATTGGCCTTCAGATTGCCAAACATTCTGGATGATGAATGTTCCTCCACCGATGGTGATATGAACATTTTTTGCTACGTTCTTCATGGTGAGATGGCTTCCATCAAATGTAACACCAGTAGCTGATTTTTTCTTATCTTCTTTCCAGAGTTCATCTGGAATTGCAAATCTCTTTGCAACCGTAAAACCTGATCCATTATCTACAAAAGCATGTAGATGATATTTCCTGTGATCAGGGAACTTGAGTCCAATCTCTATGTAGTTGCTGTATCTGCTTGTAGAGACGACTTTCGACTGTTGAAGCTCATTTTTTTGAGCTTGTTCCTTTGGAATGAATGGTTTGCATTCTTCTTGAACATTTTCCTGAGTGGGTGATTTATTAAACCTAGAAGGTTTTGTATCATCCCAGTCTGTAGGAATTATCTCTTTGCTATCTGGATTATTATACCAGGACGGAGGATTATATCTGACTTTATAATCAAACTTGCCCGATGGTTGGCCAAGTAGATCCCATGTGTCAGTAGCCTCTTGTCGTTCTAAGAGATGAACAGTTTCTGGTGGTTTCACCAGTTCAACATTTTCTGGTATTTCGACCAGTTCAATATCTTTATCGATGTTTCCTTCAACGATGATTTCTTCCTTTATTTCTGAGGAAGATGGTTCCATGGTTTTCTGAAACAGAGTTTCCACTTCTTTCGCCTTTTTCTCAGCGAAATATTCTTCATATTCTTGTTCAACCAATTGGCTGACAAAGCCCTTCTTGGTTTTTCTTCTAGCTTCAGCTATGAAGCATTCTTTGTGATAGGTCTTCTTAGACTCTTCACAAAACATTGGGAGACCATTCTTTTCGTGACAAAGGCAGTAGTCACAAACGAATGTACCAGGGTTCACCTGATAAGAAGACATGAAGGATTCTGTCTTGCTTTCTTCCCAGTTTTTGATTTTCAAAACATTCATTTGTCTGGATTCGAAGTACTCTACTTCAGAATCAATCTCAGACTCTTCTGATGAAGTTTCTTCTTCTTCAGACCAGGCAGAGTATACTGACCTGTCGTCATCTTCATCATCAGAATAGGCCATTTCATAGCCTTTCATGTTTGCTATCTCTACTATTTGCTCGTATTTTTCAAAGAGAGCTTTAGTAGATCTTTTACCCTTTTCCGGGCATTCATTGGCATAGTGCCCTTCAGCTTTACACAACCAACATCTGCAAGATTTCTTGCTAGGTTGTTTATGCTGATGAGTATTCTTCTTTTTCTTGAAGAATTTCTTTTTAGGATTTTCATCCTGCTGTTTCTTGTAATTGGAACTTTTCTTGAATTTCCAATCCTTCTTCTGATTACTCTTTTTGAATTTTTTAGAGTAATATTTTTCTTTCTTCTTCCTTCTGTGGAATTTGGATTCATGACAGTTTGTGGGCATATCTAGTATTCCATAACAGAAATTCTCAACTCCTTTGAGTTGCTTCTTGGCCATCTTAGCTCTAAGATTGGCTTTGCATTGCTCTTTCAGTAATTGCCGTATTCTGTCGGCGATTCCTCCAACTGAAAATCTTTCAATTGGTTTCTCAGCTATGCTTTCTCTCACAGCTGTTCTCCATGGTTCAGGGAGTTTTATGTGCAACAGATTAACTAGATCAGTATTTTCTAGTTCACCAATCGTACAGTAATATTCCTGAAACTCATTCAGGTATTCTTCGAAATATCTCATGTCACAGATTTTGAGAGCATAGATATTCGACTTTGCTGTTTCTTTAGCTTTCTTACTCAGATTTGAGAAATCTCCACAGAATTGATCGTACAGGGGTACTGCAAAATCGTACGGAGACTTTGAGTTTTTTATCTCTTCAAGCCAGTCTCTTCCTCTGGTAGTTTCTTTGAAGGATAGGTAGTACTTTTTTGCCACTCCAGTGAGAGTAGTTTCATAGTACACCTGCAAATCTGGTGCTTCGAATTTGCCAAAGGTAAGTGCAGAAGCCATCATCAGGCTGTCTACCTATTGGTCAATGGTTTTTCTCTTGTCTAGACTCTTGTCTAGATTCCACCAGATGCCGTAGTTCGTGATAGGAACTCTTGGCAGATTGTTCTCTGGGACAAATCTTTGGGAATTTCTTTCTCCTTTCTTACCCGTGGGGGCTTTCTGAAATGGGAGTTTCGTTTCCCTTGTTTCTCTTTTTATGAAAGTTCTGGAGCTTTCTCCATCTTCCATTTCAATATCTTGATAAGGAAAGACTTTTCTCGTCTTTCTGAATTTGAACTCTTTCATCTCTTCGATTAGTTTTTTTAATCGTTCAGGATTTTCGCAATTCTCAGCTTCTTCATAGAGATCATAGAGCTTCTCAGCTCTGAGCATATGGACTGGTCTGTTCAGATCAGCTTCCAAGTCTTCTTCTGTTATTGGCTCTTCAATAGTGGGTTTTGTACCACTGACACTAGCTTCTCTGGTGCTATAGCTTTTTCTCAGAAGATTGTTGTTTATCCTGAGACTTTCAGGACAGACATCACTTTTTCTGTGATTGTCGAAGTTGAGGCTGATTTCTCCAGTTCTTCTACTCTCGTAGATTTTTGCTTTTGCTCTTTCCGGTAGCTTTTTTGGACCGGATAGTTTCCATTCAAGAGGAAAAGTTACTTCATTCCAAGCAACCTTGTGAATCTGTTGTGAATGGTTCTTCTGGCTGGTGAGGAATCCAGTAGTGAGACCAGGGATGTTGGAGATCCGTGTCTTCGGCTCTACTGTGGTGCTCATCAGTTTATAGTATACGCGGTATACTATCGCCAGTTCTTGCATATCATCTTTCATTGATATGCCATCTGTCTTGACTCTTAGTAGGAGACAGTAGGCTGCATCCTTCAGGCTGGTGGTGAAGTTGGGGAAGCAATTGAAATATGCCACTTGATTGCAAAGTGATGCTTCTAGAGTTCCCAACAGACTAGCTTGGAAGTCTGTCAGTCTGTTGTCTTGCAGGACACATAGGACTGAACAGTTGATGGCTTCTCTTGTCAAAAGTTTTATGCCGACTTGGACTGCTCTAATGTGCATAAATTGATACTTCTTTGCTTGTGCTCTGGCAACTTCAGCAGGGGTAATCATCAAGAGATCTGTCTCTCCTGTTGTTGAGGGGGTTGTGAATTCAAGTACTTTGAAATGATGGCTATCCATCAAGTCAAATGTTCCCCTTCTATAGATCTGTTTGAAATCTAGCTTTGGAATTGAGGCGTTTTTTACCTCATGCTCGATTTCATTGTATTCAATTTCTTCAGAATTTAGGAGTTGAACTCCTTTCTTTTTTCCAAAGATGCTTAACATCTTCATTTCTCTTTTTTCCTGGTTTTCATACCGGATACTAGTCTGGCTAGTAGATGGTTCCAGAAAAATCATGTTAGGAACACGATTTGTGTCCGGTTTTTCTAATGGTTTGAATCCATTAGTCTTCTTTTTTACTGTAGGCACTTTCTTGTCCTTCAGTATAGAATCCAGCGTTTTTTGCTGTTCTTTGATTTTTCTACTAACACTCGTTAGTTTTTCTTCTTCCGTTTTTGGAAGATCTTTGATATAATCCAGTTTGTTTTCCAATCTTTCTAATTGGTGGATTATAGCAGGTAATTTTTCTAGATGAGTTTGACATCTAGATACTTCTAGTAACATCTTCTGATATTTCTCATCAGAAGATTTTAGTAGAGAATTTATTTTCTCTAATAACAATTTTGACATTGTCCCTATTAAGGAGGGGTTCTCCTTGAGCTATTTTACAAGCTCTGATACCCGTGATGTGCGGATCTAACCAATGCTCAAATAATCAAGAGGTTTTTGTTCCTCTTTCAGAACATATAAGAGATTTTCAATCTCTTCTTCTATTTTATAGATTCTAGTCTGAAGTCTGTAAATAATATCCCAATAGTTAGGAGATTCTCTATTAAGACTATCTCTATAGGCTTTCAGTTTTCTCAATTTTTCTCTTTCCTTTTGCAATTCTGTGCCAGTATTTTTACATATAGCAACTAGTTCAAGTCTGTCAACTATCGAAATTATGAATAGTAAATCGTGCTGTTTACCTTTGAATCAGAGGATGACTGCTAGTTCTGCATATATATTCGAATAATAACCCTGATGGGCCCACCACGTTTCTAAAACTTTTGTTAAATAAACAATGGAATAGACAGCAAACCAAATGAAAGAGACAATCAACATAAGCAGACTCTGACTCTGACCACAGAGAAAATTGCTGGAACAAGAAATAAAGGGTACTAATGGTAGGGATTTTGAAAAGATGGGTAGGTAGGAAAGAAAATGAGAAAAGGTTGTGCAAGGAGGAACAAAAATAATACACTGGGGTGTATAAGAAGTATTTTCTCAGATTTGGGGTGTATGAGCATTAACCCAAATATTTAACAATTAGGAGGAAATCATCATTTCTACAATAGGTCAATACAAATCAGAGACCTCAACTTCAAGCTGCTTCATTTCTATTCCACTCAATAGTCAAATCCCTAGTTCAGTTCAGTTCAGTGGAGTCTTTGGCTTCTTCGAAGGTGATGACAACGACGAACGAACACCTCCCAGAAGATGTTACATTGCAAATCTTGCATGGGCTGCCAGTGAAAACATTAATCCGATTCAGCTGCACTTCGAAGTGATGGAGGTCAATTATCTCACATCCGCAATTCGCCAAAAAGAATTTCTAATTAGCTTCCGAGCAGAACACCCTCAATCAAAGACTCCTGCTCTCCACACGCTCGCAGTTTCAATCCTTAGACTTGCAAACGCTGTCGTTTGTGGACGACTCTT
Organism: Rosa lucieae; assembly: GCA_024704745.1. Lineage (NCBI taxonomy): Eukaryota > Viridiplantae > Streptophyta > Magnoliopsida > Rosales > Rosaceae > Rosa > Rosa lucieae. Next base: position 56,721,563 of record CM045496.1, read on the forward strand.
CGGTCACCAAGCTAACCTGCCCATTCTGGCAACCACGTAGCGTCAGGATGCTGGGCTTGTGCAATGGCATGGTATGCGTAGCTCTTGATTGTTATGGATATTATATCTGGAACCCATGTACCGGTTTGTTTCTCAAATTGCCCAACCCAGGTTTTGTCTTAGAAGGGATCACAAACTTCAACCCACCAAGAAATAAATATCTCCATCCTTGTGGTTTTGGCTATGTATCTGCTACTGACGACTACAAAGTTATTGTGGGTGCCGTTGTAAACACATCCATGCCTCCAGAGATTTTATCGTCTAAAGCCAACTCTTGGAAAATCATGGAACCCCCCACCGACTTCTTTGATTATATTGACACTCGAGCCAAGGGGGCTCTTTCAAATGAGGCACTCCATTGGGTCCAAGGAGCCCGTAACATCGTTGCTTTTGATTTAGCAAATGAAGAATTTTGGAGAATTCCTTTACCTCTGTTTGATGAAGTTGAAGATAGCGGTATCGATTTCTACTGTGATGCGGGTGTTGTTTTTGGAGGGCGTCTGTGTTTATCTCGGCATGAAATGATTCGTAAGCAAGTTCATTTGTGGGTGATGATGGAGTATGGCGTTTGTGAATCTTGGACTAAGCTGTTTCAGTTTAGCATGGTCTATGATGGATATTCTGTTGACCGACCTTTCTTCCATACACATAGTAGCATAGTTGTGCAAAGATGGAAATCATGGAAGTGAAGGGATTCGGATGAGTTGATAAGGTTTAATCATCTACACAGGGATGTTGCGGATTATAGTGGTCATTATACGGTTGAGGAGGGTGATTGTGACATGATAAAATATGATGAGACTCTACTTTGGCTTAATGATCATCTTGGTGTGGAAGAGAATGTCCAGAGACTTGGAACCCAACACGAGGCCTCAACAAGCAGGCATGTGGAGGAATAATAGCTGTGTCATTCAGATAATTCAGAGTCAGGTCAGTAACTCGTCATTTTCACTCTCTTCCATTTCAATGCTTGCTCCATGCATTTGAAAGATAAATTACATTCCTTCATTTATGTCTGGTTACTGAATTGGTTGCCTAAGTAGATGTTTGCACAATGTGGGTGGCATGAAGAAGAGTTGATTATGATCCAAATTCATTTTTGCTCTACGGAGTTTATTGGTTAATAAACACATTAGTACCTATATCTTGGTTGGCGTAGAGATAAGATGCTGTTACTTTTAGACTCTTAAGAAATATTATACAAGCAAAATTCAGGATGGTTTTACGTTTGTTTGTGATACTGAATAGTGTTGTTCATAGTCACATTTTTCTTCATTGCTATCCTTCTACAGTTTCCATTCTACATTTGGTTTCCTGCCTCGACACTCATACTCACAGTATTGATCCCATACATGTGCTGATGAAGCTACTGGAATTGTTTTAGTTCACAGTAGTTACTAATCTGAGTGACATAAAAATTTCTTCTCTATAAACTTCTTCTCTATAAACTTTTTGCTATTAGAAATTGCAGTCTGTCACTCAGGTGGCCACAAATCCACTTAAACTCTGCTTTCTATGATGGCCAGTAAAAAGTAGTTACCTGAAAGTGTTTGTAAATGCTGTAAACCAAATAGAAAACCAACATCTAGGGTAAAATCAATTTCTTCGTAGTACAAAGATGTGCATATGCAATGGCTTTGGAAGATGTTTGTGTAAAAGTGATGCTATCTATATTGTCTTACCCTTAATTAAAGCATTACTGTACTTGAGATATTAGAAGTTACCACCATACCAACATTACTACACAAGTTGCATTACCTCTCCAACTTGTGGGCAAGTGCAAGCCTTAACCGCGAAGTTGGAGGGTAAGCTAGTAAAGCATTGCTGGACTTTGATATGCTCATAGGCTTAATCATTTGTTCTTGTTTCTATAAACCGCATAAAGAGAGCAAAATCCATATTTTATATTTAAATGTTAAAGATACTGTTTGAAGTTCTCCTAACTATGTCTTATTGTGTGCTTTAGAATTGGAACATCTGGAAATATACACATGTCGATTAATTCAATGGAGTTCCCATTTCCTTAAGTATTTGTTCTTTTGTATCTCAGTGTACTTCATTACCACAAAACTAGAGGGAATCAATGCACTTCTTCCTAGTTGGTGATTGATATTGTGGATTGACAGGTCACTGTCAGTTGTAAAAGTGTATGTTAATGCTCTGCTTTTATTTTGTAGGTGTTTAAAAATGTAGTGTATGTTAATGCAGACCAACTTCTGGAGCAGAGGAAGTTGTTGCATTTTAAGGCATGCCAAATGACTACATGTGCTATATGTTGTAACTTGTGAATGTGATGCGTATGTTAATGCTGTAGTTTAATCTGTAGGGATTTTAGAATGAACATTTGCGGTCAAAGACAGAAGAGTACTGTTTTGGAAGGCTACCTCTGTTTGCAGTTATGTGTTGTTAACTTATGAAGATGATGGTTTGTGCTACCTGTGACAATGTTGTAGTTATCTTGAGTCGTTAATTGGATGATTATATGTTATAATGTGCGAATCATGGGCAATTGTTATGCTAATTATATCAAGCTTGCTCTTGGTGACTCATCTTCTGGTTGGTTTGAAACTTTGAATTACATATATGGAAGCTTTGGGATTGATCGATGTGTTCTATTCATGTATTTTATTTTGCCATAGTCTTCTGTAGTGAAGCAAGAACACCATGAAGAAGTGAGAAGGTGATTGACCCAGCTTCCAAAAATCAAATTCATTTCTAATTTGTAGGCTTTTATATCCAACAAAAAAGAGAAAAAAATAAACAAATCGTTCTGGGGTAGATGATGTTCATAAACCCAGAACGATTTGTTTGGTGTTGTCAATTGTGCTTGATTTTATCTGCAATTGAATTTGCCAATGAATTCAGACTACCCTAGAATCTGATATTCACAAAGAATTGGACTATGAAAATGGATACTATTTCATTCATTAAATTTGTTTAGCACCATTTAAGAGTATCTGGAGCCGGGTTAGATACAATTAGATTACCAAACAAATTTGGGAACTGCTTATGAGGCGTCTCCGAGCTTCTCGGAGCGACCTTGGTTTTCGAAACCTAGGTTTCGAACTGGCGGTGGCAATCTTCCCTCAGGCAAGGCTATCTTTCCTCGGGCAAGGTGACGATCGTGGAGCGACAAGATGCGGCGGCGCGGAGCGGGACCTCGGCGTTGATCGTGAGTGGCGGCGTGAGGTTTCTGGGTTGGAGGCCTTGTTGACCGTGTTTTTTGCTGGTTTAGATCCGGTTTTCGAGCGCTGTGCAGCGTCGACAGAGGTGGTTGTCGGCCCTGATCGTAGCAGTAGACGAGGCTGGTGGCTGGGATGTGTAGACTGGTGTTTCGATCTGGGCGTCGTTGTTCTGCGACGTCGATCGAAGTTGTTCTTTGAGGTCGGTGGTTTTGAGGCGGATGCTCACGGCGGTCTCCAGCTTGTGTTCACCCAGACGTCGGTGGACGGTTTGATGATGTGGGCAGGAAGGCCGCCGGAAATGGCTGTGGTGGAGGCGGAGTGGCAGAAGAGGATGGACTGGACTCCCTTGTGGGCTTGGGTTTGGGTCTGGGTCTTTGGGCCTGAGCTCAACTTCTGTCTGATGGGGCATAAGACCTTGGTCTCTAGGAAAAAAACCTCCAAGAAGGAGAAAGTGAAGAGGTATCTGCTGGTATGAGCTCCATCTGAAAGGGAAGGAGCTTGTTATTTATTAATTTATTTATGTTGGGTATGAGCCTATGTGAGTGGGGACAAGCTTCTATGAGTCTTCTATGACGTTTCTAGTTACTAGTTTGTACCACAATTGCGTGATTGGCAAGCTAGGGCTAGTTGAATGATTCTTTTCGTAGGAGGCGAAGCTTGGTCATTCTTGGATAGGCTCGCTTAATTGTGAGCTTCTCAATGATGTTAATTAGTTTGCTTTAGCTTGGATAGGTTTTACCGGATTTTCTTGCCAGAATTCTTATGTAAGTTTTGTAAGCTATGACCTATTGGCTGTTGGTTATTGAATATCAATCAACTTCTATTCAAAAAAAAAAAAAAAAAAGAAGAGTATTCGGAGCCTCTAAAAGCACCAATACATATGCTATGTACTTGGACACCTATGCTTTAGACTATACTCAAATTCAAACTTAAATCAAATTAAATTTTTTACCACATTGGATTCTTCAAATAAGATGTTAGTTTTTCATTTTTCTTTAAATGACATTTCAATCCGAATTTGCAAAACCTGGGTAGAAGTGAATTTCTGCAGACACTTGACTACTTGATGAAAAGCTATTAAGGTCTGGTCGCTTCGGTAAACCCCTCGGACAACCCAACACATTTGGCACCAATCAATAAAGAACAATTCTTAGGTTCACCCTTAGGGTGAACTAGCATATTCACCCCCATTGTTAATTAACATACTTTTACTTAATAAATTTATAATCCAACGGTTCATATCTTAAATTAGCATTTAAAGATCATCTCTGTAAAAAATCAATCGAATTGGAAATCGTTTAATTATCTAATTGAACCAAACAAATGGATGGTTCTAACAAACACTTACTACTATTATGATGAACCGTCCATGTATTTCATAGAAATGAATAAGTAAAAAGTCTTCAATTTGATTGATTTTTGACAGAGCTAATCTTTGTATTACGTTATGCAACATGAATGGTTGGATTATAAATTTATTAAGTAAAAGTTTGTTAATCGACAATGAAGGTGAATATGCTGGTTCACCCTAGGGGTGAACCTAAGAATTGTCCATCAATAAATAAAGGGTTTTTGTCCATATACTCCATTTTTAGAGATTTTTTTCCCACCTACCCCATTAAGTTTTTTTAATTCCCCTTTATCCAAAACACTCTAAGGAGGTATTCCCTAATACCCAATTAAGATTTTTAATTTTTTTAATACTATTTTACCCTCACTCCTTTGTTACTTAGAGAGAGAGAAAGAGAAACCATGTGAGACTTCATCGGAGCCCGATCACCGGCTGTCGGAATCCCATCATCGGCGTCGCCCACCAGAATTTGCTGAAAATCTTACCGGAAAGTTTTTTTTGCCCCCAATAGACCTTTATTACCCCCAATAGACAACTATCAGCCATGTATTGCCCCCCAATAGGACTTTCAGTTGTCAGAATGTGAACTTATCTCTCTAAATTTAGACAAATAAAACTTTGATTACAGAAAAAAAAAAACAAGAAGATTACATCAATTCAAAACGTTTATTGCCCCCAATAGCCGTCTATTGCCCTCCAATAGAGGGGTAATAGACATTCAAAACTTTTTTTTTCTTTCCTACTGTCCCGTTACTTAAAAAAAAAAACTAGAAATTGATTTGGGCACCTAGAGAAAAGCTTTGGGCACCCAATCACCAATCTCCTCTGCCATAGCCTGGGTCGAGCACCGGCGGCGTCCAAGAAGCCATAGGCGATGCCAAGGAGAAGACGAGGCGTCCAGGAGGCCATCGAAGACGTCGTATCGTCATCGTTATCAGCGCCGGCCGAGCTTGGGCGAGCTACAACAGAATCTGGGCAAACGTCTAATGGACGCCGGCAAAGACGATCTCGAGGGAGGAAGAGCAAGAGTCGATGTCGCGCTCGTCCCCTACGCCGCCTTCTCCTCTACCTCGGCGGAACTCCGATCGTCGCAATCCTAACTAGCCTCTGCTGGTCTGAGAGTTGCCACCGTTTGTATGGCCGGCAGAGATCAGAGGATTGCGAAATCGAGATTTGATTTTGGAGAAAAAGAAATTAGATCAACTATATTTGGAAGTAACTATGACTGATGACTATGAGGAACATCATTCTAAATTCTAATTATTAATGGGAGGTTTTTATTATAATTTGGTCTTTATCCCTTATGATTAGTTGGATCAATATGAGTAGTTAATTTTGACAATACATTAACATTTTTCTTTTAAATTGTATGCAAAAAAGAATACCAATAGGGCTTGTGGTTTTGGAGTCTCATGTATACACATCTTTTAACACCATTTGGGAAAGTTCAAGGAAACAATACTTTGGCTCATGAGGTGATGGGTTTAGCTAGGTAACGTAATAAAAATATATTGGACATTCAAACTGCCAATGCTGGAATGACAGTTAGACCCCGTCCTTGGCCTATGGGAAAGTTACCACTTAAAATTTGTAATATGAATTTTACCAAATAATATGTCATACACTGTACTTTGGTCTTATCCCTTTGATTAGTTAGATCAATACTTTCGTTTGAAATAAAAGTTGATAACATTAGATCAACAGTTAAATCAGCTAGAGACTAACAAAACTTGAATAAAGCAATTGGCACGACAGCAACCAGCTCTCTAGTCAAGCATTGCAACTCCTTACAAACCAGGGATGCTTGCATGAATGCAAGCCTAGTACAACTATAGCCTCGCCTCCTAAGAAAAAATTGATCATCTACACATCAAATGCCTACACTCAATTGTGGTATAAATTAATGAAAAATAAAAACATCTCAGAAAGCTCCTAGAAACTATCTTTACGCACACTAAACTTGCTATTTCCAATCTAACTCAAGATAATTACTGATTCTATAGAAATCATGATATGAATTAAATTGACGCTTTAGAGACCACAGAAAGCCCAACACCGCCTAAGTAGGTCAAACTCTCAGGCCAGGCCAATCCAATACATTAAGTAATGGATGAGAGTGTCAATGCACCCGCCTTGTGAGCCTTAAAAGCAAGCCTAACTCGTTCAAGCCCAAGCCTAAGCAAGGTTAGCAGTAGGGCGAAATTGCATCATTTGCCATCCTGTCGGCGGCTAGCCCGTCTAGCGCATCGTCACTGGCACTGACAAGATCAAAACCAGGCCCACTTTGTTCTTTTGTAGCCAACACCAATCAGTCGTTCTAATTAGAAAAATGACGTCTACAACTCCCCTCCTAGCCTCGTCAATCAACCTCTTCGAGCACCAAAACACATGCTGACCTACCTCCAAGCTATCCCGAATGCTGCTGCTTCAAATCAAAACCTGGCCTTAGATTTGCTAGAATCCTACCGATATCGAAAATTGCAATCTGAGATAAAAAATTTGATACGTCGAATCGAGAACCTCGCTTGCCTTCACGCCTAAGAACAACACACAGAACACCTCGCTTGCCTTCTGCTTGAAACCCTAGGGCTAGGGTTTGCTGAACTTTGCATTAGTATATGTATACTATTACTTTAGGTTTACATTAGTTAGTTGGATCAATATGAGAAGTTTTAACAATAAATTTATGATTCTATTCAATAGCATGTATGCAGAAAAAATACAGAGATTGCATAATTAATGTAAATTACCATTTAAATATGTAATATGAATTCTTTTTTTGTTGGACAAGGTGTAATTTGAATTCTACAATTCTACATTTATGTAGCCTATGTCATGCAATGTGTTTCTATGTATTTGGATATATTAGCCAATAAAAGCATATCTAATCAAGGCTTTGTCTCATCAGAATAAAGTATTAATAATTCACACAAAAGGTAAAAATGATTTAAGCATGATGTGGCCGGGCATAAGATAAGATTTATTAACGTATTCTCAGTTTTTTATCCTCTGACGGTCCTTTTTTTACGTTACTTGAAACTGTATGATTTAATAAAAACATCTTCATTGTATTCAATTATAAAACTTTCAATGTAACAAATTCCGAAAAAAAATGTGTCTAACATACACGATGTTAAAATTCAAGTAAATGTAGTAAAAAATTTAGTCATAACAAATGAATAAACAGAGCTTGATAAAGATAAGATAAAGACCAATTATTCGAAAAATAAGGAAACTAAATCTAACAACTTTTGCCCAGGTGTAGACAGCTTAGGATGGTCTTTGGACCACTGGATTCCTAGACTTTATCCTCCCTTGTTTAATGGGATTTGGAATTTTTCGCGTTCGGGGGAGAAGAACTTGACCCTTGATCATTAGATCGATCTAACCCAACCAGGGTTAACTTTGACCAGCGTTAGCTTAACCTCAGGTTAACTTGAGCCCTTTATAAACGACTCCACTTCGTGCTCTTTTCCCTCATCACCTTCTCATTTGCGTTTCAGCAAAATCTCACTCTCATTTGCATGATCAGTCACTCTCTCATTTCCATTTCCCATTAGCTCTTTGATACTCATTTTCGTCTCAGATTCTGGTTCGCACTCTCTCTATCCTATCCCTAATTTTTCTCTGGCTCTTTTGCTCCACCATTATCATCAAGAAATTTGAAATATAGCCCCTATATTTTTCATGCACCACTAAAATACGCCGATATATCTGTGTGATGGCGATGTTTTGAACTTTTGGAATCATAAATGACGTTAATTAATCCTTTTTTTTTTTTGTTGCAGTGGATTGAGATGGCGTCTAACGGTGACGGAGATTTCAGCTTTGCCACTGGGAACGGCCCGGCGGCGGTGACGAACGGCAACGGAGCGGCGAGGAACGGACTGGCGAAGATCCATACGACGCCGAAGAACGGGAATGGGGTGTGCCACGACGACAGCTCGGCGACGGTGAAGGCTCAGACCATCGACCAGCTTCATTCGCTGCAGAAGAAGAAGTCGGCACCGACGACACCCGTCAAGGGCACTCAGGGAGACTTTGCTGTCGCTCTCTCCGAGGAAACGCCAGATGCAGCAGCTCCAGTCATCAGGTATTTCCACGTGTCAAACCTTTACGTGTGCATCCACCATTTTGGACATTTTTTTTAATATAAAATTGAAAGTTGCATTATGTTATTTGCTTTTTAAATTTTTGACGCAACTAAAAAAAGAAAATATGACTCGTAATGGTTTGTGAGGGCCACTAGTTAAGTGACACGTCGGACGATGCGGGATACGGACCTTGGGATTTATTTGATAAACGAAAATCAAAAAGACAATAAATGAGTAAATGATCTGTGACGGACTTATAACTTTGGTGATTAAGCGACTAGCTATGCTTTTATTAATCTTAAAATTTTCTCATGTAACAAAATAAAGTGTTTGTTCTGACGTATTTATATATTATCGTTATTGAAAAAGTAATTACATGTGCAGTTTAGTGTCATTTGCTAATCTGTTTGGAATTGGTATGTTTTATATGACAATTTTTCTTGATGATTGAAAAATATTGCATATTGCTTTATAAAAGTTTAACTTTTTTTTTTGAGTAAACAAAATTAAAATTTGATTTACCTTTTTTTTATAGAGAAAAATATTATTTACCATAAAATTCTAGGACAAGATTGGTCCCGCCACTAATAAAACATGGTGGTGAAAAGTGAATAATGGACACGAAGCACATAATGGTTCGTGAGGGCCACTAGTTAAGTGACACGTCGGACGATGCGGGATTCCGTATGTGTGAGCCTTGGGACCTAGCGTGGTCCCGAATCCCAGGAATCTTAATATAATCATTTTTTATTTTACTACACAAATCAAAGTCCGGCAAATAACCCGGAAATATATTTTCCGGCAGAAAGAAGACCTCTGTATATGGGTTTCTGACTTGGTGGGTTGGTTTTGTTTTATTGTGGCAGTAACTCTCTGGCGTCGCTAACGAGAGGGACTGGACCAAAGGTTGTGAGAGGAGACCCTGCTCAGCAGTCTCCTCATCATACCCCAAAGGTGTCATCACACCACCATCATTTCACTCCCACCATCAGCGTCAGTGACAGTGCCCTCAAGTTCACCCATGTCCTGTACAACCTCTCTCCTGCTGGTAACACACATCCATCAATTCCTCTGTTTCTGTGTTCTTTGTTTTCGAGTAAAGAAACCGATTTTTGGATACTGATAATGTGTATTGAAATGATTTTGTAACCGAAAGGGTTTTTAGTGATTTTGTTGTTTATTGATGTCATGGCTATGGTGGGTTGTATCTGGTGCAGAGCTATATGAGCAGGCGATAAATAATGAAAAGGGGTCGTTCGTTACGTCAACAGGCGCATTAGCAACACTTTCTGGAGCCAAGACGGGTCGGTCTCCAAGGGATAAACGCGTCGTCAAGGATGAGACCACAGAAGAGGAGCTTTGGTGGGGAAGGTAAATCACTCACGTACAACCCAGTTTCACTTTTTGACTATTACGTAAATAATGATCACAGAATCTGATTAAAAATTGGTGTTTTGATTTGTAGGGGTTCACCAAACATTGAAATGGACGAGCACACTTTCATGGTCAACAGGGAAAGAGCTGTGGATTACCTGAATTCTTTGGACAAGGTCTTAATTTTTATTTCATGCCGTATATGAACATGTACTTGCTTTTTACCACGTCTCTGAAAATCTAAGCAGGCTTATCTTGGAATCTATTACTTTTAGGAGATGATGCCGTGTTGTGAGTGATGGTATCGTACTTGTCTTTTTTATCCAGCTTGGCTTTGACATCCATTGGGAGGAGCAATTTTCTTTTCTTCTGCAAATTGTTTTTTTTCTGAGATGAATGTTATCTGCATAATTTACTTACACACGTTTTAGCGGTGCCCTGAATTTATTATGCTTCTGTTCTATTCAACTCCACCATTTTCAGCAGCCAAGTCGGGCACAGCCTACAAGTCTAGAAAGGATATATACAAGAATGTGATCAATATTAGTCAAGCTGACATGAGCACAATTAATTGGTCCACTAGGATGGCATCAGAATTAGTGTCAAATTTGATTTCATTTGGTAATAATCGATTTACAAGCTAACAACTGGTTAGGCCCCTTTGCTGTGAAAAAATGAAGCTTATTAAGTTTCAAATAGAGTAGCTTAATAGAGCACAAGGTACAAGAGTTTGTTTCTTGCTAATTACATGGTATAACCAGATATACTGCTATATTGACATGGATGATTTTGATTAAGATATGCAATTATGATCCATATGTAGATATAGATCACCAATTTTGTGGCAGATGATAATGGTTTTGAATCTTCATTTACAGGTCTTTGTAAATGACCAATACTTGAACTGGGATCCAGAAAACAGAATCAAAGTGCGGATTGTCTCTGCCAGGGCTTATCATTCTTTGTTCATGCACAACATGTACGTAAAACATGAGACTTATTAACACTCTGATTTGTCAGTAGTATATGTTTCTATGTACCTTCATTGAGGTATAAGCCGGCCAGATAAGTCCTCTTAACGTTGACGTGATTTTTTGTTGAGTATTATCGTCCCTAAATAGTCCAGTCCAGGAAAAAATAGGTAAGGTGCATGTGTTTATTAGCTTAGTGTACATTCGATAACTGGGTTGGTGACAGGTGTATCCGACCCAGTCCTGAAGAGCTGGAGAATTTTGGTACTCCGGACTTCACTATTTACAATGCTGGTCAGTTCCCGTGTAATCGTTACACCCACTATATGACATCCTCCACTAGCATAGATCTTAATCTTGGTAGGAGGGAAATGGTCATCCTCGGCACCATGTATGCCGGGGAAATGAAGAAAGGCCTTTTCAGTCTCATGCATTATCTCATGCCTAAGCGACAAATCCTATCCCTACATTCTGGCTGCAATATGGGGAAAGATGGAGATGTTGCACTGTTCTTTGGATTGTCAGGTATAGTATTAATGATCGTCGTGGTAAACTTTGGCTCCAGCAGCTACTGAACGATATGTGTCCTCTTACTCTCTCTTGCCATCCTTGACATCTTTTAGATATTTGTGACAGAAGAACATGAGTTCAATTCTTTCTAATAAGTTCTTTTTTCTTTTTAATTAGGTACTGGGAAGACAACTCTGTCTACTGATCACAATAGATACCTAATTGGAGATGATGAACACTGTTGGACTGAGAATGGTGTATCAAATATCGAAGGTGGTTGCTATGCCAAGTGTATTGATCTCTCGAGGGAGAAAGAGCCTGACATCTGGAATGCCATCAAGTTTGGTGCTGGTAATATGTCATTCCAACTCTTATATATGTACAATTGTACTTTGTTTGGTCTTGCGACTTCGAGTGATCTCACCATGTTTTTTTTTATCCTTGTTGGCAGTGTTGGAAAATGTTGTGTTTGATGAGCATACTCGAGAAGTGGATTATTCTGACAAATCTGTTACAGGTAAATATCAATTGTTTATTCATCTAAGAATTAGTCCTTTGTGTTTGAATAGCCAGATTTTGATCTTATAAATGTTGTGAAAGATGAGTATTGACCTAGTCATGCTGGGGAACTTCTGACTTTGAATTATCTAGTTGATTATAAGATCATTTATTTAAATGAGAGTTGACGAAAATATAAAATCATTTAGCACTTGAGCATGACAAGGTACAGCTTATCTGACTTCCGTACTTAGTTCTACTAAGTCACTGGGTCACGGTTCTATTTAATAACCATTTTATTGATTAACAATTCACTCATCGGCTTAGCAATAATCTGTGTGTGCTAATGTGTGACGTAATCAATCAAATTGACATAGAGTGCTCAATTCTTTAAGCTGAACTGCGTCTAAAATTTGGTCCATTGTGGGATGAAATNGGTGAGCTATAACCTGTTGGTAAGTTATAATTAGAACATTGTAAAGGCCACGGGTTCAATTCTCACTTACATATGTAAGGATGTGGTGAGTTAAGAGTTTTTATTTTTATTTTTTAGATAGCATTAGGTTCAGCGCATTCGGTGGTCATAGGGCTAGATAGTATTTGTATGGAGACTGATATATGTAAGAATGTGGTGAGTTTAGTTATTTATTTATTTATTTATTTATTTTTATTCATTATATATTTTTTGATTAATTTCAGTTTACCCCCCTAAGGTTGGGGGTGACATGTCACCCCCTCTACTCTCAATTTTGAATTTTTACCCCCCAAGCTTTCCAATTTTAGTCAGCCGTGTCCAATTTCTCAGATTCCGTCTAAATTGGACATTAACTCTGACGATTGGACCTACTTCAAGGGCTAAAATAGTCACTTCAAGACAGAAAAAATTTTGAACACAAAAAAAAAAAAAAAAAAACTTTTTCTTCTTCCTTCATCCTCCTCTCCCCAATCTAACTTTGATTTCCATTCACCTCCCTTCGAAACTCCAACTCCTCCAAACCCTAGATTCCCAATCCCCAAACGCTTCTTCCTATACCTCAATCCCACAAATGGACCGGCCGGACTCCTCCTCTTCCAACGACGACGACGATCACCAAAACCTAATCGAAAAGAAAGAGCGCAAGCAGTAGCAGCTCCCCAGTCCTCGATCCACTACCACTTTCCACATCTACGACGGCAATGTTGACCACCATCGCCACCACCGCGAAATACAACGTCGTTTCGCCACCCTCAAGCTCGGCGACTTGTTCAACAAGCTGTTCCTCATCTCCTTCATCTTCATCCCTCTCGTCGTCCTCATCCTCTTTTCACCACCGACATCAAGAGCCTCTTCTTCTCCCACCTCTCCGTCCCTCTCTCCGATTCGCTCTCTGATAAGCTCCACAAGTCCGAATTACAAGTTCTCTTCTTGCTCCTCCAGCAGCAGCTCGGTCTCTTCGGCCTCAGGAACCAAACGCATCCCAATTCCACTTTGATTCACTCCAATTTTGAAATTTAGGATTTCAAATCCTCGATTTTGAGGCAGATCTCGTTGAATAAGGAGATTTAGCAGGTGTTGTTAGCTCCACACAGCTCCTGGAACTCATCATTGGAATCTAGAGATTTCTGAGAATCTAAATCCTCAACGATAGCTGTGGAGTAGTGGACCAGCGTTTTTCAGAGAGAAGAACAATTGAGTGGAAGCCTAATTCCGATAAGCACTTGTTGGCTTCGGGTCAAATGTCCAACCATTTGATTTGCTTAGAGAAGCACATGTTCTTCACAGCATTGTTAAACTGGGTTTTGGTGATTCCTAGCTCTAAAGTGGATTACCAGTAATGGTGATTCGTAGCAAAAGCCCATTCATTATGCTATTGAGTCTTCAGGAATTGATAGAGTAATCACTAGGCCAATAATTCAATCAGACGACAGTTTTTCACTGTCGTCTAAATAGGGGGCTGCTGTTGTCTATCTCAATGCCGTCTGATATTTAATCAGACAATACCACGAAACTGTCGTCTGAGATTGTTTTGCACAAGAGCAGTGACTAACGTGGCTATCGTCTGAACACCAAAAAGAACAACAGCGGCTGATATGCTTGCTGTTGTCTGAATGTTTGGTCAGACAATAGGGTCTTATATGCATGCTGTTGTCTGAAGGCTGGGTCAGACAATAGGGGCTTATATGCATTCTGTTGTCTGAAGGCTGGGTCAGACAACATGTAGCTGCAAATCCCATTATGTATCCATTATTGATACTATAGGTTTCTTCAAAAATCTGTTTGTTGTTTTGCTGGACAATAGCTTTCTCGTTCTTTTAGTCCTTATAATATTATAGTTAGATGGCTCATACAACAGTTTTTGTTAGGCATTTTGTTATAATCAATTATGGGACAGTAGTTTTTAGATGGAATGGAATGGTCAACAGACATTCAAAAGACCTACATTCTGCACATATGGAATCCAAATGACAACACATCCAAAAACACATTCATTTATGTAAAGATTTGATACATTCATCCTTATATCCAACAGTCATTCTATCCCAACATTAACCCTAACCATAAAACACTAACCATAAACTTATACTTGTACATAACTGTGATGCACATTAACCCTGCCTAAACCTTACAAATGAAAACAATGCACCAGCAGCTTTAAGTACATCCTTTTGTTTACCCTCTGAAAGCCCTGCATCAAAAAGCATCAACCTCAGTTATTTGATAAAAAATCTCTACTATTATTACTCAGAAAGGTTTAATAGCCTCAGAAGATATCATACCATTTTCTCAAAACCACATCCCACCAAAACAACTCCCCCACAAATCACAGCAGTTCACATTTACAGAATGCAAAAGAATTACAGGAAGCAATGCAATTTACCCTAATCCCCACCCAGAAATGTAATTTTTTAAGCTTCCTGATTATATATATGTTCACCTTACCCCAGTTATCACACTTCTTGAGTAATTACCAAGTCATGAATCAACATATATACAACAAATGGACAGCCTATAAACCCAACAAAAAATAAGTGATTAATGGTTCAAATTCCATGGATCCGGAGAACATGACATACCTCTTCCTTCTTGCCTTTGCCTCCGGTGAAAAACTTGTATCCACTAAAGATAAGTGCACCCTATCCAGTCAAAGAGACAATTACAAACTGCAGAAGTACAGAATCCAGTGAAAAATAACTTCATTGCTTGAAGGAATGAATCCATGGAAAAATTAAACATCTTAAAAGAGCTTGAAACTCCAATGCTTTTCAGTTTCGTTTCACTTTTGATTCGCTTAGAATACAATGTAGTGTTCCAATCACCCTAATACATCATCTCCATATATATGAGTACCATATTTGTATACCAAAGTGAGTTAGTTATGAGGTTTCAAACTATACTATAACGTTGATGGAAACTTGAACATATTTAATTACCTTTATTCTCTTCAAGCTTTCATTTGTGGCCCTCTGATTCACACAGTTCCTGCACAGAGGATGAATAAAAGAAATCAATATTCAAGCATCTCCACTCAGATGTATTAGCCTAATTCAGCAACCCACAAATTCATTAGACTGCAAATTAGATAAAGCTAGATATCTAACACTAGCTTCTCTAGTGCTGTAGCTTCTTCTAAGAAGATTGTTGTTTATCCTGACATTTTCAGAACAGACGTCACTTTTTCTGTCATCGTCGAATTTTAGACTGATATCTCCAGTCTTTCTGGTTTCATATAGTTTCATCCATGAGCATAACCTCAAGCACTTTCAGAATAAGCTTGAGTCTCAAAGAATTCCCACTCTTGAAGGAATCAAGAATCTACTCAAACAGAATATCGACGTAGATCCTCAAAAGTTTTGGGAAAAAGACCCAGTGGTCTGTGAATTGAAATTGCATGACATGAATGCTATCTGCCATGTCAAAGCCATTCCTCATTACAAAGAGGAAGATAAAAAAGAATTCAGAAAAGATATTGAAGATCTCCTGAACAAGAGATTAATTCAACCTTCCACTAGCCCTCATCATGCTCCAGCATTCTACGTGAGAAATCATGCAGAAAATCTATGAGGAAAAGCTAGAATGGTTATTGACTACAGAGATGTCAATAAAAAGACTGTAAAAGACAGTTATCAAATTGCTCAGTAAGAGTATTGATTAACCAGCTCAGAGGAGCCAAAGTCTTTCGAAATTCGATGCAAAGTCGGGTTCTGGCAGGTCAAAATGCATCCTGAGAGTATTCATCTCACTGCATTTGGAACACCACCACAGGCCATTACGAATGGTTAGTAATGCCTTTTGGTCTCAAGCAAGCTCCTCAATCTTCCAAAGAAAAATGGACAACATCTTCAAGCATGTGGCAGAGTTCTGCATCGTCTACATAGATGACATCCTAGTCTTCTCCAAAAACAGAGAAGAACACATGAAACACCTCCATGAGGTAGTAACGCTGATAGTTCAGCATGGAATTATCCTAGGAGAAAAGAAAATCTTCTTTATCTCGATGAAGTTGATTTCCTAGGAATAAATATCAAGAATGGAGTGATAAAACTCCAACCTCACATCCTTGAGAAGATCTGGAAGTTTCCAGATAAAATTCTAGATGCTAAGAGTCTAGAGAGATTTCTTGGTGTCATAAATTATGGGAGAGATTTCATTCCAAAAATATCAGGGTTAACAGCAATGTTATCTCCTAAGACAAGTTCCAAAAGAAAATGGAACTTCACAGAAGATGATGAAAAAATTGTGAAGCAGATAAAAAATCTCTGCAAAACCTCCCTCCTATTCAACAACCAGAAGAGAATGAGGAAATTATCCTCCAAACAGTTGCAAGTGATAATTACTGGTCCGGTATAGGCCTGGCAAAAACGCCTGGAACTAACATCGAAAAGATTTGCAAATTTTGTAGTGGCAAGTTCAGCCTTGCAGAACTAAATTATCCCACAGGGGAAAAGGAGATTTTGGTTATCAAGAAAACGATTTTAAATTCTCCAGCTTTTCTTGGAAAACCCTTTACTATTCGCACCGATTGTGCTAGAGTAAAGAATTTCAAAAATTTCAAACTTGATAAAGCTGCTGATAGAGGAAGATTAGCAAACTGGCAATTATTTCTTAACCAATATGATTATAATGTTGAGTTAATTGCAGGAAACAAGAACTATCTTCCAGACGCATTGACAAGAGAAATGGCAATGTTTAACCAAAGAGAAGACAACGAAGGTCGCAATCCCCAGAAGCAGAAAAACTGGGAAAGAAGAACATGAACCTGATGAAGATCCTAAAGAATCCAAAGAAAAAATCCTCAAAAAGTTTCTGCTAAGTCCGAAAGGCTTGGCCACAAATGATCAATCCCAGGGTAAAGGATTGGCTAGCCCGTCTCAAACGGCAGACGGTAAAGGCTCATCAAGACCGTTGATGGCTGCTGCTTTGCCAAAAAGCAGACCAACTCCAACTGGAGTTATAAATGTTTCAATTATGAATAAGAACTTTTGCTACTCCTGTGTTCAGAACTGACAGGAGACTAGCTTATCACCAGAAGGCAATCTTGGATAATCTGTTATTTGCCTTTCAAGAAAGAAGCAGTGGTCTAATGTTCCCAGCTCTCTTTGCATTAGCTGAAGAACTCTACGAAAATGGTAGGCCACAATTTGAAGAAAATCATACACATCAGAGTGCTGTAAGAAAAGAAAAAAATTCACTTCCTCGAAAGTCCAGAAAGTGCTAAAAGTCCCTATCATAGCACTCAATGAATCAGATTGGCATGAATTCCACAATCTGATAGGAAGGCATAATCCAGAAGACCTAGTTCCTCCAAACTTTATTGTTTCAGGACCATACGTTGGAAGATACTTAGTCAATGTTCAGAGTGAACATCCTCAGGAACACAAGCTCTGGCTTGTTGAAAATGGTTTTGTCCATAATTTGTGGACCAAAACAAACGATGATCTGAAAGGTTTGCCACCTATCATTGTCAACACAGTCAAAAACATTAGAAAAAATAACTGTATGCTTCGTCTGAAGTTCAGATCCACTCCTCCAGAATGGATCCAGAAGGCAAACGGTGAAGTTGAATATATTCCTCCATATCACTATGTGAGAATTATTCAAAGGAAGTATCTTCAACCAGCCTGTGTAGGGTACAATGGCCAACCAAACTCAAGCATTCCTGGATGAAGGCCATGGCTCTGGAATACATCAAGAAGATCATCTCTGAAGATATCAGTACTACCTTCTGGCAGCAGGAGAAAAATTTTATCACTGCTTACGATCACCCTGACGTAGTCAGCAGTGACCTGTTCCTATCTCTCACCAGAAAAGAGATAGACTCGACACTGGCATGCATACACTGGGTAGAAAAGCTTGAAGCTGACCAACCACTACAAGATATATGTTGATACAGAAGTCGAAGATATGCTACCACTGTTAGAATGGCCCAGGAAGACAACAACTCCTTTGTCTTTGGCCACAATTCTGAAACAGATGAGAACATGTGAAGCTACAGGTGAAGAATCAGCACCAAAATTGCAACTGTAGATCTTAGACTTTTCTACAGCTACTTTTGCTTTTGCTTAAAGTCAAGAAAAGGATGTTTCACCAACTACCTTTTGCTTTTCCCATCCGACCTCTACCAACAGGAGTACTCAGAAAAGCAGAAGTTCACGGAGTTGTTATGTACATTTTTATGTTTTGAATTCTAGTTTGAGTTCCACTCCCTATATAAGGAGCTTTAACTTCTCTTAGAAGGCATTCGAAATCGGAAGATCAGTCTAAAATCCGAAAATAGCCATAATAAAATTGAGCAAAAGAGTCTTCTCTCAAGTAGTAGTAGCAGTGTGCTTCCTTTCCTATTTAAGTGTGAAATAGGGTACATCCATTACAAGTAAGTACCTGTTCTCATTCTTAAGAATAGCTAAACAGCCTTTTGCTGTTTACCTGAGAATGAGGCTCTGAATGTTTAGCATATATGTATATTTGAATAAATAAATTCGGATGGTTGCTCACCCACTTCTTCAACTAATATAGTTAGCATTACATTTTCATAATTATAGTTATTGTTATAATCATCGTTGGCATTTATGTTTTTAAATGCATGCATCCTGTAGAAATCCAAAGTTCTAATAGTATTCTTTTTACCTAGAAAAAATCAGTCTTAGAACCAAAAATTAAACCAAGCAGCAGTGATTCTGCCTGTTAAAGTAACCGTTAGGCAGGAGCCGTTAGGTGAAAAACTTAGGCATGTTGAAGGCTAGTCTTGTTTGAATTTTTGTCATCTAGGGCGAAGTTTCTTTTGGGTCAAATAATATTGTTAAAACCAAGGGTCAACATAGGATACAAACGGCATTTTTCTAGAAAACCCTTCTCTTTTAGTCTTTGTCTATCAGAAATAGTGTAATACAAAAGTTTTGGGCAGTTGGGAAAAATACAGGCGCTTTTTGGGTATACGGGAAAAGACCCTTTATTTTTTATTTTTTAGATAGCATTAGGTTCAGCGCATTCGGTGGTCATAGGGCTAGATAGTCTTTGTATGGAGACTGATATATGTAAGAATGTGGTGAGTTCATTTATTTATTTATTATATATTTATGGATTAATTTCAGTTTACCCCCCTAAGGTTTGGGTCTACTCTCAATTTTGAATTTTTACCCCCCAAGCTTTCCAATTTTAGTCAGCCGTGTCCAATTTCTCAGATTCCATCCAAATTGGACATTAACTCTGACGATCGGATCTACTTTAAGGGCTAAAATAGTCACTTCAAGACAGAAAAATTTTTGAACACAAAAAAAAAAAAAAAAACAAAAAAGCTTTTCCTTCTTCCTTCATCCTCCTCTCTCCAATCTAACCTTGATTTCCAATCCCTTCGAAACTCCAACTCCTCCAAACCCTAGATTCCCAATCCCCAAACGCTTCCTCCTCTACCTCAATCCCACAAATGGACTGGCCAGACTCCTCCTCTTCCAACGACGACGACGATCGCCAAAACCTAATCGAACAAAAAGAGCGCAAGCAGCAGCAGCTCCCCAGTCCTCGATCCACCATCACTTTCCACATCTACGACGGCGATGTTGACCACCACCGCGAAATACGACATAGTTTCGCCACCCTCAAGCTCGGCGACTTGTTCAACAAGCTATTCCTCATGTTCTCCATCTTCATCCCTCTCGTTGTCCTCATCCTCTTTTCACCACCGACATCAAGAGCCTCTTCTTCTCCCACTCTCCGTCCCTCTCTCCGATTCACTCTCTGATAAGCTCCACAAGTCCGAATTACAAGTTCTTTCTTGCTCCTCCAGCAACAGCTCGGTCTCTTCGGCATCAGGAACCAAACGCATCCCAATTCTACTTTGAATCACTCCAATTCTGAAATTCAGGATTTCAAATCCTCGATTTTGAGGCAGATCTCGTTGAATAAAGAGATTTAGCAGGTGTTGTTAGCTCCACACAGCTCCTGGAACTCATCATCGGAATCTAGAGATTTCCGAGAATCTAAAGCCTCAGCGATCGCTGTGGAGTAGTGGACCAGCGGTTTTCAGAGAGAAGAACAATTGAGTGGAAGCCTAATTCCGATAAGCACTTGTTGGCGATTTGCGTTTCAGGCCAAATGTCTAACCATTTGATCTGCTTAGAGAAGCACATGTTCTTCGCAGTTCTTCGCAGCATGGCTGAACTGGGTTTTGGTGATTCCTAGCTCTAAAGTGGATTACCAGTAATGGTGATTCGTAGCAAAAGCCCATTCATTCTGCTATTGAGTCTTCAGGAATTGATAGAGTAATGGTGGTCATCATCCAGTAATAAACTTTATTCATTCTGCTATTGAGTTTTCATGAATCGGAGGTGGGTCTTTGGGGCAGCCCATCTAAGATGAGAGCAAGAAGAAGAAGAGGATCTAAGGAAGAAGAAGAAATGAGTTTTTTTTTTTTTTTCTTTTTGTTTCAAAATTTTCTATATTGAAATGACTATTTTAACCCTTAAAGTGGGTCTGATCATCAGAAGTTTAGTCCAATTTAAACGAAATCTGAGAAATTGGACACGGCTGACTGAAATTGGAAAACTTGGGAGTAAAAATTCAAAATTGAAAGGTTTGAGGATGACATCGTTAAACCTCATGAGAGGGTAAAGTGAAATTAATCCTATATTTTTTTTTTTAAATAGCATTAGGTTCAACACATTCAGTGGTCATAGGGCGAGATAGTCTTTGTGTGGAGAAACAGGCATTTACCATCCTTGACATGACCATAACAACAAAACTCAAAAAACATATCATTGAGATTCCCTGATACATTACTCACCCATAAGCTACTTCCTTAACTTCTACAAAGGGCCTAAGAGGTTTAGAAAGATCTAGTC
Organism: Rosa lucieae; assembly: GCA_024704745.1. NCBI lineage: Eukaryota > Viridiplantae > Streptophyta > Magnoliopsida > Rosales > Rosaceae > Rosa > Rosa lucieae. The sequence goes on from CM045496.1 coordinate 56,742,900, forward strand.
AACAGACTCCAGCAAATTTGCCCCTAGTTTGAGCAGTGGTCGCCTGGTTCACCTTTACCACTTCACTAAGGAGATTACCTAGTTTAACCACAGTAGTCTTTGAAATACTTCACTGCAAGATCACAAAGTCGCACCCACAAAGCCATTTTGCAAATGATTTCGGTGAGAGGGTCAAACTCAGGTCTCCATCTCTGAACAACCAGAGTTTGTCCAGCCAGAATCCATGGGCCACCATACAAGACAGCATTCATGTCCTCAATATTGAATTTCACAATGACGTAATTATATGGGAATATCAATTAGACTCCAGCCCCCTTTAAGATTCCATTTTCTTTGTAGCCCTTTTAGCATAAACATCAGAATTAGGTTTCCCCATTAGTGTCACAACTACTGCACAACGCCAATCATACTTTAATTTGTTATGAACTTTCTGAGAAAATGATACATTAGGTCCAGGCTTACCAGCAGTATAGGAGCAATCTTCATATGTCATTTCAAAGTCATCCAACACAGTTTGCTTGAATCAATCCACCAGGTTCTTCAAGGTGCTTGCATAGCAGATCAGCGTCACATTGGTGGTTGTCTTCAGGTATCCAGATCTTCCATTCTCATGGCTGCCAAATCAGAGCTCAATTCATCCCCATTTTAAATCCGTTTGTGCTGGAATAGGCACTACCTTATCGAGGTAGCCACAAAGTTCTGAACAAGGTTCACCGGTACTAGAAGAGTACAGGTCCACGCCGCGAAAGTGAGGTCAAGGTATTGTACCAGTTACTTTCGTAGAGAAAAAGAAAAGTCAACCGTGAGGCGCAATTTTCTTCACACAATGTCATATTGCAACATTGAATTCACTTCTAATAGGTACAAAACTTTCTAGTAGGCATTTACATGTTCCATCAACACCCTTTTCCTACTGGAACTAGGAGTGATCCTACTCGCTTTTCCTACGTAAATTAGGGAGTGATCCCTGCTTTATCACCTCGACTAAGTGCCTGTGACATGGCTTCATCTCGAAGTGGTCCAGATATCTGAAACAAAAGATAAGCAACAAAAGGATTAAGAGTGTCTGTTTCCCACCTATATCCAATGTACGATCATGAAATACCATACATTCAGCTATAAAAAATAAAAATAATATACAGACCTGTATGCATTCATTTAAAGCATCCAATATTATTGCAGTGATTTCTCTATCAGTTTCCTGCACAAAAATTGCACCCTCATACTTCAGTAGTTCAGTGGCACAAAAGACAAACATATCATGAGAAGATTCAGAGCATTGCGCCATGATCATGAGTTCATGACAAACAATAAGCAACCTGATGTGATGCTTCCACCAGAGCTGGAAGGATGTGGTCAGACAATTTCTTTATATAGGTTTTCATTACATCCTTGGCTTGTCTTTTCTCTATAGCTAACTTTGCAGAAAGCAGTAGCTTCGGCATTGCTTGAAAGACAACAGAAATAATTCTTTATCAAGATATGGATCAAAACCTCCACTGACGTATGAAGAGGAAGGAGCAAAATAGGAACATCTAATATCATCAGTGAATACTACCTGAAACAGCAGACTTCCTCACTTTTTCATGGATATAAGATATAAGTGGAACTAACGTTGGAGCAACCTGCAATTAAATGACCCTTTTTAGACTCATATCATTGAAGGTCTGGCAAGAAAAGTTATTATTACACTACGACAGACCCGATCGATCCATGGAAAGAATCCTTCCTTCAGTTCATCAGCATAGCAACACAGCAAATTGCAAGCTGTAACTTTTTCCTCCAATACACTAGTCTTGATTCTAATCCTTTTATCTCCAAGAGTAATTGTTTCCATACTGTAGCACAGACCAACTTTTAGCATGACATCAAGAACCAAAGGGAAGCATGAATATTGCAACATCTTATACACTCAGTAACCATTCACTCATCAGGGCTCTAAACACAATTTTGTTTTTTTTTTGAAGTATGGAGGTCAAGGCCATGGTTGTTATCCATGCAACTAGTTTTTATGGCATGAAGCTAAAGGTTCATGTGAACTTGGACTCGTTAACTTGTGTGTGGTTGCTTGCAAAGAGGATGGAAGGTTCAAACAAATAAACAGGTTGTGCAGGCACATGGAAGCATATTACTGAAGGCTTTCAGATACAGAACTTGCAGAAATTGAAACCTTTCATCATCAGATTCATCCATATCACTATTGTCATTTGCGGAGGTAACAGTTTCAACAGGCTTAATTTGAACAAACTGAAGCAAAGGAGGCATAACAGCACCCATGTATGGAAGGAAATCTTGTCCTAGACACTTGCAGAGGTCAGCGCATATCTACAGCATTGTACATAAACTGTTATAAGATGGTATTAATTGCACTTTCTGAGCAGGGTAATTTTAAGATAAAATACCTGTAGCATGCAACTTGCAATTGGGTCATCTAGCTCCATTTGAGATCCTTGAAAAGACATCAGCACTTCCATGACCTTACAGAAGTTTACCGCTTAAACATCATTTGGTACGTATGTACATTAACTTGCCGATTTCAACAACCAAACAAAACAAAACAGCTGCAGGTTTCTTGGTCAAGTAAAAATGAAGATGCTCAAATTTTAATTTCTCATCTGGAGAACAGAATATACTATATGCAATAAATATGCATCAAGAAGAAAATTAAATCCGTCCTATCAATAACCATTGGTAGCAAGATACATATCTCATGTAAATTCCAAAATGAGGAAGCACCGATGCAACGAGTGGTTTCATATAAATGACTTACTTTCTTAGCATCATCCCTGAATTTCTCCTTTCCAACAGCCATACCAACCAGGCTAATACACTCCACGGACTTGGACCAAACCGGGTTATTAGTGGCATCCAACAACATAACTCTCAGGGGAATCATGACATCTTCATAGTATTTTTGGAATTGGTCCTACAGATCCCATTACCATCCAATTGAATCATCCACAACACAAACATTGAACTAGAAGAACACATTATAGAGAAAAATACCGGAAATGAAACAACAACTGATGCCAAAGCAGTCAATGCTTCTACATGCACCATTTGTATCTCACTCTGCATAAGACATAAAAGTTGAGACATATAAAATAGTACTTCAAAAGAACATGCAAGTCCTGCATCATCAATGTGGTACAGTTTATATAAGCAATTACCTGCAAAAGTACAACCAATTGGGAAACCACTTCATCCAAATAAGGTGTCAAGATATTCCTAGCACATTTCTCAATGAATTTTTGCAGTGCTGAAGCAGCATGTGCCTGCAGATATCAAATTACATGAAGTAACAATTATTAGCCATTGATTTCCTAGCAAAAGAAAAGGACAAGCTTCCCTCAAATAACATGGCCTTGACAATGAGCATGTCTGACAAAAAGAACTCCACAAATGAGCAAATAAAGAAAATGCCAGCATATTCAATATCCTCCAGAGCCACACAATTCCCGAGTACAAAAACCAATGTTGTCTAACACAAAAAGCTGTCAATTTCTTTACTCTATGTGAACTTTTAGATCCTCATTACTTCATAGAAACTAGCATGGCAAGAAGCAAAATCATCACCAGTAAAAAATTATTAGGATTAAACAATCTTGTCAGACATTAACTTACCAGTAGATGACGGTTCTGCAAACCATATATAGTGGCATTCAGTGCAGAAAACACCTGTTGATGATATTGAACTTGCAGGTCTGGGGCCAAATAAGTAGACAAGTGGCCAACTGCATTAATAGCTGACCACCTTACCCGAATATGTGGATGTTCAAGGGAGTTCAAAACCATTGCCACCACTTGCTCCAAATCTTTTATCATTACCTGCAGCGAATAGAAAAAAGAAAAGATATACAATAAGATAACTTGAATACATTTCACTGCAACAGGTGGTATGATGCATAAAAAAATGAATACTTTGCTGCGCTGAACTTTTCACATTATTGATATAGAAGTGAGTAGGAGACCACTTGGAAACTGCATCAAGAATTGTAATACAAGTATGCGTGCATCTCATACATGACAATCATCTTTATTTTGGTTGATTAGTATGTATTTTCACAGTGCCCCGTGGGTACATGAAGTTTATGAGTTAACAACTAGTCCAAGCTCGATTTGTTACCAAATATCATATGAGGTTATTACTTACAGATCTATGCAGGATATATCAAATACAAAATAATTATTTTTCACAGTGCCCCGTCTTTCCAATTATGCAGCATGGCCAAGTGAAGTTCATGAGTTGACAACTATTTCAATCTCGATTCATTACAAAGAACAGTGACAATATGTTTCAATTCTATGCAGGATTTAGGGTTGATACCTCAGAGCAACCCTCAGCGATTTGAGCAAGGGCAATCAATGCTGCATGATGCTTGGGCCACTCGGGTGCAGCAAAATGGGAAGTAAAGTGTTCTAACGCAATTGGAACAATGTTATTGCCACCCAAGGCAATGGCAAGCCTATGCAAACACTCCTGCCCTACACAGTAATCACCACTCACACCCAAGGCAATGTCATCATCAGTCTCAGCAGTATGGCATGAGGGATCATCCTTGACATTTGAAACCATCCTCATTAAAATGGGAAAAAGTAGACCAACAAACTCCCGACACCTCCTCATTATCCATGGTGCACGCTCTCCGGCCTCGGCCAGAGTAATCAGAAACTCAATAGCCAAGTGCCTCGTCCCTTGTTCCAAGACATCTATGGCTTCAGCAATCTGCAGCATAGCCCGGATGATCTGCCCGTTGCGGCTGAGCAATGTCGGATGGGTCCCGGCCAATTCAATGAACAACTTGATCGCCTCCTGTGCCATGATCTCCTTCCCTTTGTTCAATTTCCCCATCACTGTTCTCATCATTTCTATCAAGACGTCGTGAAACATATTCGGATCTTCAGAGCTGGACAAACACCGAATGAAACTGACCACCGCACTAAACGCGGCTATCTTAACTTCATCTGACCTTGTGGAGGAGCTCAAGCAGTATAAGAAGACGGTGTGTAATTCGTCTATAAACGGGGTAAAGAAGTCCGCGAGCTGATCGAAAATCAAGAAGGAGCATTCCTGAAGCTTCGGCGGCGCATCGTAGGAGGTGGATTGGAACTGAAAGGGCAAGAGCTCCGGCCAGCCTTCGCCGCCCAACAACTCTAACTCTGCTGAGGCGAGCTCGGCCACGGCGTAGCAGATGGCCTTCGAAATCGATGTTGGGGTGTCCTCGCGTTGAATACAAGATAATAGAGTATGTTTGAGGGTGGATATGGTGTTAGGAGAGAGTCTTCGCCACAGGTCGTCGGTGAGTAGTTGCTTCCGGAGGAGAATGGAGCACATGGCTCGGGTCTTCTCGTCGGGAGAGACCTGGAGAAGCTGAGCGAGATTGAGAGAAAGCGACTCGTGATCGGCCTGCTTGCAGATGTTGAAGGTGTGCTCGGCCTCGGACCGCTTCTCGGAGGAGATGAGGTCGGAGATTAGGGTTTGCAAAGAGGAGGGGGAGGAGATTAAGTGGGAGATTACGGTTTGGAAAGTGGCGGCGGGCTCAGGACCGAGAATGGCCGCCAGTTGCTGATGCTCAGTCGACTCCGCCATTCCAATACGCTGACGGAGAAAGGAAGAAACACGAGGGGAAGAAGAAAAAAAAGAAGGAAAGGGAGGAGGGAGGGAAGGAAAAAGTGTTTGAGATTTCAATTAGGAAAAATTTTGTAAACAGTATAATAATTTTTATACATAAAAAGCCGCGTTTGTTTGCCTGGATTAATAATTGGATCGGACAAAAAAAATTCAAGCTAGGTGGGATATGCACAATCATATAAGATTATAACTCTCTTGTTGGAGAGGTGGGATATGCACAATCATACAAGATTATAACAATGGGCATCCTTGAATCTTCACCAAATTACCACCATCCTTCTTCAGTCAAAATATGAACACCGGCCAGCCTTGTATCCTCCTCAGTGCGATCTGATCGAACCCAAACATCCCACGCTCAATCCCTCCGTCTCCGGCGGCGGCGGCAGGAGCTCGACATCCCTCTCAGTCTCTCTCTTCCACTGCGTCGACCCACTAGCTGCGCTGAATTCGACTTTGATTTGCTTACACTCAACAAAGCTATCCAAAACGAACGAAGACCGGAGAGCTGCACGTCGTGGCTTTGACCTCGAAGAGAAACCTTCGCCGGGTTGTTGGGCTTGAAGAGTGAAGCTTTGTTGGTGGCTTGGAGGAGAGTGAGATAGAGAAGGGGTTGGCTGTGGAGGTCCTGGGTCAAGGTTAGGTTGGGGTAGAGAAGAGAAGGTGAGTTTGCATTTGAGTATTGGTGGTGGTAGAGGAGGAGTTGACAACGGATCTGGTTTTTTTCCATTCCAACTCTAATCCTCTTATGCCAAACACATGAAAACATGAAAACAAATCTAATCTTATCCTAATCCAATCCAATTATTATTTGAATCCATTCCTATCCTGGATGCCAAACGTGGCCAAAGTTCTAAACCGAGCATTTTGGTACACGAAATCTGAAAGCTGGCCCACTATTCGTATACGACGTTAATGACGCCGTTAACTCTATGTCATTAGTCATTTGTTCAAGGGTAATTTAGTACTCTTTGACTCTCTCCTCTCCACTGACCCAAGTCACCCAACCACCTCCGATTAGAATTTCGAATAGATTTGTGGAGGACAACGGTGCCGAGTTCGGCCGGTGGGATTGACCGGAACATCAAGATCTCTGAGACTCTAGTGGTCTTGAATGTCTACGACCTCACCCCTATCAACAATTATTCAGTTTCATTCGGTCTCGGAATATTTCGCCCCAGTATTGAAGGTCTGGGTTTATTTTTGTTCTTCATGTTTTGGTGATCTGGGTGTAGTTGTGTATTGGTTTTCAATGTTTGCAATGGTTCTGAGAATAGGAAAACAATACTAGGTATTGTTAATTATGATGGATGCATCTATATTTTGGGCCAAGATTGGTACTTTAAACCTTGATGTATAATTGAATGGAACACAAAGTGGTTGGAATAGCCCCAGATTCCAAGGTGGAGCTGTATGGATCTTTTGGGTCTTGAAGTTTTCACCTTTTTCAAGTGATTTAGTTTATGGGTCTTAGTTTACATTTTTCAGTATTACTTTTCTTCTGGGACTCTTGGATCTTCTGGGACTATCGGGTTTATGGGTGCAGTTACTTTACAGTGAGGTGGGTTTGAGCTGAGGAATAGAGAAGAAAATCTTGTGGAGTTGTTTAGAGGTTTTGATCCTTGGTTCAGTTGATCTGGAAGTCGATTATGGCGAAAAGAGGTCGGGGAGCAGTGGCTAGGCAGTTGGCGAGGTGGTAGTCGAGGTCTTGGGCGGCTTGGTGGAGGAGCGGATCGGGGAGGACCGGAAGAGGTGGTGAGTTGGAGGATTTGGGTGAGTGGATTTTGGGAAAAAGATGAGGGGATGGTGGACGATGGAGTGGACGGAATGACGATGATGGTGCTATAGTGGCGGGAGAGGAGGTGGTTGCAGAGGTCCATCCATGTGGTAGAAACTGATGATGAAAGGGCGGTGCTGCTACATGGAGCAAGTAGGTGTGTGTGTGTGTGTGTGAGAGAGAGAGATGGGTGGCAAGAGTGAGATAGAGAGACCGATTTACCCCTCAATTTATGCCAAGTGGCAGAGGATGAAACGTCGTTAGTGACGTCGTGTCTAGATAGTGGGTCGGGTTTCTGATTTCGTGTACCGAAATGCTCAGTTTAGAACTTTATGCATATAAATTATTAGTAGCCTTTAGTTCGTGTACTGTTTACAAAATTGTCCCTTTCAATTATATATACTAGTCTTTCTCCACTCATGCTATGCATGTGCAAGTTATTATTATTTTTTTTTTCAAAAAATAAAAAGAAAAGAACGGAGTTAGTTATAAAAAAAATAATAGAGAGAGAAAAGTGGGTTGTGGATACTTTTTTTATTTATTTTTTAAATAAAAATGTATTTTGTAAATGTCTTAATTATCCTTCTAATTTAATTAGTTCTCAAAATTTATTAATCTTTTAGGGTCATTTATGTTAAAATTCTAGATTTTGGCTAACAAACCCTTTTTTTTTTTTTTTTTTGAGGGGAAAGGAAGATATATTCCTGTTATCGAAAAGATCATACGACCGTACAAGGTCAAACTAGGAGATCCGAAGATCACCCATTACATTTGTTGCTCAAGTAGTGCACCGACTACACAATAAAATGACTACTAGCCTAAACTACTCCGCCTTGTTCAATAAGAAGCTACAACACCAAAGAACCAGTACATCCGCCTAAGACCTTCTTGGTGTACATCAGTACTGACCCCTAGACACATTGTAACAACCCAAAGAAACAAGGTATACAGGGCCAAGGCCCACTGCACCCATCAGTAAAGATGGAACTTTATTACACAAAATAAAAAATAGACAAAAAAATAAAATTGGGCCCAAAGCAAAGCCCAGACCCAAGCACTCAAACCCTAGCCCAACTCCAAGTTGCAGCAGCCACCACGCCTCCACCACGTTGATGAGACCCTAGCCACCGCCACGAGTAGACGTCGGACGACCATCCACCCCGCCTGCATCGCCAGCACGCCGACAAGACACCCCACCTCCCCCAAAACACCTCCTCCCCGCATGGTTCCGAAGCACCCATACCAGATCGGAAAACTCTGATCCAAAATGAGCCCGTCGAATCCCCACCTCACGCCGTCCTGCCAGTCGCCGCCGTCGATCAAGGGAAGAGAACGTCGAAACCACCAGTCTGCCACCGCTAGAGCCTCCCAACGATCAAAAGTCGCAGACCCACCACAGGCTTGCAAGCTTGTCAAGGTCCAAGCCACGCCGCCCCAGCACAGTCTGAGAACGACCATCAAAACATCCCCGCCCGGCCGCACTCACCAATTACCGACAAGGCTAATAGCCTGGTGCGGCATGGGAGCCGCCGGACGAGAGCCTCCAAGCTTTCCGAAGGAAACCTAGCCACCCTCAGAGAGAGAGAGAGAGAGAGAGAGAGAGAGAGCTCTCTAGAGCATCAAACTCTGTAAAAGCTGGCTAACAAACCCTCTTCTTTTGATAATAGTATAGATAATACAAGATAGGTGACAAGATAAGATACATTGACAATGGTTTTCCATAATAGATTAGGATTTCTCATCCCTAGTTGAATACTTCAGGGATATTTTGATAAAATTTTTCTGTTTTGACTGACAAACTCTATTCTCTTATCTATACTATAGATATATATTACATTACATAATTAATTGAAAAGATGTGATGGTTAGAATTATATATAATTAGATTTATGTTTTAGGGAAGAGGATGCAGACAGTAGATAAGTATGTCATTCTCATAAAAAATAATAATAATAATAATAAAATAAAATAAATAAACTAGTCTCATTTATATGTCATTGATCCAGAATAACCCGTTCAAATTTAGCAAAGAAAGGTAAACAGTTCGGGTGGGAAGGCAAGAAAAGGAGGCGCAGGATCCTAAAACATTTGGGCCCAAAAGGCCACGCATTAGTCTTTACGATCTCATACAATGTGACGATCACATTCAATCCGGAAAATCTTTTATCTCGGAAATTCATTCCTGCAGTCTCTCTCCCACACCATGGACTCAGGATCCGTCCACAGCGAGAATCCGGTCCAAGCTGAGCAAGAGACCCACACTCAAGGTATGCATGCTTTTTGAGCTTTTTGGGTTTGTGATGAGGATCATCTGGAATTTCGTATCTATATTATTCTTTGGCTATGTTTTTGTGTCCCGAAATTCTGATTATGTATTTTCTTTTGGTTTATGTGGTTGAATTTTGTTCATTTTGGATAATTTAGGGTTTATGGTCGGTTGGGTTTAGTTCCACAAAAGTCCCGAGTAAAACTTTGGGTGTCTCTTGCGTTGGTTTCTGTCGTCCAGCGGCGCCCCAACGCTGACGAAGGCTCTCTGCCTAGTCGGAGTATGGTGGTTGCAGCCAGGCGGCTGGTTTTTATTTTTTATTAGGGTCATATATTTTTTGTTAGGTTTTTTGGTCACTGTTAATAAGGCCCAACTCCTTTGAGCTGGGGTTGGGTCACGTTGCGCTGCCATGGTTATGGCGTCATCCGGGGGACGATTAGACTTATGTTTGGTTTACTCTTGTGGTCAATCTGCTGATATGCGATCCTTGCGTGTGGTCTTGGTAGTTTTGAGACATGGTGTAGAAGAGGACGTAGTCTTTTATGCTCGTGATTACAGGATTTTACTAAGAATCTCAGGTATATGTGATTTAAGTAGCCTTGTAAATGGGCGTATAGTGGTTATAGTTCAGCCCTTATTGGCTCATGGTACCTGTAACTGCCTTCTCTTTGGGGTTTTGGTCTATGTCCGAACCCCAACCACCCCCCTCCCCGAATGTATGATTTCCGTGATTGAATAAATTTCTTTTTCTCTAAAAAAAAAAAAGGTTTGTTGTCGGGTTTGCCAAGCCTGAAATGGAACAAATTCATTCTTTGCTGGGAATAAGTCAGATAAAAATTATGCCCACTTGTAAAAAAATGGCTAAGGACTTCAATCTAAGCTTGAAGCAGTGGTTCTTGTTAAGTTTTCAAGTATTTGAATGAGAGAATAGGAAAGATAAGGCCTATGCTTAAATTCATATACTTCCTTATATGCTTCTCAAGCATATGCTGGTGCTCCAAACTCTTGGAGAAAAACCATAGCTCTCGTATGGGTATGGATCCCCAGGCGAAGTAATCATACCAAATAGGGGTTCTTCCCAGTATTTGTCTATTTGGCTTAATGTTGCAACTTCATACATGTATTTAAGTCTGTGTTGCAAAAAAATATTTAACTGTTCCCCTTGAGATGCTTCTTATTTCTTCCCCAACACTAGTACAGTAAGTACTCGAGTCATCTAATTAGGTGTGTTTTTGAATTTTGTTTTAGGGTTTGTGCTGAGGATTATGTGAATTTTTCATCTATAAGTTTCCTTGATAATGTTTTCTACCTTGTATTTTTGTATCAACATTCTCCCTTTAGAAGATATTTACTATTGGTCTATGTAGGAGGTAAACTCAAAGAGAAACCCACTGACCAGCAGGGCAAGTATAAGGACCTAAAAATCTACATAGAAGGTATGCTTTTGATCTTTGTTTTAGGGTTTATAATGAATATTATCTGGACTTTCATACCCATCTTTTTTGTGTGGTTAGGTTTTATACCTATACTTCTGTGTATTAAGATTCTTCCTTTGGAATAAATTCACTTTTGGTTCGTGTAGAGAAAGAACTCATAGGGGTAGAACCCAAAGAGATATACAAATTCCACCTGGGACCAGATGACGAGAATCTAACCCTGCGGATTGATAAGGACCTGTTGATCCATATTCAAGGTATGCTTTTGATCTTTGTTTTGGGTTTTGTGATGAAGATTATCTGGAACTTTGTACCTATATATTTCATTAGTTGTACTTTAATTTCAACTATAATTTTGTGTATGAAGTGATTGAAGTCTCTTCCTTTATAATATATTTACTTTTGGTTTATGCAGGAAAAGAAGTCAGGGTTGTACAACTCAAAGAGAAATTTAGACGCCCCATAGGATCAGCCTGGCAGGGCAAGAATCCAGCCCAGCAGATCAATAACGAGATCCATAATCCAGATTTGTTTTATGGTTTGTGATTGACATTATCTGGAATTTTATACATATACTTTTATTTTGTTGCATTTTTATTTGTGCATATCAAGCCCCTTTAGAATATATTTTACTTTTGGTTTAAGTAGTAGAATTTTGTTCATGTAGGAGAACATCATTATTTTATTTGAGTAAAATAGTTTTTAATTTATATGTTTGATAAAAACTAACCAGTATCTTTAAAAATAAATGGTACAAATTCCTTCTCCAGCAATAACAAAGGGGACATTAAATATCCATAACCACTAGCACATAATCCGACATTGAAGAATAGAATACGGTACCTGCAAAAATGACTCATTGATTTATAGAACGTTGCAGAAAGAATTCCATTAGTTATGCGTTCAGTTGTGCCCCGCCCACATCCAAGTTTGTAATATTGTGTAAGCCCCCTTTAGGATCTTTGTGTTTTACTAAAGCAAAATCAGAAAATAGATGAACTGAAAACAGAAACAACACAGCAGATTTTAGAGTGGTTCAGCCAAAACTTTAGCCTACGTCCACTTCGTGATCTCTCTTGAGAGATTCACTAGCACTATGAAGAATTTAGGTGTTTACAAGTACTTATTGCAGATCCCTCAAACCCCTCAGACTAGTTCTTATCTCTCTATCACCTTGACTCTCAGTTTTCTGCACTCTCTGTCTTCTATTCCAGAAAACTGACTGCAGCTCCTATTTATAGGGCAGAAGCTGCTGATACAACATGGGATTAGGATTCCTAATCCTAATAGACTAAGCCTTTCTAAGCCTATAATACAAATCCTAATAGAACTTGAAAGACTAACTTTCCTAGAACTTATAGAAAAGCTGCGCGCAAACCTCTTTCCTTTCTAGATTTGGATTTGAATTCTGCATCCTAATTTTCAGATTGTATCAATGAGCCAAAAACACAACATGTAATTAGTAGTATGTGCTCCAGAGTATGAATTGATGGTCGTAGAGTAGGGAAAATAAGTTTGGTCTTTTTATAGTCTGGAAAGCTTGGGTTCCAAGTTCTATAATCATACATATTCTCTAATAATCACAATCATCAAATTATGGTCACTTGAGTGGGATAGTTAGCCAATTTGAGTTGGGGCTTACTTCCTTGGCTTTTAACTTTAGCACTAGTCCATAATTTCACTCTGGTCATGTGTGTATATAGTTACCATTTTAATTGACCAGTCTCCCTGCCCTCAATTTTAGGTTAGCCTAGAGGTTATCTAGTTTTGATCTGCAACAATGTAATATTGATATGTTTCTTAACAGCTTTTGCAAATCATCCGGCAAAGAGGTTCCGTTTTGCAGATGATGATGATGATACTGACCTGTGTCACACATCTGGTATGCTTTTGATTTCTGTCTTAGGCTATGCGAGAAGTATTGTCTGCAATTTGCTTGGGCTCTGTGTGTTGAGGAAAAGAAAGTGTTGTGTTTGTACTTTGTAGCGGTTTGTGTATGAGAATATCTCTCTCTCTCTCTCTCTCTATATATATATATATATGTGTGTGTGTGTGTGTTTGTGTTTGTTTTTCCAGATTGCTAATTGAGTCTAATTCTCAACAAAATTTCATTGTTAAAGTTTTGCTTTTATTTTTGGGAGTGACTATCCTTGAAATCTAATTGCTATTAATTTTTTTCCTTTCGTTCTGGAATACTTCAATCACTTTTCTATTGGAACTTGACTTAGTGCATTTCCTTTTTGCAGTATCGTGGTATGACTTTCCTAATGGCTAATACATTATTTACTGCCTTCTTTGGTGTTTGGAATAGTTGTGGAGTATTGAGTGGTTGGCTTGATGTTTAACAACTCTGATTAATGTTGGCAATTTTTTTTTCCTTGCACTTGACTTATGACGCAGATGGTCCGAAGATCAAGGTTCGTAAGCTGTCATAGTATGATCAGCGCCTCTGTTGTTTTAGGGTAGCTTTGTTTTGACCTGCTTTTTATAAAAGCTTGATCTATTTCTTCTTCTGTTCTGTGCTGTAAGAATGTCAATAATTATGTTGTTCTGTGTCAACTACAGTTGCATTTTGACTAGGTGCCTTGAGAATACGTTGGTGCTTCTATGTTTTCTTCGGTACAAGAAAAAAGAACAAGGCTATAAAGAGCCTCCAACGTCCTAAACCCAAACCATTAAAGACGAGCATTAGCAGCAGACAAAGGAAGAGAATAAATCCAAGTAGCAATACTAGTAGAGTGGGTTGCATCAATCAGAAAATTTGCTTCCCTCTCCAGACATGAATATATATATATATATATATATATATATATATTATTATTTTTTTTTTTAAATCAAGACATATTAGTTTCTCATTCATCTCAAGTCAGAATGGCACGAATACATATCTTCCATTGCCAACACAATGGGCAAGTGAGGAAGTGGCATGCTAGCACCACTGATTATACAATTAATGCTCACTTATTAAAAGTGAGCCTATAAAACTATGAAATAACATAGACCCACCCAAAACATAAAGAAAAGAGTGATTAGCCAAGTCTATCTTGTCTGTCGCCTAGATCCCAAATGTGAAACCTCATAGGACCTGAACTCATCACATTGGCCTTCAGATTAGAAATCAGCTTGAGTACCCAAATTGGTTTGGATACTAGAAATTGGTTGGACACCCATACTGAATTGGAATTCCAAATTGATCTGGACACACAAACAACTAAGGGCACCCAACACGCACCAGTGCCGCCACTATCTTCCGATCAACGCCAGCATCGTTAACGTGCATCGCCGCAACGCGCAACTGTTGTGGTCTTCTCCCTGCATCTGGACGCAGCCTCCCCATGGCGTGGCCATCACTTGACTGCACATTCCGCAGGGATCTGTGCACAACAGGCCTGATCGCGGTGCTTCAAGCACAGACGAATTACAACTGCCATGATTGATTGATCTTCGACGCCGATCCAGGTCATACAAGAGGTGGCCTCTCAATGATCTCGTGAAGCTCACTTCTTCGACCGAGTCTAGGTCTGCTTTGAGGTGACCTCTACGCGAACGAAATCGGATTAACCATTCGTGCCATCATTGAGCTTTTGGACTCCCTGGATCAGACCACCGACCAATCCTATCCTCATCATGTATTCCATTTTTACCTCTTCTTCTTCCATCTCTCTCCTCAGCGCTTGTATCTCTGGGACTCATATGGTGGCCACCGACCGAAATACAACTACAACTTTATGTCAGTAACTTCAAATGAGTGATCATCAAAGATAAGTAACATGCATTACTCCTAATACCCCTAAATCATTCAGCAAGTTTCAAAACCAAAGGCAATACCGGAGGCTCAATACCTTTCTTCTGCCTCAAAACTAGAGGCAAGTATATTTCCTGCAAAACCAAAAAAAGAAACACAAATCAGAAACCAAAGTGAAGGTCGGAACGAAACCTCAAAAATTGAGAGAGGGGTGGGAGTTGATTACGTGATCAGAGGCATCGATGACGTGGAAGTCTTCAGGGCCGGAGCGCGAGGGGTCGGAGCAGAAGACGTCATTGGTGCCATTGAGCTTGAGCGCGTCGTGAAGCGTGTCAAAAATCTCCTACGGGACTAGCTTCCACTACATGAAGACATTGGCGCCTTGAACGGCGGCGTTTTGAGCTTCGTTGGCGGCAACGCCGGGGATATTTTGAAAATTGAATTGGGGAAATTGAGTAATGGAAGTTGGAGTGAATTAGGGTATAAGAGTGAGAACCTGTAAGACTTTGAATTGGGGAAGGAAAGGGAAAAGAAGAGAGGGAGAAAATAGCAAGAGAAGCCTCCTCTACCTTTCATCCCCGACTCCGGTTACTCCAACTTCTGCCTTTCATCCCCGGCTTCGTCGACGTCGTTGGCCCTGCTGTCTCCAAGTTCAGAGCCAGCGACGCTGTTTGCTCCGTCGCCTCGCTCGGGTCTTTTGCCACTACAACAAATCTGGGTATTAGTGACCAGTGCATTGGTCATTAAATCTATCAAATTTGGTCACTAGATATGGTTAGTGACCAAATTCGGGTGGTCACTAGGTGGTCACTATAGGTCCCTCACTGATTCTATTTAGTGACCAACAATTGTAAGTTGGTCACTAATTCAAAATGTCTTCAATGACCACAATATTTGGTCACTAATTTAAAATGTCTTTAGTGACCATGATCATATGGTCACAAATGATAATGACATTAGTGACCTACATGTTCATCACTAAATTGTAATACCAATGGTCACTAAATTGAATAATTTTAGTGACCATATTACTAGGTCACTGATAATTTGGTAACTAAATTGGCAATCATTCTAGGTTGTTAAGTTTGATGTTAATAACCAACAAACTTGACATTAAGTGTGTCACTACATTTTCAAAATGGAGACAATGTACATTTTCTCATGCAATAACCTGCTAAAAGTAGCATTCAATATATAGTCCAACACCAGAAAGTGAAATGTACTCTAAAACCAGTTATCAATATCTCTATCTTGAAATACTACATTCGCAAATCCAAAATATAGAGATATTAACATCCATCTTTGATAACAATTTCAAAATAGACAAAAATACATTCAAGTCTTTCTAGAAGTTCAATGAGCCTTGAGAGTTTGCAAGATGTACATACTTTTTGAAGCTTAGACCAAATCTGCAATATAACAAGTTATAACCTTCATCCTAATGTAGTAAGAGTTGCATCTAAAAAGGCCTAGTATTCACTACATACACTATATTATGTTTCCATAATATATTATAAATGCAACAGCTCAATGACTCATGTATGCATACCTCTAGTTTTGGGATAATTGTGCCATCAATTTAAGTAAAAGTGTGTCGGTCTGATTTTGTCTTGCCTTTAGTGCCTCTAACTCTTCATTTTGTTGAGTGGCTCTAGCCTTTACTGCCTCTAACTCTTCATTTTGCTGAGCTGCACCAGCTTTGACTGTCTTTAACTCCTCATTTTGCTGAGCTGCAGTAGACTTCACAGCCATCAGCTCCTCTGCAAGCTGCATTGCTCGTCTTTCTGCTTGATCTGCCCTTTGATTTGCCTCCCTCAGTTGAGCATCATTTGCTGCAAGTTTAGATCTTTTAGGCTTTGGCCCAGCTCCTAAGCCGCGTATATAGCCTGATCGAGGTGGACCAACAATTTTTGAAAGAACTTTATCATAGATCTCATCTTCAGTCACTATTTCACCAGTTTCTTCATTCATTTGTGGGTCGTTTTGTAGATTCTTCATCTCTTCCTACAAAAGAGTGGACATGTATATATAAAAACCATTTTTTAAGTACTGTTATTTTTACAATAATGCAATAATTGAAATAAAAAAAATATAGCAACTCACAAAAGCATTCTTCGCAGTATCACCAACCCATGCAGATTTCTTTTCGCTATATCGTGTGAGCTTGAAAAGGTCAATACGACCAACTTCCTCTCCATTCTCAGGATTTCGCTATTTAAGTTTAATCACAACCCAAAATATTTGTCATATACACCTCTCATAGTTGAACGTGCCTTAACAACAACAAAAAACTGAAATTGAAGCTTACATTTTCAGTTCTAAGGCGACTAAATGCCTTTGTCCCTGCACAATGTGTTATCTCCAACTTATCTATGTTTTTCTTGTTTTTTTCACTTGTTTCCTGTATAAAAATCAAATCACAAACTTCACAATCTATAGCAAGTACAACTATAGATAAAAAAAAAATTACTAATTGGCTTGAAAAAATAAACATTGAAAGAATTCTAACCAGCCACTTTCCATCTTGCCACAGATTTGCAATCAAATAGTTCCAATCTTCCTCTTCCACATCTTCAGGTCGATTTTCTACAGCTTCCTCTATTGAGTCATATTTCAGAAATTTCTTACGCAAATTATAGCGCCAAGTGGTAAAATATCTCATCATATGTTTCTCAATTGCCTCATCCACATGAGACTCATTGCTCAACTTGAATTTTTCCTAATATCATATGATGATGACATATTAGCAAACAAGGCAGATTTCATGTAATAGACTAATTTGTTGTACATAATTTAGGTCTAGTATATTTGAAGAAAATGGAATGGTGTACTTACACGGGCATGACGAATTAGCAAAGCAACATCTTCTCTTGAGAGCTCAGACCACTTCTTAATTTGCAATGGAACATTTTTTCGAACAAAGCACCCCATACCAGTAATGTAGAATTGACAATTTGTTCCTACAGCTCTCATAGTATGCTTTGGAATATCAATATCAAGTTGAACACCATCACGCTTCCTCTTGGATAGCTCAAGACATCGAGTCTCACCACGTACTTTCTTGCGAACTGCACCGCCTACATGAATTATCAAACTGATCATATAAAGTAATAATTTAAAATACATTTATACCATTAAATTATCAAAGCTCAGTTGACAAATTATTTTTGTTTTACTTACTAATCATATTATGTACAATTTGTTTCATTACTTACTATTAGTATTAGTGACCTCTTCTACCGTGGGGGAACAAGCAACTTGAGTAGGCTCTGTGGCATTTGCAGTTGAAGTTGATTCTTGTTGAATAGAAGTTGATCCTTGGTTAATAGAAGTTGACCCTTGCTTAACAGAAGCTGATCTTAGCATTCGCATAAGTGGTGATGATTGAACTTGAGGTGGACAATGATGTTTTGGAACATGAGTAGGAATGGAAGTGATAATCTGATCTATTGAAAATGCTTCTTTTTGTCCAATTCAAATGATCAGCACAACGCTTTCTCTTCTTCCCCTTTCCAAAACACGGTTGTGAAACATGAGTCAATTGGCAAACCACATCATCCCCTGATAATAAAGCAGGTTTTAATCTCTTCTCAACTTTACCATTAAACTCCAAATTTTTTCTGAATCTGTGATTTTGTGGCAGAAAACGACGGTGATCATAATATATAGTTTTTTGCCAATTGTTCAACCATTGATGAGGTGTCTGGTCATTGCAAGTAGGACACGCCATTTTTCCTTTGGTACTCCATCCAGACAAATTTGCATATGCAGGAAAGTCGTTTATTGTCCACAATAATGCAGCTCTTAAACGAAAATTGTGTCCAGAACCAGCATCATATGTATCAACCCCAACCTCCCATAATTGCTTCAATTCTTTGATTAACGGTTGTAGAAACACGTCAATGTCATTTCCAGGAGCTCTTGGTCCAGGAATAAGTAATGACATCATGAAGTATGGATCTTTCATGCATTTCCACGGCGGAAGATTGTATGGAACAAGAAAAACAGGCCACATGCTATAAGAGGTACTTAAATTACCAAATGGATTAAAACCATCAGTTGATAATCCAAGCCTAACATTGCGAGAATCCATGGAAAATGACTCATGCTTTAGATCAAAGTCCTTCCACACTTGAGAATCAGCTGGATGCCTCATATACTCATCATCTGGTCGTTTATCCTTGTGCCATTTCATATCTACAGCTGTTTTCTTCGATATAAACAATCTTTGCAGCCTTGGAGTTAAGGGAAAGTATCTCAAGATTTTCTGGGGAATCTTCTTCTTGCCATTGTCAAAAGAGTACCTAGGTTCCTGACATATTGGACACTCCAATTTATCTTCATACTCCTCCCAAAAGAGTACACAATCATTTTTACATGCATGGATCTTGTCATAACTAAGACCCAAGTCTCGTATAATCTTCTTTGATTCATAATGAGATCTAGGACATGTATTTCCATCAGGTAATGCCTCTTTCACTAACTCAAGCAACGCTGAAAAGAACTTGTTGCTACCACGAAACATTATCTTTAAATGAAGCAGCTTTACAGTGAAGGATAATTTAGAGAATTTTCGACAACCAGGATATAATTCTTGCTTTGCATCCCTCATCAATCGTCTAAACTTATTTTCTTCCATAATAGGGACATGTTCTTGAGATTCCCTATCATCATGAGCTTGGAAATCATTTAACATTTCAACTACATCATCAACATCCTCTTCATTTTCAGATTCCAAAATATCATCTTCTAGTTCAAAATCATCATCATTTTCTCCATGATCTGTCCACTTAGTGTAATCCTTAGCCATTCCATTTGCATATAAATGATCCTCAACTTGGTCTGGGCTATATTTACGAAAATTATTGCAATCCATGCACGGACAAGGTATCAAATCAGACCCTGGCTTCATGTGGGCAATTGCGAAATTCATGAATTGTTTCACCCCATTGATATATTCTCTCCTTCCCCTAGTGGGTAACTGAATCCAACTTCTATCCATCAACGATACAGACTAACTCTAGCAAATATTAGAAAAGAGACAGTAAACTAAGTTATAACAACTAAATTTCAACAGAAAGCTATTCAATAAAGGACCATCTTGCTTTGATTATACTAGCCAAGAAGTACTATATATCTATGTTTTAGTACAATTTAATATAAGATAGAGCATATCTATGTTTGATAACCATAAAAAAAGTTTGTAATAAGAAATAAAAAAAGAAGTCTTACCTTCTTAAGACTTCTTTTGTAAATTGGATATTGAGACTGGTTGGCTCCTATTCAGTAGTTGAAAGCTGCACAAATTGGACAAGTTAATGATATTACAGTAATAGCTTTTTGTTTTAATGCACTTGATCATACTTCTTGTAGAATAGGGAATAGGAATAGAAAGATATGTTCTAGTCTAGTAAATATAGTTCAACATTCAATCATTGTTAAGCGATGCCTATTGCTATAATAGTTGTACATATACAGATTACTGTTTTCCAAGGTACATTATGATAAGGATTTACTGATTTAGTCTCCATTACGAAAGGTGTTTAGTCCTTGACTACCCATAAATATATACCCTGAGGTCCCTGCTATACCAATCACTGAGTCGAGCTATTCAATTAGCTCCATAAGAATCAAAGTCACAACAAGACCCCATATATTGACAGTTCTAGATGTGCTAATAGACAAAAAGAAAGAAGATAATAAGGAAACAAAAAGAGTTCATATCAAAAATACAAAAGAGATGGCAAAGAGAATTATTTTCGTAGTGTCTGCAAGTTTTCTTTGATTTCCCAGGGCCTTTTGAAATTCAGATATGCAACATGAAGTGAAGGCGTTCGGTGCGGAAACATCTTTTAATTGGATCCGAACAATCAAAAGCTTTGTCTCACACTTTCAATATCCTATTGGGTCAGATTTTCTCTGTTCTTTGTAGGTTTACTAAGAGGATTATGTATTTGAAATTTTGAATTTACCCCATTCATGATAAAGAGCCTATCTCTTATGGGTCTGAGGAATACCTTTGGTTTTGAACAAATTTCATAGATGACAAGTCAAGACTCTTCTTTTTCTTTTTATTATTTTGATTCCCTTAGTGACCATTGAAAAGGTTTGCCTCTATCTTTTTCTAGTTTTTTAAATTTATTTCTTGGGCGTCTTTCATACGTCAATTCATTCATTCTACTTATACTAGTGTTGCTTGTGTTTATCTCTTGCAGAGAAGTTGGGACTATTCATCGGATTACTAGTTTACCTTTGAGGAAGAGGTAAAACTTCAATTTAAAAGTAAATCATAAACCAAAGAATCAGTTGGTCACATAACTTTAATTATGATCAGTCAGTTAAAGGAACATAAATATGTTCACTAGTTTTCCTTTTATTACTTGATCAAACATGGTTATAAAGAAATACATGATGCATTATGCTTGTTACTGTGCTGCATACACTTACTTGATGACAACCCATTTCACCCATAAATAGTTGTTCCTCCAAATTGCCATCCAACAGGCCGGCCTACTGCAAGAAAGAATCTAAATCACAAGAAATCGCGAAGGGTCAACTCCAATGCAGGAGATGCAAGGGTCTTGGATCTCATGAAATGGTCAGCCTATTACAGTTCCACTTGCAAAGAGTTATTATTAGAATGGTAGACTTTACACTGTGATTAATCTTGTGATTTGTATGAAGCCAGTTAGTGACCGTAGTGAATTAACGAACACAATGACATGTTGATATGCTCCTTAGTCAAGTCTTTTTGTCTGTATCCTAAATTACAGTTATTTGGTGTATATGAGTGTTAATGGCATCTACATTTCAATTATTTCTTGTGTTTTTGTCCAGTATAATTGGATATGTTACTTCTATATGTTCATTTTTAGAGGGAGATACATCAAGAGTATATGATTCCTTTTTCTCGGTTTTAATAGGATTTATGGGCATTCTAACATGTCCCTGTGAAACTTTAAACGGTTGTTTTAGACAAGCCACTGGACCTAAGAGCAACTCAACTGAGCAAATTTAATTTTTACCCATAAATCATATTTCTTATTAATCTCAATTTACTGTTAGTCTCTTTTTAATCTGAGCAATAAGAAGTGCTCTCTTAGTATGTAAATGGTTGTATTAATCTCATCTTGAAGTACAAAAGTTATATTATTTCTACAGTAAAAATTTAAGTTACAAAGGGATGCCAAAAGACTAGATAACAATAGATTTAATTGCAGTTATTGGTGTAAAGATGCATATGTAAACAGAAACTAGTAAATAACTGATGTCAAATTCTCCTTAGACATCAAAAATAAGCAAAACACTGATTTGGTTTCAGGATTACACATTAGGTGAAAAACTCGCTGATGTTAAAGTAATGTCAGACATCAGAAGTTGGTGCTTAGACATCGATAATTCTAGGTAGTGATGGGTTTGTAGTATATACAGGACATCATTTTCTTGTAAATCTGTGTTTAGCTGATGTCTATCAACATTCTTGTACTAGTGCTATAATCTGCATGCACTCTAAAGTGTGTCTTGTTACTCAAATGTAGTTTACATCTCTTGAACCTCAAATAATAAAAAGCTGTTGAACACTTTACGTTCACTTGTCTTATAGCTTCAAGGGTCAAAATCTTATTAGTTCCTTCAACATATATTAATTCCATTATTTATATCAATTATATAACCAGCCATTCCTTTCATTCATTTCAATTAGAATAAGAGTATGTTACTACTGGCATGGCAAGTAACATATATATTCAAGTCAAAAGTAAGTAACTTCTAAGTCATCAGTTCATGACAACAATCATAGAAATAAATGATTTATAGATTATTGATGGTAGAAACCTATGTAACTACGTAAAACATGAATCCATCAAATTAAACTACATGTGTTACGGATTACGTACATGTTTAATCAGAACTTCCAGTTACTTATACAGCTAAACTAAAGTTGAAAAAGCAATAAGATTATAAGTTTACCAAATTTAACAGCAAAAGGCATTCCAAACAAGTCCAATGTGTCTAAAGTTTGAACCGAGGGGGAAAGGGACCGATTAAAGGTAACAACATACCATCTCCATGATTGTTAGTTCGGGCAAGCTTGAAGGTACTATAGCCAGCATCACCAAGCCTCTTCAGGTACATATTGACAAATTCTTCATTTCCAACCCAGAACTCCTAATTTTACAAAAAATGGTCTATTAAGCACATATAGTTGGACAGAAACTGAAAAGTTCACTTTTTTCAGTTTAGACAGAAATTTAGCACAAAAGAGCAAAAGGGTACACAAAGATTACCTAGAGACATATAATAGCAGACGATTCATACAATAGCCAATCCAAAATCTTCTGATTCCTACTCACCCAAAATGAGCTGAATTGACTCTCACGAAGCCCTTGATTCTATTCTACACCACAAGAACAATGAAAAACTTCAGAACACAATCAAAAACAATAAGCAACCTTATTTTTGACTTGAATATATATGTTACTTGCTAGAAATACAAAAAACCAATCCTTCTTATCGTCTCCAGCTGAACCTTGAACCAGAAATATGAAAAGCCCAGCAACCTAATCATTACAAATAAGGAAATTCAAATCAAAACTCAAACAACCATAACCCTAAATTTAAATTGAGCACCGAATTACTTCACGAAACCTCTCTATTCAAACCCCCAAAGTCAATTTGATTGCCAAAAAAAAAAACCGAATCGAAAGTCAAATAGCTAAACCCAAAATCACAAACGAAGCCATTTCACACAATTCAAACCAAGGAAGGAGGAGGAGTACCTCGTCTTTAAGCAGGGAGCGGATATGAGTGGAGGAGAAGATGGAAGGTGAAGAACGCAATAGGAGTGGACGAGGAGAAGATGAATCTGAGTTAGGTGGTGAAGAACACGAAATAGGCGCTTATAACTTTGGGAGACCGCTTTGTGAAAATTTGGGAGTAGCGCGCTTATAATTTTGGGAGACCGCCAAGCACCGATTGAAATACATTAAAGATCTAGTTGGTCACTAAGTGCAAGGGTTATTAAAACTTGTAGTGGCCAAACCTAAGCTGGTCACTATTAATTAAACATTTGGTCACTGCAAAATAATAATTAGGCGGGAGTTCTGAAAAATCTGGCGCCAACTATTTTAATGACCAATGAATAATGTTGGTCACTAGTTCTATTCTATTAATGACCAACTATAAGTTGGTCACTATGATTTGGTCATTAATTCCCAGATTTGTTGTAGTGTGCCCAGTTCATCATCGTCGATCAGTCACTTCGTTGTTATACACACAACTTTGATAATTATACTTGAGTTGAATTTGATTGTGGAAATTTTTGGTGATGGAAGGTTTGGAGTGCTGGAGGGGTGTAATCTGGTGGCTGCTGGGGCCACAAGCTATGTGGCCACCATATGAGTCCCAGAGGTACCAGCGCTGAGGAGAGAGATAGAAGAAGAAGAGGTAACAAGAAAAGAAGAAAAAAAATTTAAAAAAAATATATGTGGTAATAGACATTTTGGAGTAAAAGGGAGGCCACGTCAACGATTTAACTGAGATTTTGACGGAGAGTTAACGGCAAAAATTTATTGTGTGAAAATTGAGAGTTGAAGGAATATTTTGGTGAAATTGAAATGTGAGGGACTGATATGTCGAGATTCTATAAGTATTGTATTCAGTCCTTTGAAAAACAAGTGTTAGACTAAAAGTGGACCTATCATCATCTATTATTCAATTTGTAAATTGGATTTGAACTTTGATCATAAATAGGAGATATATGTCAAGTACAATACCTAGAAACCTATTGAGATAATTATATCAGCTCATACGTTAGGAATCCATTAGTTCGATTGAAATTGTAATCCGAATTAGTGTTGCATTAGGCTTCTTGTTATTGGTGACTTGTTTTCTAAGAAACACTTTTATGGGAGGATTCTTAGGGTCATTAACCAATATATATAGATGGTATTGGTCCCTGCTCTCTTTGTAACAAAGCATAAAGTCCAGCCCCATAGAAAGGAGCTTGAATCCAGAGTTGAGGAGAAGATCAATCGTACTTGTTGTCAAGGTCAATTCGTGCAGCTCCAATGGCTCCCAACACAGAAGAAGGTTAGCAAAATAAATCTTGTATTTTGGTTCATATAGTGTTGATTAACATTAAGTGTGTTTATGTTCTTGTGATTGATCATGGGATTTGATTTGCTCATTCAGTTTAACAATTGGTATCAGAGCATTAGGTTTTCACAAACATAAATCAATTTTTGGAAGAACCAAAGTTTTGTTTTCAACAAAAATTTACAAAATCTTGTTCTAAACCTTGCTAAAGAAAAAGGCCACGAGTGGGCCAGTTTTTAGAAAACCTTTTTGGCCCAAAACCCGCAAGCGCTGACCCTGACCCAATCCCATTTAGAACCCAGCTGCAGATGACCGTTATACTCTAACGGTCATATTGGATTTGGGGATTAGGGTTTTTGGTCCGAGATTGAAAGCGCAGAGGATGTTATGTCATTTTGGAATTCAAGACTCCAATAGCTGAGGATTAAGAGGCCGAAATGATCAATTGCTGCCTTTGATTAAAAATTCATGCTTCCGCGATAAATTTTGCAGCGAATTAAGAATGAACAAGGTTAGAATTTCTGGAAATTCTAGTTTTAAAATTTGGAATATTTTTGATCATCGTAATGTACAAGAAAAATAGAGGCATTCCCCGCGTGCACCTAGGCTAGAGTAGATGGTGACCAGATGAAACTTTGTCACGCCCCGAATTTGAATAACCAATTCAAATCCGAAACATGAATAATAAAAATTACAAATAAACGTCCTGAATTTTTTTCTCACACACAACCACACTTCACACCTCTCATTAATACAATAAACCAAATCTTCAAGTTCTTTAATATTACAACACACCCTCTCCAAAATTAAATGTAAGCTCAGTGAGCATAACAACCTCACCACAAAGCTGTAACTCAAATACCACTACTCTAAGCAGCCTGATCACCTTCTCGATTCTCCTGACCTGTAGGATTACCCGCTACACAATTTGAATAGTGTACCGGGATTGCAACAACACCAAACCCGGTAAGCCATTACAGCCCGTATGAGTAAACAA
Organism: Rosa lucieae; assembly: GCA_024704745.1. Lineage (NCBI taxonomy): Eukaryota > Viridiplantae > Streptophyta > Magnoliopsida > Rosales > Rosaceae > Rosa > Rosa lucieae. The sequence continues at coordinate 56,768,845 of CM045496.1, forward strand.
GAAAGAACTGTTGATTTTATTAAATTTCAAATCATATTCCTTTTAACTCAACCAAAACAACCAACAATCACAACATCCACAAAGCAATCCATAATCCCCAAAATCAGTCACTAAACTCACCAACTCTTAATCACCAAAGATTAATACGGGAACTAGACTCACATCTTTCTTCTCAAAACCCCAAAAGCGTATTTATACAAATACGGTGACTGACAGACTAGAGCTCTAACTGAATCGTAGGCCATCACCTGGCCTAGGTTATGGCATCCGACATGATTGTCAATATCGTAGTTCATCAACATAGGTTAGAACATCCGATACACATACTCAAATAATCGTAGCCCGTCATCCACTTAGGATTAGAGCATCCGATATACATACTCAAATAATCGTAGCCCGTCATCCACTTAGGATTAGAGCATCCGATATACATACACAACTTAGCCCGTCACCCGATAAGGGTTATGGCATCTCTTACACTCAACCAATCGTAGCCCATCATCCACCTAGTATTAGAGCATCCGATTCCCTCATACTGGTCACTACGTCGACCCTAAACTCAACCAATCGTAGCCCATCTTCCACCTAGTATTAGAGCATCTGATTCCCCCATGCTGGTCATTATGTTGACCCTAAACTCAACCAAAATCGTGTACAATAATATTCTTTCACACAATAGGATCAATAATTCCATGGTACGTACTATTATTGTGTATATATGTACTCAAAATACAACTCCAAAAATCACCAATTCATACTCAATCATACCATCACTCAATACCACGTGATACATGAATTTTCAATATAATTCCACCAATCACTATTATCATAAGTGAATATGGTAATTCACGTTTCCGATTTCACATCAACTAAATCATTATAAAATCACGCATCTCCATATCATACCATTCCATATATAATCACTCATCTCCATATCATACCATTCCATATATAATCACACATCTCCATATCATACCATTCCATATATAATCACGTAATACCAACTATAAATCACACAAGAAAAACAGGAAATTCATTTTGTATAATTAAAACATTTTACTTACCTATGGACCGTAGTTGATCAAGTCCATATGATTTAAAACAAATATTTATTCCATAAATATTTTCACACAATGACAACAAAATAAATTAATTAAAATTACTCAGTTCGTAATATTAACCACGTGAGGTTTACTCACCTCTAATCCCGCTGCGTCTTCAATTTCACAATACACACCAAAACCGCTCACCAAGGAAGACCGTCAATCACCTAATCAAACATGATCTTAACTTAGCCAACAACTCATATACAAGATTAAACGACGATCCAACAGTCGGATCGAAATTAAACGATGATCCAGCGGTCAGATCCTCACAGATCGCCCTTAGGATCATCCTCCAAAATTATCACGAAGATCCAACGGTCGGATCTTCCTGAATCGTCGTTATAAACATCTCCACAGATTTATATGAAAATCCGACGGTCGGATTCTCACGAATCGCCTTCCAAAACACCATTTCACAATTATACGAAAATCCAACGGTCGGATCTTCGCCCGTAACCAGAAAAAGTCATCGGGACAGTCATACGATCAACATAATAAAATTACAAGCCCATCCGACGGTCTGATCTTCACAGATCACAAATCGAACGATCGAAATCGATCGAGACCGTAAAATTCATAACTAAATCATACGATATCCAAAAATTATGAATTATATATGAAAACGATCGTATCGAAACTTAGAATCTAAAAATGTAAAGAAAACACATTTTTGACCCACGGAGGTGGCCGGAAAAGGTCCGCCGGAGTTTGGACAGAGCCGCCGAAGACCACCTCCAATGGTGTCGGGGCCGGGCTTCTCCTCTTCATCTCATCAAGTTTAACAACTTTCATAACTAGAACAAAGTCTGAAAATGAACGGAAGTAGGAGAAATTACCTAAAACAGTCGTGACGGCCGGAAAATTTCTAGAAACCGGCGAAATTTGCAGAAACCGTCCAACCAATTTTTCCACGTAAAAACTTCATCTTTTGGCCTTTATTTCTTCTGGATAGTTGTTAATAAGATCAAGACTAACTCACTGGTTCAAGAATCACTCAAAACTAAGCTCTACAGCTCGAGATATCTTGATCGAAAGCTTCGGTGGCCGGAAATTTCCAGAATCCGGCGAGCTTGAATTCCGACGTAAAAACTTCAACAACTCGCTTCGATCCCTTCATGAAAGTTGTTCAAAACTTCAATATGAGTTCACCAGCTCAAGAATCACAAGAAATGATGGTCTGTAGCTCAAGATATCCGGATCGATCGCTAGTTTTTTTTCGATTTTGATCGGGGCCGGCTTCCAGCTGCCACCACGCGCAGTGCCGCCGTGCAAGGACACTTCTGGGAGTTTCAGGAGGTTGAGGTGAGCTCGAGGATGAAGTTTGGTGAGGATTGGTGACCGGTAGCTTGAGATATCAAGCTTGGAACCAAAACGAGCTCAAACCGGCCGGAGCTTCCCGCCGCCGCTTCCGGTTGTTCTGCAGCGCAAGGCTGCCACCTTCAGCTGCGAAATATCGAGGCGAAGGTGTGGGACGTGGTCTGGTGTCTTGTGGTGGCCTGAGGTGGGAGAGAGAGGCCGGAGAAACCGTGCTCTGTTTTTCGAATGGGTTTCGGACGAGAAAGAGAGTGAGAGTTTGAGTGAGAGAGAGAGAGAGTCAAAGCAGAAGCACTGCTTTCCCTTTGTTGCTCAAAACACGGAAACATGTTCCACTTTTCTTTTATCCGCAGTAAACCCACTAAATGCGGCCAAAATAGGTTATTACAAACTTAATTTTCAGAATTTGTTTTTGTGATGTGATGGTTTCCGGAATGAGCATGTTTTGAATATCTTGATGTCTTGATATGATTGTTTTATATGTTATGAAATTTCTATATATGATGATCCACGATGGTATAATATGACATGTGTTTAAATTAATCTCCCTGTACATGCTTATTGTGCTAAAATAGCAGATTGAATAGAATTTTTTTTTTTCATGATCTGAGAATTTAAAATGTTTGAAGGATATGTTGCACAAAGCGATTATCTGTCTATTGTTCAAAATTCATTAAGATGAAGAAAGATCAAGAACTTGTGTTTTTCTTTTAAACTGTATATGTATATTGTCTTCCAAAGAAGTGTGAGCTATATGGTTTAGAACGTGAAACAGCATTATGCATAATTTTGAGTTCAATTTTGGATTCTATGGACTTTTCTTCTGTCATAAAGATGTTGATTGTCTTTAGAATAACATGAATTCACTGCTTGTGGCATAATGATAAAGAAATCTTCAGAATATCATGTTATCTACTATAAAAGTGATATTTGATATTGATTACAGTACTTGGGGCTAAATTACACTACTTTGGTATTGTTTTTGATTGCAAATTGTTTTTGTTTTCTGCTTTTGTGTTTATATGAACTGCTTTAGAATTAACACATGGATGCAGAACATCTTTTGACAAAACTTGTTTTGAGAATTGTTAAAATAAAATTTACATTTTTCTTTTGTTTTGCTCCCTAGGAATCACTTACATGAATTTGAATAACATCCAGATGCTTACTGGATCCAACTTTAAGGCCTGGAGGAGTGGTGTAGAGTTTTATCTCATGATGCATGAAAACATGGACTTATGTTTTACTGATGTAGAGCCTTATGGAATAGATGCCAATAGCTCACCTGATGAGAAGAAATACTATCGAGATTGGCATAGAGCAAATTATAGAGCTAAGAATGTGATGAGGACTACCATGACTGATACTGTGAGGGGTAGCATAGATGAACCAACCTTAGCAGTTGACTATGTGGATGCCATAGCGGAGAAGTTTAAAGAGAGCAATAAGGCTGAGGCGGCGAGGCTCTCTAAGGAGATGAATGAGTTAAAATATACTGGCAGTGGAGGAGTTAGGCAACACATTCTGAAGCTTACTGAGTTAAATGATAGACTCAGGGATCTTGATTTGGGAGTTAAGGATGACCAGCTTGTTCACAATGCCTTAGATTCTCTAACACCTAGCTTCAATACCTTGAGAACTAGCTACAATGCATAGAAGGAGAGCTGGACCTTGAATGAGCTGATAGTTATTTGCGTGGATGAGGAGAGTAGGATGAAGAAAGAGAAGTAGCCCTCCACCTCTATCAACCTAGTAGAGAAGCCAAATAAACAGAACAAGCTCAAGCCTAAGAAAACTATAGCTAAGCCATAAGGAAATACTGCAACAGCTAAAGTCAACAAGCCATTTAAGTTCAAGTGCTACTTTTGTAAGAAAGTAGGACACATGAAGAAGGACTGTACAAGTTTTAAGGCATGGCTTGTGAAAAAGGGTAAGATTAATTTATTTAATCGTTTAGAAACTTTTTCGTTAAAAGTTAATTTTGCTAACATCGAACCTCATTCTTATTGGTTAGATAGTGGCAGCCCCTTACATATTGTGAATTCTTTGCAGGGATTCATAAGGAAGAGGAAGCCAAGAAGTGATGAAGCTAACATTTACGTTGGGAATGGAATGAGGGTTGCAGTCAAGGCAGTAGGATCTTTAAGACTAGATTTGGGATTAGGAAATTTTCTGGTTTTAGATAGTGTTGATTATATTCCCTCCATTAAGAGGAATTTACTTTCAGTTAGTCTTTTGATTAAGAGTGGATGTAATTTTTACATTGGTTCTAATGGAATAATTTTTTTTAAGGATTCTCTTGATTTCTTGCTTAAAGATTATTCTACTTTTGGCTCTGGTGTTATTGTGAATGATTATTTTAGACTGAATTGTTCATTAAGTCAAGCATAAATACCATTACTGGTGTAAAAAGAACTCTGCATAATGAAAAATATGCATACTTGTGGCACAGGAGACTTGGCCACATATCAAAACATAGATTGAAAGTACTTGTGAAAAATAAAACACTTCCAGAATTAGACTTTGAGGATCTTGAAAATTGTATTGAATGTTATAAAGGAAAAATGACAAACTTAAGAAAGAAAAATGCCAATAGAATCAAGAAATTGTTGGAATTAATCCATACATATATATATATATATATATATATATGTGGACCATTTAGACATAAGACAATATGTGGAAATATTTACTTCATTACCTTTATAGACGATTTTTCCAGGTATAGCTACATCTACTTAATTACTGTCAGAAAAATCACAATCAAGTACTTGAGGCTTTTAAAATTTTCAAAACTGAGGTTGAACATCAATTGGATTTGAAAATTAAGGTTGTGAGGTCTGATAGGGGGGGGAGAGAGTTTTATGGCAAGTATACTAAGCAAGGACAACAAAAGTGTCTTTTTGCATTATATCTGCAAAGTGTAGGCATAAAGGCTCAGTATACAACACCATATAATCCCCAACAAAATGGGGTAGCTGAAAGGAAAAATAGAACTCTATTAAATATGGTAAGAAGTATGTTGTGCACTTCTGGATTGCCTAAGATGCTTTGGGAGAAGCTTTAAGAACTGCAAATTACCTTTGCAACAGATCCCCAAGCAAAGCTGTAGATAAAACACCATTTGAATTATGGTGTGGTAGGCAACCAAGTTTACACCATTGTCATGTCTGGGGTTGTAAAGCTGAAGCAAGGATTTATAATCCAAATTTAGAAAAGCTTGATCCAAAGTCTGTAACTTGTCATTTTATTGGCTATTGTGAAAAGTCTAAAGGCTATAAACTTTATTCACCCAGAGTTTTTGAAACTCGTCAAGTTAAATTTTTAAGTGAAAGTGTCTGAAATACAAATTTTGAGGACTTATCCTCAGATTTTGAAAAAATTGTAGAAAATGTGGATAACATAGAAGTAATGCCAAGCATTCAAAATAATTTATTAAACTCAGGATTGGCAAGGTTTTATTGAAGCAGGAAAAGAAAATATGGTATGTAGACTTAAGAAATCCATTTATGGACTCAAACAAGCTAGTAGCTAGGCAGTGGTATAAGAAATTTGACTCAGTGGTTTAATCTTTTGGATTTTCTAAAAATCTTGTTGTTGAGTGTGTTTATCTTAAAGTAGTTGGAAATATTTTTATCTTTCTTATCCTGTATGTGGATGATATTCTTCTTGCTAGTAGTAATGTAAAATTGGTTAAAGATACTAAAGCCTTCTTGTCAAATAATTTTGACATGAAGGATCTGGGAGAAGCATCATATGTACTAGGAATTGAGATTAAGAAAGATAGGAAGCAGGGATTGTTGGGATTGTCTCAACAAAATTATATTTCAAAAATTCTAAAAGATTTGGAATGGAAACCTGTGCTAATGGTGAAGTACCAATGTCTAAGGGAGATAAACTAACCAAAAATCAGTGTCCTAAAACTAAGATGGAATCAATACCATATGCTAGGCTAGTAGGGAGTTCGATGTATGCACAAGTCTGTACAAGGCCAGACTTGTCTTTTACAGTTGGAATGCTATCCAGGTTTCAGTCAAATCCTGGACATGAGCATTGGACAGCTGGAAGAAGGTTCTAAGGTACCTGCAAAGGACCAAAGACCATATTCTTGTGTATAAACGTGTGAAAAAGCTTGAATTAGTTGGCTTTACAGATTCTGACTTTGCGGGAAATTATCCTACATCTATGAAGTCAACCTGTGGCTATGTTTATATGCTAGCAGGTGGTGCAGTAGCTTGGAAAACAATTAAGCAGTCATTAATAGCTACTTCCACCATGCAAGCAGAGGTGATAGCTATATATGAAGGAGTTTGTGAAGGTTTATGGATTAGAAATTTTATTTTGGAAACCAAAGTCTTGAGTGATCTAGTTACTAGTAGTTTGAAAGTGTTTTGTAATAATGAAGTTGCTGTGTTCTTCAGTAAGAATAGCAAAAGGTCAAACAACTCTAAGCATATAGATTTGAAATTCTATAGTATCAGGAAGAGAGTTAAAGATGGAGGAGTTGAAATTTCTAGAATAAAGACATGTGACTAGCTTGCAGATCCATTTACTAAGGCATTGTCAGTAGCAGCTTTTAAAGAGCATTCCAGGGATATGGGAATTCTGTCTAGTTTTGAAGATGCTTAAGTTCAGTGGGAGCAAAATGTTTTGAGAAATTGTTTTCTAGTTTAGTTTTATTTAGACTCAGTTCTTGATTTTCTGTTTTGAGTTATGTAACATAAGTGCTTGTACTTCATGTTTTGATTTAATAAAATGAGGTATTTTTCAGTTAATGGTTTAACAGCTTTATTTACTTTGTTAAATTTATGGCTGTTGTACAATTTATCAGTTCATTTATTTTATCAAGTGGATTGTAATATATGCATATATTCAGTTAGAAGTAGGGCTGGGCTCGGGTCGGCCCGGCTCGGTTTTGGGCCGAACCCGACTTCGACCCGGAGTCCTCAGTTGGGCCTAAATTTGGACCGACAACTGTTTCTAAATGGGCTGGGCCGAAATATTCAGAGACCCGAATTTTCGGTGCCGCCCGGTTCGGGTTCGGTTCTAAATGGGCTTTTATTTATTTATTCAGTATTCAGGGCCCAATTACAAATCCATTATTAATACACAAATATTAAGTTAAAACAAACATAATATTTAGGGCCCAATTGGCCCAAATAATTTGCAGCAAGCATAAACATGCAAAACACAACCTGCCCATGAAATGCTCAATACAACAAGCATAAAGAGGAAAAAAATGCAGTTCAATACACAGTTTCATAAAGTCCAAAAAGGAAAAAAGGTAGGAAAATCCTACAAACTTAAAAGTCATAAACCATAGAGCCAAGTTCATAACAACCAGTTAACCACAAGTCCAGAAACAGATAGCTAGTCCATTAGTTATTACAGACCCAAATTTAACTCACAAAGGAGTTTCAAACTTAAAAACAGTTCATGAAAACATAAAAAGGCAGATATGCAAATCTGCAGCCAACACCAAAACAGCAGCATAACATGCATCTCTCTACTTTAAAGCATCATTCATTCTTGTGCAGAAACGTCCGCATGAGTTATGACACTCCCTACCAATCAAAACAGCAACAAATTGTCAAATTTCTATCGAAGTGAAAACAGAGAAGTGAATTACCGAGTCCATGTCAGAGAGGCGACAAAACTGCAAATCGATGTGAAGATCGGCGTGGTCGGACTCGGCGTAAAGATCAGCGGGCAGCAAGCAACGTTCTGTAGCTAGATCGGGCTCGATGTGAAGATCGACGGGCAGCCAACAGTGTTCTGCAGCAAGATCGGGCTCAGCGTGAAGATCAGCGGGTAGCCAGCAGCGTTCTGCAACAAGATTGAGGCGGTCGTTGCGGCGGTGTGCAGTCGGGCTCGGTGTGGAGTCGAGAGAGAGAGAATGAGAGGGGAGGCCGAGTGTAAGAGTGGAGACTGAATGAGATCGTACTTGGTTAGGGTTACTTAGGTTTAGGCATGATCGGGTGCGAGTGTTCTACGTGCAACAAAATGTCCACCAGTCATAAATTGACACATAAGAAAACTAATAAAAATATATATATAAATATAATAAATAGGCCGGTTCGGTTTTTTTGCGGTCGGTTCAGAATATTAACCCGGTTCCGACCCGGTTCAATCTGGTCCGGTTCGAAAGCTAAAGATTTTTGCACTGCTTTTTCCGGTTCGGTAACCGCCACCATATTTTCGGCCCGGTTCGGCCGGTTTTGCCCTCCCCTAGTTAGAAGCAAACATTGATCCACTGTGTATAAAGAAAATTGTGTTTGCATTGTGATTTTGATATTCAAAATGCTTAGGTTGGACTGGTGTCAAAAAGTACTTCATGTTTGATATGTAATGTTATTTGATTGCATCACATTAAGTTTGAATTCATGTGAAGTGCAGAAACTGTTGCTTTGTGATCTAGAACGAGTATGCTCATTTGAACATGCCTATTTCTTGATTCTACAATGGTTATGCATTTTGACAGAATTGAATGGATTTAAGGTACTCTTACATCTCAGTGCACACTTCAGCTATTTTTGGAAATTGTTTTGATTCAATTTGTATAGACAATGATGGTCCAAGTGGGAGAATGTTAGACTAAAAGAGGACCTATCATCATCTATTATTCAGTTTGCAAATTGGATTTGAACTTTGATCATAAATAGGAGATGTATGTCAAGTACAATACCTAGAAACCTATTGAGATAATTATATCAGCTCATTGGTTAGGAATTTATTAGTCGATTGCAATTGTAATCTGAATTAGTGTTGCATTAGGCTTCTTGCTATTGGTGACTTGTTTTCTAAGAAACACTTTTATGAGAGGATTCTTAGAATCATTAACCAATATATATATAGATGGTATTGGTCGCTGCTCTCTCTGTAACAAAGCATAAATGTCCAGCCCCATAGAAAGGAGCTTGAATCCATAGTTGAGGAGAAGATCAATCGTACTCGTTGTCAAGGTGGTCAATTCGTGCAGCTCCAATGGCTCCCAACACAGAAGAAGGTTAGCAAAATAAATCTTGTATTTTGGTTCATATGGTGTTGATTAGCATTAAGTGTATTTATGTTCTTGTGATGGATCATGGGATTTGATTTGCTCATTCAGTTTAACAAGAAGGTCAAAAACTGTCTTGATATCCCAAAATGGGTTGTTTTCTGAAAATTTCTCACGTTTTAAGGTATAAGTGCCTAATTGATAATTTTCATCAAGTGTTTGCACTCGATGGTAATGTAAAGTCGACAATTCTTCTGGCACAGATCAGTAGAAATAATTAACAGGACAAAAACTGATTTAATTTACATTCACGGCTTCAGGACAGAACAGACTAATTAATCTAGACCAAACTGGCCCTAAAACAAAGGGGCCGATCACGCCATTTATACCTTTCCCACCTAGTGCATCGGACCGTCTGCATCACAAGTATAAAATCAGCCATATACTTGATACGCGTACTAATAAAACATCAGGCCAACTCCAAAAACAGTAGGTAAGCCAGAAAAAACTTTATGATATAAGCCATTCCATATTTATATAATGGACTCAGACCAAAAAAATTAAAATTAAAATTTATATAATGGCCCTTTCTCTTTGTATAGTCCCAAAGATAAGAGAACAGCTTTTAGGGCAAAAGTAAGAAAGTCCTTGTGGTTTTGGGTCACAAACATGTCTCTATTGACAGAATCGGGAAACGTTTAGGACCAAAATTGAGTAATAGTTTAAACCACCACTATAGGAGAAAGTGAATCAGACGACACATAACAGACAACATATTGAATTTATATGTCGTCTGAGTACGTCAGACGACATACATGTTAAACCTGTCGTTTCTCTTTTCCTTAGCCAACACAGGCTCAAAAATGAAATTTGCAAAATTTGGGACAACACTTGCAATGATATGTGTTGTCTGAAAAACCCATAAAAAAATTCAATTAATTGGGTGGGTTGAAAATCCTAGAAACCTTTTGTATCCAAAAAAAAAAAACCTCGAAATCTATCTAGTTTACGGGGTTCTCTCCCTTGGCTAAAAAAATTGGCCCTTTTCTTCCCTGCGTATTTGACTCAGCCTCTCTCACCCGCTAGCTTCTCTCAGTAACGATACACTCTAATCAGATTCAGTCGATTACTGCCTCTCTCTCTCTCTCCACCGCGAGTTCTCTCCCCCTCGGTCGTGACTCTCTTCACTCTTCAGCCTCCATCTCTCTCTCTCTCCTTGTAAGTTCTTCTTCTCTGTCTCTTACTTCTTAATCAGATTCACTTCGTTTTCTCATTGGGTTTTGGTTGGGTTTCTGAATTCCGATATGACTAGGTTTTCTGGTATTGTTGTGTATTGATTAGGTTCTGAAATCGATTGATACTTTTAATTTTGAAATTGGATGGTGCCCAGAAGTCTATATATAGAATCTATGGCTCGGAGCCAAACAGTCTCAGAGTCAGAGCCCAAGTGCCAAAGCTCCGACCTTTATCTTCCACAATCTACCTCAACCTCCCGACCGCGTAACTGGGCTCGAAGGAGAACAACCCATCCTGTGTTAGGGTTTCAAGAACCCTAGAATTAAGTTAAGGAAATCTGGGGTTGATTGAGTTTGAATTTTTAGGGCTCAAAGTTGATTGATTATTATTAGGATTTTAATTATGATTTTGGTTTCTGACAGGGTTCATTGGAGGTTTCGGCGACAGAGATGAAGAGATGGACGCCCGGTGACTTTGATATTGGAAAGCCTCTGGGACATCGAAAGTTTAGTCATGTCTATTTGGCAAGAGAGAAGAGGGTATGGTCCTTCTTCTTACTATGGGGATTTATTTGTTCAATTTGTTTTTTACTTAGCTTTTTTCCATTACAATCTTGGTACTTTTCTTACTGATTATGTAGTTTATGGGGTTTATGGAGTGGTTCTGCTATAGCTGTTGACAAAAGGGACTGCACTGATTAGTATACATAAGTGATTAGATGTTCAATGATCTACTGATTTCTAGGAGTATGCTGTAAAAATTTTGGTAACTTGAGTGTTAAGGGGGCGACAACAACTCTGGAGTTATCTCTTTCTGTGAAACAAGGCTTTACAAGTTTACAGTTGTTTAATTTGTTCTTTTTATTAATTTTTCTAGGTGTCATGGATACCTATCTACCTCTTAATAAATTGGCTATGCATTTGGTTAATCACAATGACAAGTAAGTATACCTTATCTGGTATTATTATATCACTTCTATGTGGTTTTGTTTGGTACTGAACGATTTGGATATGTTGGCTTTTGCAGAATAGATTTAGACGGAATTTAATACAGGGAGGAATTGCATACACAACATAATGTTTTTGTTAATTTGTTTTTCTCTGTTTTGGTCAGTAACTTAGCTACTCCTATTGCTATCTATCTTGAAACTCAGTAGATTTTTACTTTGCAGCAGAATTGGGTTTGTTTGTGAATTTCCAATTGGGTTTTTGTTTTGAATTGGAGTTTGAGGAGGTTGGAATGAAAATGATCTATGCTTTTGATTTTTGTTTTGAGTGTGTGACATGAATTGGTGAATAACAGTGTTAGTTATTGATGATTCACTTTCTTTTGGTCTTAGCTGTTTGTGATTATTTGATTATGTGGCCTATTCACTGTGCTTGGGACTGTTTATTAAGCAAGGTTGATCCTAAGTGATATGGGTTTATGGGGTTTTTGCAAAGGCCAAAGTTAGTTTGTGTTCTTTATGCACACCTGGAGATCTTAGCTTTGCATTATTTTATATTGAAAGTTTGAAACCCATTAACAGAGGTATAGGAATTCCAGAATTGAAATTATATCAATAAGTTTATATATACTAAATTATATATGTTGTTCTTTTAGGTGTTTGCTTTGATGTATTAATGTTATATATGACTCCTACTGTAGGCATTGAACCTTTTGTGAGCTGTTGCACTTTGACTTGCCACAAGCCCTGGAAGACAAGTATAAAGGCTGCTTGAATCGCAGATTTGTGTAAGTCTTGAACCCTAAGCTCTAACCACTGTTGGATTGTAAACATGATTTGAAACAAATAGGAAAGGCTGCCTACTTTTTCTGCAGAAGAGTATGTTAAAAATTAGATTTTGTTGCGATCAATTACTATAAGTCATAGAGTATGTTAAAAATTAGCAACCTTCTACTACTGAAGAGCGACGCTATTCTATTGAAGTAGCAACTGAACAAACAAGTAGAGTATTATTTATCTATCTAATTGTAGGTTTGAACAGAAATGGGATTCCTCTTGGCTTGGTACGAAAACTCAAATCTTTATATATCTGCATATCTACTCATGTACTTATAACTTATGTTTACATTGCAGGACAAGGGAGATTGGCCAGACGGGTTGGAGAAACTGATGGTCTATATAAAGCAAAAATATCAAAACCCAAAAATCTATATTGCTGAAAATGGTTTGATTTCTTAAACTTCAGCTAAGCCCCGTTTATACTAAAAAATTATCCTAACATGATTTTTTTATATCTTATCCGTGTCTTTTCGATCAATGTAAGATTTCCTCTTTCCAGGAAGGACAACTTACCACTTCCTGAACAGAGGACTTAGATCGAATCTCCTATATTGTTTCTTTTTAGACAGTAGTTGTTTTTTGCTTGGGCAGATGAGTTTCAATTTTACTGGCAAGTTGTTTATTCTGCAGTTTGAGTTGCTGCAGTGTCATTGTTTATGGTCAACCAAAAAATGGCTAAGAGCTGGGGTCTCGGCACAGTATTGCTCACTCTTGTGGTTAAAATTTGGTTGGACATGAATTGCAAGTTGTACTTTGAACTGATACATAAGAAGTACATTGTAGTAGGAGACCTCTTTGTAGTTTTTTGTATGTTTTGGCAATCTATGAGAATGATGTGCTACTAAATGACATTTGGAACTTATTTGTATCAACATTTTCATATTTGCCTATTTCCAGGAAGCAATTGTGTCAATTCAATTCAAACAACATACAGGACAAGTAACTGTAGTAGTGCAAAGTTATCAGACAACACATGCATCCAGTAACGTGTTATATTAAATGCAATTCAAACAACAAAAATAAATAGTAAGGGTAGTGTGAGGTTCATTTAAGACAACACATGCATCCCTCACTTGTTATCTAAAATGTATTTCAGACTACATATATATCCTGGAAATTGTTATCCTAAATCAAATTCAGACAACATAAAGGGAAAGAATGTGTAATCTGAGGTTCATTCCAGACGACAAATTATCCCACACATGTTATCTTAAATGAATTTCAGACAACAAAGTCATCCTCAAACTTGTTATTCAAAGTAATATTCAGACAACATAAAGGGAAAACATGTGTAGTGTGAGGTTCATTCAAGACGACAATTGGTCCTACACATGTCATCTGAAGCTTATTTCAGACAACAGGGCCATCAAACAAATTGTTATCTAAGGGTGAATTCAGACAATAGAAGGAAATAGTAATTATAGTATGAGGTTTACTTCAGACAACATATTTATCATTGCCAAATGAACTCTTGTTTGAGGTTCACTCCAGACAACATATTTATCATATCTATGTTGTTGGATGAATCACACAACCACACAGACATGGAAAAATTGTTGTGCTAAGATCATTTCACACAACACTTGGGCAATAAACTGTTGTGTGATTCTATACTCTACGACAGTTTAGCCAAATTAATAGAAATTGCATAAATTCAGACAACACATATTTATATATACATGTTGTATGAATGAGAAAAAAGACGACATAAAAAGCCTGTCATCTGATTGAATGCAATCAGACGACAGGCTACTAGACAACAGCCTCATTTTCAATCAGACAACAGGCTTTAGCCCGTCGTCTGATTCACTTTGTCCTATAGTGCACAAGACATAAAAACCACAAGGACAAGATTGATTATGACCCCAGACCATAGGGACCATTTCAAACTTTCACCCAAACTTAATTGTTGAGAACTAGACATAATTAAAAAACAGGAGAAACAAAGACATCAATTTTTATTTCCTAATTTATTAAATAGTTTTCCTAAATCAAATATATCAAGCTAATGTATTTCGCAATCGTATTAAAAAAAAGAGGGGGAATTCTCAAACACAAGATGGCAGAAATAAAAAACATACCAGATGGCATCTCATCATCTGATGCATCTGGCAGATAAAACCTTGTCGCGGGAGTAGCATCTGTACTCTTACCACTACCACCAGCTGTTGACAAATACATTGATATTATGTTATTGAAGAACATAAACAGATAATCTCTAGGCAAACCAACAGTTAAAGGTCTAAAGAGTACGGACTGTACTGGTTTTCGGGATGAATAATATAGGACAAAGTAGGGGTATTGTGTTGAAAGTCTTGTATGGGTGAAGTTTAGTGTTGTAATCTGTAGTGTGAAGGAGGGTGTTGTGGATAGATGTCTGGGATAGAAAGAAAAGAAACTAAGAAAGAAAAATTCTGGAATATCACCATAAATATTCTTGGCATCACACCAAGAATTCTCAAAACATTAACACAATCAATCTCATTCACTCTGAGTTTGAGAAGTCAAAGAGGCTGTTTTATATAGAGCTACAGTGGATACTTGAAACACCCACATTAATAGCTCTTGGATGCCTAAAGCAAAATGTCTTGGGAAAACTAAAACATTACTTGATACAAAGAACATGCAACCTAAATGAAACATCTAGAAGACACATGAAAGACTACAACAACTAGAAAACTCCAGCAAATCTACTTCTTTTATTTCTTCGTCATTTCAATATGTTCCTAAGTCAGCCTCTGCTCTCTACTAATGAAGGAGGGAGCATCTCAAGGCCCCCTAGAGTTGAACATTTCATGCGATGCAAACTTAAATGCATGTATGAATTGTAACATTAGACCAAATAGAAAAAAGATAAGACAACAGGATATAAACCCGACAGAGGGCTTCAAACTTAGAAATGTTAAAGAACTAGCCAGGTTTGGAAGACCCCAGACTAAAATTGATTTTGAAAGCAGAAGAAAAATAGAAAGGGAGAGTTTGAAGCAGCAAACCAGAAAGGAGACTCGAGTAGAGGACCGTCACTAGTGTTGAGGGAGAAGAAACTGCAGTCTGTTCATTCCTATAATTTACATCTCCCTTTTTAAAGCACCTCTATCATGTATTTAATGACAGTTGTCTCTATATCTAATAACTAACTTCCATTATGTTCTAATTTCCAACATAACAACATTATTTACTTCTTTCCAAAATTTGGATGTTCCAAATAGGTTGTACTTTTCCAAATATATATAAAACAAACCAAAAAGGGACACAGTAGAAATTCGTGCCCATTACCGATTCCAATCAATAGGTAACATTGGTAATGATCCTTAATATCAACATTTCAAGTCTTTTCCCCACCAACATATAATGACTTGACTTTGACAGATAAATGCGATTATTTCCTTTCACAGAATGAATTAAATCAGGCATGAACTGATGCCTCTAAGGGCTAATCAGCTCAATGGCCGGTGGACTGGTTGGTTAAAACATACTCATATACACATGATTAGAGAGAGACATCATCGACTAGTGGAAATGAAGAAGTTGATAGCCAAGAGAATAATTCCATCATCGAATTGGCTGACTATCCCACTAAAGTGACCATAATTTGATGATGGTGATCATTATAGAAAAAGTGGGATGATGGAACTTGGAACACAAGCGTTCGTGCATATAGAAAGATTGATTAACGTTATTTTCCTCTATACCATCATCAACTAAGCATATACTGCCAATAATATTCCAAACACGGATGTGGGTGGGGACCGGGCTATTGAACACAGAAGTAATGAAATTCTTTCTGCAACATTCTACACATTAAGGAATCATTTCTGTAGGTATTCATTCTCTTCTTCGGTGTCAGATTATGTGCTCGTGGTTACGGACATTTAATGGCTCCTTTCTTAAAATTGAAGAAGGAATAAGTTCCATTTCTTGTTGAAGATACTGGTTATTATATTGACACATAAGGAAAAAAAGTCTGTTGATCGAGTAATAATATAAATAATTTGACATGAAAACTAAGAATTCGACATGACATATAGAAAGAAAAATATATATATAAAATTCCAGATAATTCAAACCCTAAAACAAATTTCAAAAAGCATACCTGGAATATGGATCTCCTGGACCCTGTTGAGCTCACTCTTGCTGGGTCCTGATCCCAGAAGGCATCTGGGTTGCTCTTTGAGTTCTTCATTCATTGGTTCTCCTACATAAACGAAAAGTAATTAAACATGAAGGGAGAATCTTGATATACAAAAACATAGGTATAAGATGTAACGAAAGAAAAAAATATACAAATATAATTCCAGAAATTCTGCATCAAACCTAAACAATAACAAAAGCATACCTGGAATATGGATCTCTTGGTCAATACAGATCTGCTGGGGCAGATTCTCGCCCGGCCTGGCATCAGCCAGGGGAATCCTGAATTTCTCTCTGAGATCTACCACCCTTACTTCTCCTCCTACATAAACCAAACGTAGATATTTTTGACGGTTAGAAACTTTATAGTTTATACACACAAAAAATAGGTTTAAACTAACCAAAGAAATATATATATAGGTACAAAATTCCAGATAATCTTCACAAACCGAAAACCAAAGACCAAAAGCATGCCTTGAATATGGAACAATAGGTCCTTATCGATCTGCAGGGATAGATTCTTGTCTCCTGGTCCCAGGTGGAATTTGTATATCTCTTTGGATTCTACCGCTACGAGTTCTCTTTCTGCATAAACCAAAAGTAAATATGTTGTGAAGGAAAAATGTTGATACACAAAAATATAGTATAAAACGTAAACCAAAAAAAAAAAAAGATGGGGCTGAAATTCCAGATAATTTCCATCACAAACCCTAAAACAAAGATAAAAGGCATACCTTCAATGAAGAACTTTATGTCCTTATTCTCGCCCTGGTTGGATCCTGATAAACCAATAGTAAATATAATCTAAAAGGAGAATCTTGATAATCTTCATCACAAACTAAAACTAAAGCAAAAGCGTACCTTGATTAAGAATCTCCCAGTCCTTATCGATCTTCTGGGGCAGATTCTCGCCCTGGTTGACAGATCCTGATTCCGGGTGGCGTCTAGGTTTCTCGTCTTTGAGTTCTCCGCTCGCCATGGTGTGAAAGACGGCGGAGATGGACCGATATTATCGTAAACTCCCGCTGCTAGCACCTTCTGATTTTCTAATGCGTGGCCTTTATTTTTAGCATCTTTTTCTTTTTGAAATATTTCTAGCATCTTTAGAGCAAATGCACCGGTGCTCTTTTGCCCGGGCACCACCTCAGCATTCCATCAGTTTGACCGGGCATGCAGAATTTCTCCCCTCCACCGGGCCTGTTTTGCCTGGGCATGATTTGCCTTTGTTTGACCAAGGGCAAGATAAATGTCAAGCTGGTGCCCTTTTCTATGCCCGGTCAAAGACTCAAAATGTCAAGCTCGTGCCCTTCGGTCTGCTGCGGTTCTAATCGCTAAACACGAACTAGTCACGAACTGATGGTTTTTTTTTTTTTTTTTTTTTTTAAGGGGAAGAACCAAAAAGGGTTAGAATGGAGTAGGTAAGAATGATAAAAGACTGCACCATATTTGCATATTTCCACTTCTGCCCTTCTGTTTAGGGCTGCACACGGATTGGGTTGGATCGGTTTTGACTTCAAACCGTCTCTATGCCAAAGTGAGCGGTTTAGGCATTTTGGAAAACTGGTCATAAAAAAAAAAAAAAAAAACTCAATCCGACCCAATCCAATCCAATTAAAGATGGTTTGGTTTGGTCGGTTAGACGGTTTTCACCTATATAATATTAACATGCTATTTATGAAAAAATTCGTAGTAAAAATTCAATCTCAAGAATTGAAATTATGTTAAATTATCTAAATTTAAAATTCAATAATTAAAATCCAAAACATACAGTCCAAAACTAAAACCTAAATTAGATTCAAAGTGATTCACTTATTTAACGACTTAGCCATCAATACTAGCTTAATATGATAGTATTAAAGGTCAAAGAATGAGAGATTGAGAGATCAGAGATGTGATATGAAAGGATCAAAAAAATTGTAGCGATTATATACTAACGTTTTACGCCTTTGAGCCTTGAATTCAAAATAATAGTATATCATTAGAGAATAAAGTTATAACTGGAGATTTAGAACTTACCTAGAACAAATCAGAAAAATGAATATATATTTATTATGTGTGTGTGTGTGTGTGTCTATATATATATATATATATATATATATATATATAAACTTTTTCTCTTATGTTTCAAACATACCGGTCGGTTCGGGTTCCGCGGTTTAAGTACAAGAGAAACCAAACCAACCCAGTTCTAAATGGTTTGGTTCGGTGTTGAACCAATTTTCAATTTTAAAAGTTAGAAAACCTTAACCAAACCATATTTATCGGTCGGTTTTGGCCGGTTTGTACCATGTTTTGCACACCCCTACTTCTGTTTGTCCTGTTACTTTTACCTTTTTTACTTTTATTGTTTTATTTAAACCATTACTATAAACAAAAACAAAAAAAAAAAAAATTCTATTTTCCCTATATGACAATCCATATCTTAAATTTATGATTTTAAATATTTATTTATGTTAGAATTCATTCTCTATATTCGAAAGTAAACAATTATCTTTTATTATTCATAATTTTTGTCGTTAGTAGAGTTGAATTTCTTACTACATGCAAAGAAACTAGTAAAGAATTGCGAGAAGAAAGAGAAAAATTAGAAGCACTGAATATGAGTATGTTTTAGATCACAACTTAGTAGAAAAATCTCAAATTACTGGGATATTATCTACCGAGTCCAGAGAAGAATCCACCAAGTTGAAGAAGAAATTAAAATAATCAAAGAAAATCTTGAGGAAGAACAGAAACCTCTTGATTATTTGAGCATCAGTTAGATCCGTTCTAGCCCGTATCAGAGCCTATTTGTCTCAAAAACAGGTAAAGAAAAACTTATGCCTCAAAGTTGGCTTCTTTTAACTAGCAAAAGAGAATCCATGCTTAAGAATTACCAAGCCTTTTGTACTAAAAAAGAAAGTGAGAAGTGGCAAGTGTGCTTTTACACAAGGCACATTCAAGAAATCAATACTCCATTGAATATGTGTGTAGAGCTTTAAATACTCTAAACGACGAACATATTCATCTCCAAAGAGAGATTGGAGTAGAAGCGCTTGATCCTTCAAGACCAAGCTTAATCAAATACCTAGATCATATATCTAGGAACAAGAGTTCTGAAAAGGTCATAGAACAACTCAAGAGATTTAATCTAAGGATTAATCAACTTGAAGAAATAAATTCCAAAGTAGCTAAGCTTGAAGTCAAGCTAGATTACCTGAAAGAAAAACAATATCTTTCTGATATAAAAAAAAAGTTAGTAAGAACTGAGAATCTTGCTAACCACATCTATCAACAAGCAGCTGAATTAAGAATCACTCAAGAAAACTTTTAGAAACTCTCATATCCAGGAGAGGATGAATCAGAGAGTAGATTTAAAAGTAAAACAAGTAGATGGCAAAGCTTTAAGGTTTAAGCTTTTATCATCCTACCGAGAAACTTGCTGAAAATGTAGAAACAATAATCCATCAACAAAACTATAGTGTAGCTTATATCTAAGAGATAGGGCTAGAGCTCAAAAATCAATTTTGAGAATTAAGCAACAGAATATTAAATCTACAGAAGGATATAGATAAAATGAAAGAAGAAGAGCGTCGAGAAATAATTGATGAAGAAAAACTAGCAGAACGTATCTTGTAAAATCATGACTCCTTCTCCAAAAGTGGAAAAAGAACTCTAGTTTAGTGAATCTAAACTCCTGACTTGGAAAAAGTCAAGAAGGGATATCAAGATGCTAAGAATAGTAAGCAAGATTCTTAGCAAAAGGAGTACAGTTCCTGTACAACTAATCAATGCTCAAGAATTTGAGTACAATGAGATTGAAGCTAGTGTGCAGGAAGCATAAGCTCCTAGATTTAAATTTAATGAGATCTACAAGAGAGGCTATTTTGTTTTAGATTCTCACCTATTTGAAATTTCAGAACTAACTGTTCCAACTACAGGTGGTAAGACAGATATCAAATTAATCACTCCTAAAGAAGTGAGTGAAGCTTTTCAGTAAAAATACTCCTACATCCATACCGGTGCAGTTCAAGTAGGAATAAGACTCTTTGCAAGAGATGGGATAGATTGCTCTGTTCTATGTGTCCTACAAGATGATAGAATAACCGATTTTGAGAAAAGTCTGTTAGGAATTATAGAAGCCTCATTGTGCAACCAAGTTGCATATTTTAATGTCTTCCATAATTTCACTACCTATTTGAGAGATGCAGCCCACTGTCTAAAATTGAGAATCAAAACAGATGGTATCTCGATGAAGAAAGGAATGATGGAACTTGCAATAGATTATCGAATCTATTACAAGTTAATGAGTTTGAATGTAACTTCTAAGACTAGGTTTTTTAACACTCCTGGTATTACTACATCCGTTCTCACCAATCCAAGAAGTAATTCCCAATAGAAACGTGTCACTCACTGGCATGAAGTCTTTTCCAAGAGAATGGAATCTTTTACCTCCAGTTAAGCAAATCCAAAGTACTAATGCTTCTGTTTATCAAGATATGGGAGGATATATAAGCTTGCAATTCCATAGGCATTCGTTTGCTAATCATGAAGAAGCTAGCACGTCTAAAAATAGGTCAACTTTCTATGAAGAATCATTAGAACGAAGAAGATAGTAAGAGACCTATAAGAATGCTTAAAGAAAGCGAGTTAAAAGAATTATATGCACAAGCTGAGTCTTGTGAATCCATAAAAGGATTGGAGAAATTGTAGAGAAGATTTCTCAAGTCCAAATTGGAAAAAATAAGAGAAAACTTTTGCCTTATCAGGCAAAAGAAGAATCAGGAACCTATATGTCCATGGAAACTGAAAGACATGAAAGAACAACTTCTCCACGTCCAGAAGGACAAACCATAATTCAAAACATTACAAATCATCTTATGAAGTTTATTCGAGAAGAAAGATCAAGCTTCCTAAACGAGAAGCTCCTATAAGAAGAAGTGGAGAAAGAAGTTCTCAGAAATATATTCCCACTGAACCCAAATGGGGAACACCTGTTTCAGAAAGATGAGTTTATCTTAACCTAGACAGGGTAGGAGATAAACCAAAAACAATAGATGATTGGGTTGCTAGTCTAAAGCTAACCCAAGCTCTAGTGTTATCAAAATACTCATATGAGGACGCTCATGCTCGCTATGAGTCGACCCTAACTGGCATAGTCCAGAAGTGGTATTAGTCTTTCAAGCAAAGCTGGAAATGGACTGAATGGGCAACTAAGCTGTCACCGACTAATAATCCTTTAGACTTTGCAATTCCCATTTACGCACAATTTTTTGGCAACATTACTGGGAATAGTGAACAAGCTAAAGAAACAGCCTAAACAAATATTCAAAAAATTAAGTACTGCATATACAAATGAGATATTTTGAAGAATATACAAATGAATTCCATAATAAGTACTGCATAATTGGAGATATTGAAAATAGTGATCTTGTCAGATCTTTTTATCAAAAGTTATCTAAACCATGGAATGATGCAACTGCCCAGTATCTAGAGAAGAATCCTCTCCAATACTTTACTGTTGGAGGAATAGCAGGGAGAGTTAGGGAACTCCTATGAAAGCAATGCACAGACAATCAGAAGTCTAAAACTGCCAAGAAAGAATTCAGAAGAGTTGAAAATACGTGTCCAAAAATAATGGACACTCCAACACAATGGGGATACCATATCCTAAGGAGAGAAAATACAAAAAAAGGTCTTAAAAAAAGAAAGAGAAAAAGATATCCTTTCCTAAGAAAAAATATAAGTTCAGGAAAAGTTCCGGGAATAGGAACAGGTTTTTAAAGAAAAAAACCAAGGTCTAATTCTCCTAGAGATACAAATGCATGTAGATGTTGGTTCTACAAAGCCGAAGGACATTATGCCAATCAATGTCCTAAAAGAGAAAAGAGATCTGCTAAGGCTTTAATATCAGAATATCTACAAGCTATAGAATATGCAAACCTAAATGGTTTTGATGTAGCTTATTTTGCTGAAGACAATGACTTTGTGTATTCCCTTGATCATATAGAGGAATACGAGGCAAAGAGCTCTTCAGAAAGTTCTGAAGAAGAAGAAGAAGAAGAAGATGATATAGGATCTCATCCTATATTCATATTAAACATCCAGAATTAGAAAAATGAAGATACTGCTAATGCAACCAATATTTTTTTTATCCAATCTTGGAAGCTTCACATGTGACTATTGTGGATGCAAAGACAATAGTGTTGAAGGATATCGACATAATGTGTGCCTCTACAAACTAGGGTTTAGAGTTGTAATAGGAAAGTACCCTAGGTATACTAATTGTATTCCGATTCTGTTACCTTTTGTGTACTCTGTAAACTCCCTATATAAAGGGCTCCTATTATCAATAATAAACACAATTCTATTCTCCTACAACACGTTATCAGCACGAGTTCTAACCCTAGCCGAAAAAGAAAAAGAAAAAAACCTTAAAACCCAAAACACCAAAATCTGCCGCAGCCTCCCTACAGCCTCTAGTCGGCCTCCCTGCACAGCCCTCGCCAGCACACCAGCCCGCACTGCCCAGGCCACTTGATTGTACCTGCAGCCCCGCACGCCCCAACCTCCTACCGCAAGCAGCCTCCTGCCGCATGTAGCCCACTGCCATATCTCCTGCAGCAACCTCCTGCCGCACGCCTCAACCTCCCCGCCTGCTGCCTGCGCTGCTTCCTGCGTCCTGCCCCCAGCAGCCCAAGCCGCGAACTGCCCACGCACCTGCAGCATGCCTTACAGCCCGCGCATCCACACAGCAGCTCCCCGCAGCAGCATCGTCCCCGCAGCAGCCAGCCTTCGTTGATGCCCTTGCATAGCAGCCTCACAGCCTTGCAGCAGCGTAGCCCATCAGCCGAGCAACCTTGCAGCCCCCGCAGCGAAAGAAAAAGAAACCAGAAAACAGAAGGAAGATGAAGATGACGCGTAGAAGGAGGAGGAAGGAGTGGGGCCAGAAAAAAGAAAAAGAAAAAAAAGGGGTAGCAGGCCTGGGCTGAGAAAAGAGAAGAAGAAAAAAAAAGGAAAAAATGGGGCAGCAGGCCTGGGCCGCGAAAAGAAAAAAAAAGAAAAGAGAAGAAAAAAAAGGGGAAGGAGAAGGGCAGCCCACCAACTGCCAATTTCCGACCAGATTCTGGCAATCAAAATTTAGCTACACGTCTGCATCAACACGCGCGTGTATAAAGAATTGTGAAGCAAACCTTCAAATTGCCAAGTAAGTTTTTACGATTAAAGTTCCTGCATTATTTGTCTTTTAAATTCCATTATTTGCTGCAGGTTTTGAAATATACGAACATAGGTTCGATTAATTGATAAGCGGAATTGTGGGGATTCACGCTAAACGAACTAAGAGCGTTAGTAATCAATGAACTAAGAGTGTTCATAATAAACGAACTAAGAGCGTTCGTAATCAATGAACTAAGAGTGTTCATAATAAATGAACTAAGAGTGTTCGTAATCAATGAACTAAGAATGTTCATAATATTCGGACTAAGAGCGTCCGTAAGCATCAAATTGTGACCATATTAAAACATCAATGTTTCGGTCTAAATCCAAATATTCTTGGAAATCGGTTTCTTGGTAGCATTAAGGCTCGGAAACCTTATATTAGTTGTTGTGGAAGTTTTTACTCCGAAACTAATCTATTCTCCTTCATCTTTGAATGTCGAATTCAACCATGCAAAAACCCGACTTCACTAAACCGGATTCAAAACGACATTTGTTATCACCGATGGGTAAATAACGTCAAGAATCACCTCACCACTAATGAGATTCTGTGGAGTAGAGCTCACAGAATATGAATTAATTGAGAAATCCTCTCAACCTTCCCCGTCTCAGCACTAGGCTTGTGTGCAATGCTAGATGGATTACGAGGTTTCATCAACTTATGTCAGTCACTGAGTAAGTTGACAGCATACTCGTGAAAAACCATAATTCAAAGGCCCGTTGGAACTAAGAGCGTTCACGAGGCGAATTATAATAGCGCACCGACAGAAGGGCGCAAGGAGCGGAACCCTAAAAGTTAGGGGACAACAAAATGGACATATGGGTCCATACAACCGCCCTACAAAGGAAGGAAAACCGCGAGATACGTAGACACATGGCAACATTGGCCAATGTGGGATCCTTGGAGGATGTCCAAATGCACAAGGTGCATCTCAATTAATGGGTGAGGTAATGCTATAGGTGTGGATCTTCAGAGCATTGGTTTAAGCACTAAAATGCGAGTGGAAAAACAAAAGTTGCATAATACAAGGTGTATAAAAGATATGAGAGAGCATGAGGCTCATCTCGCAGCCGAAGGAGATGATGGAGATGACAATGACGTCAATCTCATAATTACGGACTTCAAATCTGGCGAGGAAAACAACAATGTTGATGCCGCAGATTTTGATTAAATAGTCTTTCATTTTCCAAGAATTATGTAATGGCAATTGTGCCTTAATGAATAAATGACATTTGGTTTTAACTCTTTCTCACTAGAATATGATGTCTAGGAAAGTTATTGAGATTAGTGGTACTTAAGAGAGCCTCGCTCCACCGACATCTCTCTTTACTTCCCTGGTCATATTTGATTGGAATTACCAAAAGGATTGAGTGACTACAATTTGTCTACATTTCATTTTATTTGGATTAGATTTGATCAAGAAACTTTGATGCAATCATTGGCTATTAATAAAGTGTCAATGGTTTTCATGTGAAAACACATTATGAAAATGGACAGAGTTCCTTTGCATCACCTCTAATGACTACGGACGTGAACGAGTATTAGAAAAACTTATGTGTCGCTCTAGTGGGTTGTATGCAACCACTATTTGAGTTATTGAATCCAACCATGTCATGAGAGACGACTTATGGGATTTTGACACATATAGGCTTTGACATGATGATCCGTGTATCAAAGACTTTACACGGACATCCATTTTCAGAACGAAGAAAAGTAAGAACCACGAATTGGTTAGAGGAGATGCACATGCGCCTCATGGCGCCATGATTATGCAAAGACCGGCCATACATGGCCGGCGCCGCCTACCCCCTGCGGCAAATACATGGCATTGACGCCATGAACTCCTCTCTCTACTTCTCAAGTCTATTGTGACACTATGGCTTCACCAAAACCTTTATTGGTTGATTATAAAGCCCATATTTCGTTCTGTAAAGCCTGTTATTTAGGATTGAGACCATCCTATGCAAAGGAGATTGAGGAAATAATTCCATTCTCACAAAGAATCTAAGGGAATTCTATGGATTTGATCAACCAACTTACGGACCATATAGATGTTTTATGGTGTTGGTTGATACGCAAACACGCTGGTCACGTGTTGTGCCATTATCCACTCGTAATGCTGCTGATACTACACTCCTAGCACATAACATATGGCTACGGGCTCACTACCCAGATCATCCCATTCAGTCAATTTGACTTGATAATGCTAGAGAGTGTACATCGACAGTTTTCGATGACTATTGCATATCATTGGGTATTGATATCAAGTATCATATTCTCATGTACACACCCAATTGGTCTCGCGGAAAAGCCACCATTAAACGACTATAATGGTAGCCCGGACATTGGTAATGCGCACCAATATTTCCGCTTGGGTTATGCAATAACGCATGCAGCTATGCTAATTCGTCTACGACTCATAGCAGCCACTCAACTTTTATTTGCGTTACAGCTAGTGATTGGGTTCGAGTTTAATATCTCGTATTTATGCATATGTGAGTGTGCAGTTCATGTGCCAATTGCGTCGCCACAGCGCATCAACATGAGTCATTGCAACGAATGCATATATATATTTGTTGGACATGAGTCTCCAACTATAAGTCCGCTATGTAGAACCCTTGACAGGCGATCTCTATTTCGCTTGATTAGCGAATTGTCACTTTGATGAGACAGTCTTCCCGTCGTTAGGGGGAGATTAGAACGTCAATGTTCAACAGGAACGACAGGAATTGTCGTGGTCTGTCCCCACTATGTCTCATCTTGATCCCCTAAAAGTGACGAGATCACATATACCTGCTGCAAACATGCCTGCAAGGATTGATGTCCCCACAAGAGGACATGGTGCCACCCAGAGAAGATGGGTACTGCACCACTACCATGGATGGTAGTATGGTGACGCCACAAAGGTGGCATAATGGCGTCATAGGCCATGGGTTCCGCTAGAGAGAGTAGGAGACCCATAGGTTCGATGGATTCTCGCCTTAAGAAGAGAGCAAGTTTGGCACAACTTGATCCATTGGTCATTGATACTCAAAATCCGTCTCATGAGAATATTTTGGATTGTGGTTATGTCCAAGAGACATCGTTGGGGGACGCCTCAATGTTAGAACCAATTCCTGAGAATATAGAGATCTCTACGAACTACACTAGTGTACATGAGGACGTGGAATTATTGAGACCAATGACATCGAACCTTACTCCGTTGAAGAATGCCAACGTAGAGAAAATTAGCCTAAATGGAAAGATGCGATCCAGGTTGAATTGGATTCACTAACGAAGAGGAATGATTTCGGGCCTGAGATGCCAACACCTCCTAACATAAAACCTATTGACATTAATAGGTCTTCGTTAGATAGCGTGATGAGAAAAAGAGATGGTAATCTCGCCTTATGGCGCAAGGTTTCTCATAACGCCCTGGAATCGACTACGAGAACACATATTCTCTAGTAATGGATGTCATTGCACTCCACTACCTTGTCAGTTTGGTAGCTTCCAAATAACTGAACATGCAGCTTACGAATGTGGTCACTACGTATCTTTATGGGGATCTAGATACGGAACATAATGAAGGTTCTTGTGGACTTCATTTACCCAAGTCAAGTGGCTTTAGACCACGGAGCGCATTTGCAACGAGGTTGAAATGCTCACTAAAATGACTACTTGATTGGGAAGGGATATGATGAACTATGCCCACGCGTTTCCACGACAAGTTCCAGATTTGCAATTGTCACGGTTTATAATTGGAACCCTTGAGAGTTAAGGGAAACCGCTGAACACCTGAAATCCGAGTTTGAGAGGAATGACCTTGGGAGAACACGGTTTTGTCTAAATTCAGAACTTGTATACCGTGTCAAGAGACATTTTTGATAAAGTGAAAGATGTACCATGGTCGTCGGTAGTCTTGGCCCTAAAAGGGATCCGTTTCGTCCCAGGGATGATGACGAAGACGTGTTAATAGCAGAAGTGCTTACTTATGTACAATAGGCGCATTATTGTACTTAGCACAATACAAGACCGGACACCTCAATTATTATGAACTTGTTGGCTAGATATAGCCCCGCGCCAACGCAACTCCATTAGAATGGTATAAAGACAATCTTTCGATATTTGAGAGGTACGATTGATATGGGCTTGTTCTATCCCTACAGAAAAAGGGACGACAGAAGTGCGGGATCGGACCCCATAAGGCAAAATGCCACCTTCCGTGCTCCTCCTCCCCTTCATCAAAATGACAACAAGCACTTCTAAATACTGAAGTGAGCCAAATCTGATAAGAGGATAATGTAGCGGACTTATTTACTAAGTCGTTACCAAAATCCACTTTCGAGAAACATGTGAAGAGCATCGGATTGAGAAAGTTATCCGAACTCCCATGATTGTAGCAATCAGGGGGAGATATTGACATCAGGGGGAGGCATGATGTCTACATGTTCGATCTCGAAGAGTGAAGGACGTGTTGTGCTCTTTTTGTCCTTCGACCAGGGTTATTTTTGTCCCACAGGGTTTTTGTTACCTGGCAAGGTTTTTAACGAGGCAACAATCAAAGCGTCATCACCAAGTTTGAGCGGCACAAGGGGGAGTGTTGAAGGATATCGACATAATGTGTGCCTCTACAAACTAGGGTTTAGAGTTGTAATAGGAAAGTACCCTAGGTATACTAATTGTATTCCGATTCTGTTACCTTTTGTGTACTCTGTAAACTCCCTATATAAAGGGCTCCTATTATCAATAATAAACACAATTCTATTCTCCTACAACAAATAGCACAATTTCCATGTATTGCGAAACCACTGGAGAAACTTAATTATCAACGAGAATGCTTTATTGTTGAACCAAGAAGAAAGACAAAAGATAATAATATTCATATCTTGATAAATCAGGAATATGCCATCTTTGGTGATCCTTAAGCAGAACAAGGAAAGAACCTTGGAGATGACCTCAAAAAGATGAAGATAATATCTTCATTAACACATAAACGTCAAAATGAGCAATTATCTTTAAAAGCGTCGTCTAAGTCTTCAAACAGGAATCTAAAGGTGAGATTGTAAGGGATACTAGGCCCTTTACAAAACCTCTAGAAGAACCGTTGGAAGAACCAGCAAACATCAAACAAGCAAGGCAAGTCCAAATAAGCAAGTATAGTAATTATATAACAGTCGGACTGAAGTTTCTAAACCACAAAAAATATCACCTACATGAGTATGTTGATAGTAGTTCTGGAGATACATTAGCTATAAGATATGTCATTCCTGACGAATTTTGGGAATGGTGTAATAAACTAGCTACTGGAGTTGCTTTAGGATCACATGAGATCTACATGAACATAGAAGCTCGGAATGTCAAAATCTCCATGGGAGGAGGAGATTTTATTGTCAAAATAATTTGACAATGTACTAGTCTAGGTGTTGATTTGTTGATAGAGGATGACTTTCTCCTTCAACAAATCGTAACTCAAAACAAACAAGTGATTGTTTTTTAGAAAAATATTTTTTTTTACTGGGAACCCAGACTTGTTAATGCTTTTAGTGTCACCGGTCTTAGATTTACTCAGCAATATCCACTACTATAATAAATTAATCAGATGACTGTGATTTTGTGCTGTGTGATAACTAACCTCACTGTGCTCTAAACGAGTTTTGTGAGATTGAAAAATCATACAACGGTGATATCACTGATAGGAGCATATTAATGCGACGTTTTAATAGTTAACTCCTCATATTTTGCTTAGTTATTTCCTTTACTTAATCATTTTTAACTTAGTTTCTATTTTCTAGGTACATTGGAATGAATAAATGACAAGGAAATGAGCTTAAAGGCACCTGAGAAGAACATGAGACGTTGAAAATGATCAGTAGAAGGCACAATGGATGCAGAAATGAGCTAAAATGAAGAAATAGAGAATTCCTGGTCCGACTCGGAATCCCAATCAAAGTAGAAATCCTGGGTCAACTATGAAACATGTTCAGAAATGAAGAAAAATGGAAAAAATACAGTCCTGGTTGAACTAAGAAACCTACTCCTGCCAGGAAAAGTAATCCTAATAACACAAGAAATCCCAGTTGATCTAGGAAAGCAAAAGAAGATTCTGGAAGGTTCAAGAACATTTCGTGTGAAGAGTCATTGTTTGACTAAGAGTCCTGAAGACATAAGGAGTCCTGATAGGGCTAGGATACCTGAGAGCACTAGGAGAAAAAAAACACATGAAAGGCCAAATCAGGAAATCTGCCTGTGCAAGTTAGTCAACTTCGATAGAGCACTGAGAGCAGCTCAGAAAGAACTAGATGATGATCTTTATATTGATGGAAATCCATGAATGTCTAGTTTCCAGGGCTTTTTACGGCTTATCAGGGCTTTTTACAGCTTATCAATAACATTTCTAGAAGAAGTTTTGGCCGATTTAGTACAGGAATGTAAAGCGTGGATCAAACTTTTGATGGGAATTTCTGTTTTGAGGCTCAAATCACATCGAGAAGCCTATGGCTGAATTTATGCTTCATATTTCAGATAATATTGCACATGTGACGTCCTAGAGGCTTCCAGAAGGGTTTGGCATCATCATTGGAGAGTTTTAAGGGATTACAACATGCAGAAAGGATGGAAACAAGTCCAAATAAGTCGCATGTTGCTCACACCACTATTTGGACAAATTTTAGGAGATAAAATCAGAATAACGCAAAGATTACCTTCCTAGAATCAAGGTACAATTTTAAAGGCTTCTCATTGGTTGGATGACACAAGAATGATGACATGGAATTATTTGATTAGTTAAAGCTGTGTGGATCAATAGATAATTCCTAGAAATTAAAAGAAGGATACAAAAGCCCTACACGTCTCCTATATATAGATGCACCCATGACGTCTCATTCATTCATTCTTTCATTCTTTTCATATGCCAAAACTCTCTCCATTATCTAGTTCTTAGATCTGCGTCTTCAAGTCAAGGAGGAGGAGGAGTGTAAGACCTCAGAAATTTGTTATTACTTCCAAAATGTTTCCTGGGATTAATAAAGTGTTCGTTTGTATGATTTCGTGGTTCGAGGGTGGAGTGGAATTATTTTCGGGCGAATAATTATTCGAAGTGCACTTTTTAGGGGGTTACGAAGTTTGGCTTTTTATACGTTTAGATTCTGTGAGAACTTCCTTCACGAAAGTTGTAGAGCGCGTCGATAAGAGTTCGCGGACATGTGGAACGCGGAAATCGAAGTTCGTATGAAGAAGTTATGGTCGTCGGAAAAAGTTTCCATTTTGGTATATATGAGATTTTTCTGAAAATTAATCAGAAAAATCTGAAGTTTCCAAAAAGGGAAACTTTTCTCTCTCTTCTGTCCCGAGCTCAGTTTCGCCTTCTCACCTTCGCCGGCTGATTTCTTCCTCGTCCGGCCACCTTTTGCTTTTATTCCAAAGGGAATCATGCTCTCCTCAGTCCCCTCTACACGTCTGTGGTGGTGATTCATCGTGGGAAGTACCGTAGATGACGCTACAAGGCCGAGAAGTTGCACGGTGGAGCTGCAAATCGCCTCAAATCGCTGGCCTTGGTTCTCCCAGCTCCGGCCACCATAGCTCGAGTTCTTTGGGGGCTTTTCTAGTCCAGAGGAAGTAGAAGCTACACCGAAGAAGGCTTGCAGCGATTTGATCTGTGGTGATCGAATTTTGAAGATTGGGAATCTAGGGTTCATCGATTTTCAAAACTTGTGAGGTCAATTATTGCCAAATGACTTTGATTCAGATTTTGTGCTAGTTATGAATGTTTCAATTGGAGTTGAGATGAAGAACTTTCATGTTGTGAGTTTTGCCAAATTCTGACTTTGGGCCGGTGGCGGTGCCTCCACTGTGGTGGTGTTTTCCGGCGGTTTTCGGCCACTTCAGGGATGGTTTCTGTTCCTGATTTCGATCTACTCGTCGATACGAGCATTTTGATATGTAGTTTGTAATTTTTGGAGATCGTATGATTAAGTTATGAATTTTACGATTTCGATCGTTCGATTTTTGATCTGTGAAGATCGGATTGTCCGATAGACTTGTAGTTTTGATTTATTGATCGTAGGACTATCCCAATGACTTTGTGTGGTCACGGGTGAAGATCCGACCGCTGGATCTTCGTATAAGTGCATTTTATGAATGGTGTGCTAAGTTGAGACCCTATTTGATTAGGTGATTGACGGTTTGAGTTGGCGAACGATTGTGAATCGTATTTTGAGCTGTTAAGAAGACGCAGTGGGATTGGAGGTGAGTAAATCTCATATGGTTCATTTACGAACGGAAATTTATTAATTATAGTTAATTGTTATGTTTGAAAAATGATTTTAAGAAAATGAGTTTTTAAGTATATAAAAATGAATTTCTCGGTTTTTACTACCTGTGAACTATAGTTGGTATTAGTAGTCATTCCTATGTGGGTGACTACGTATATATATATTTACGTGGAATATATATATTGGATGATATGGCATTGGGTGAAGTATTAATTTGATTGATTGATTTATCATTCCTAGCATTTCTCTTGAAGATATAAATGATCATATATTGTTGAGTTGATGTTGATAAAGAGTAATTGAGTAAAGTGTGATCCTTTCATTTATTGTCCATGAGAGACTTGGATCATTATTGACTGTGGTGTCGATTTGTATGACTTGATTGATTCATGATTTGGGGAATTTATTAAGCATGTGGGATTCGATTTTGATGATAGCTTGGAGACGAGAACATATTATTTGGAATTGGTTTTGCTATTTGTTGAGGTTGTGGGAGATAATGAAACAATTTTATGTGACGATCTGTGTGAATACATGTGTGGTGACTAGTGTGAGGGTATGGGATCGGACGCCATAATCTTAGGTGGATGACGCGCTACGATTGAGTAAGTGGGATCGAACGCCATAATCTTAGGTGGATGACGGGCTACGATTGAGTAAGTGGGATTGGATGCCATAACCCTAGGCGGTGACGGGCTACGATTGAGTAAGTAAGTCGGACGCCATAACCCTAGGCGGTGACGGGCTACGATTGAGTAAGTAAGTCGGACGCCATAACCCTAGGCGGGTGACGGGCTACGATTGAGGAGAGTATTGGACGCCATAACCCTAGGCGGGTGACGGGCTACGATTGAGGAGAGTATTGAATGCCATAACCCTAGGCGGTGACGGGCTACAATTGAGTAAGTAAGTCGGACGCCATAACCCTAGGCGAGTGACGGGCTACGATTGAGGAGAGTATTAGACGCCATAACCCTAGGCGGTGACGGGCTACAATTGAAACGAGTTATTTTGTGAGATTGTGTATTCAGAATCGAAGGGTGAATTCTTGGTTTTAGCATGAGTGTTTGATTTATTTATATATATATTTCTTTTTCATTTCTATCGTGTGATTTCTTTATCTACTTTCTTTTTCATTTCATTTGTTTGATTTTAATGTAATCTCCTGAACTAAACTATATGCAGGGATTACTATGATTTCTTTTGTTTGATTTTAATGTAATCTCCTGAACTAAACTATATGCAGGGATTACTATGATTTCGTTTGTTTGTTTAATGTGATCTCCTGAACTAAGTTTCTGTGCAGGGATTACTGATTTTGTTTAATTCTTATTGTGTGTACGGTTGTGGGTTGTGATCCGTAGCGATTGTGAAATGAGTTGAGATGTCATGATTTTGGCAAACGCTTTATGTTGAGGGGAGTGAGTGTGATTTTGTGGTTATACTGTTGAGACAAATGATTGGTGATCTGATAAATTGTGGGGACGTAGAGTGTTTAAGATATTTGGAGTTAATTGTGTAATTGGAGTTTGTGGGAAAAGAGATCAAATGAATTGAGAGACAGAGCATGTGGGTGTTAGTTGGGTTGAAATGATTGAGCATGATATTGATTATTATGAACTTGACGTTTGTGTTGTGATGATTGCTTATTGATTTTGTTAGACTGAGATAGTGAAAGCATGTTTTTGTGGAATTAAATGTTAATGTTTTAATTGTCTCACGAATTGAGGAATTATAAGCATGAGTGACGTGAGTCATTTTAATTGAGTTTACTCATACGGGCTTGAAAGCTTACCGGGATTGTTTTGTTCAACCCGGTGCACTATTCTATGGTGTAGGGTTTATTGTGCAGGTTAGAATATTGATTAATCGTCGTCGAAGCTGAGGGGTACGTTCGGTAGCGTGGACGTCGAAGGGTAATCTTAGTTTTAAGTCTTCCTCTGTGTAGTGAGTTGTGGTGGGTGTGTTTACTTATTGAATTGTCATTCAGTTTAATTTGTAAACTATTTATAATGTAATATGTGACTCTAAAGAAAGAGTCGGTATTGACATTGTGAGCTCAGTTGTTTTGTTGCTTAATTTAAATGAAAAATTTTCTTTGTGTGTTTTCTTGTATTTGTTCTCGCGTTTCGGATTTGAATTTCTTTATTCAAAATTCGGGGCGTGACAAGGAGAATGAGCCGTGAGCATCATCTTGCCTAGCCATCATCCACCCTTGTGCTGTAGCCTTGAGGAGACTTGCTTTCAAGATCTTCAACTTCCAACGTCTCAAGTGTTCATCATTCATCCTTCACGGTATAATTTTACCTTTTTCCTTATGAATTTCTTTAAGTTTTCTTGGTTTGATTTCGTGAACTATGTAATTAGTTAACATATAATGTTAAGGAAAAAGTTTAAAACCCGTCCTTATGCTTGAATGAAATTTTTGATTCCTATATGTTGGTTTTCATGTTGGTTTTGTGAGTTTGCTCAATTGGTTTTGCTTTATTGAAATCTGTTATATGTTAATCTTAATTGGTTCGAAACTTTTAGGATTTGCATGTAATTGGTGCTAGATTTAGGTTAACAATTTATCTAATAGTTTTGTAATCCTAAATCATAAGTAGTAAAGGCTTTGGACAAAAGTCGAAATAAATTGAGGAGGATTGCAAATAGATAAACTTTTTCATACTAGATTGTGCACTTAAGTTGATATCCTTTCTTTGTTCTTCGTGCATCGAACATGTTTTTGAGCAGCTAACTTTTTAGACTGTGATTACATGTTTGATAGGATTAATTTACGTGCTTTCACTTAGATTAATTATTCAAGAAAAGTAAAAAATGGGAAATAGTTTGCTTATAAACGTTTCACATGGTCAACTTCTTTCTCATGACATAGGAAACCAACTATAGGATTTATAATTAGATTTCTTGCATATGGATGTGGTTTTGATCTTTGTTCCTTGTGTTCCACCTTTGAATATATGTTTTACAATTTCTTTATTTTATTTATTTTAATTTTTGATTTTGTAATCCTAAATCCCCATTATTTTGATCTCATGTAATTTTGTTTATTTTTGTAAATAATACTTCATACTTTTTATTAATTCTTTATTGGGAACTTCTATTCATACCTCTAAAATTGGTATTTGGACCTCTTTCTTTTTTCAAGAGATAGTTGACTTTGTAACTCATGTCAAATTACCAATAAAGACACAAAAGAGAAAGAAAAAAAAAATTAAAAAGTCTTTTCACTACTACAAAAAATGCATTTAAGGACATTCGAAAAACGTCTTTGAAAACTTTAGATGACACGCAAAAAAAACGTCATCTATCAAGGAGTCATAGTAAGTCATCTTTTAAGACGTTGAAAAAACGTCCTTAAATGTCTATAAGGACGTTGAAAAAGTGTCATTGTTTCTATTCACAAACGTCTTCTAATGTCTACAAGGACACTAAAAAAACGTCATTGTAACTCAAAAAAACGTCATCTAATGTCTACAAGGACACAAGAAAAACGTCCTCGTATCTCATAAAAACGTTATCTAATGTCTATTAGGACGTTAAAAAAACGTCCTTGTATCTTTTGCATGACACAAAAAAAAAAAAAAAATACACACACACACAATTCAATACAAGACTAGTAACCAAATATATCTATTATAACTAAAATACAAAACAATGAGCACATAGTTATTAGGCAATAAGTAACAATTCAATAATAACTACTAACACTAATCTAACTATAGCTTTACAAGTTCAACCCACAGCGCATTCATTATGGATGTCCATGAATTTGTCTTGACTTTGAACTGCAAAAATCAATAAAATAGTAAAGAATAGCAAGTGTTGATGAATTTTTGTCACATTTGAAGTACTAACAAGTGTAAATATAAGTTGTTCTTAGAGTTTGTAAAATTAAAAATGAGTTGTACCAGGTTTTCTGGAGATTGCAACTTTTAACACTTGAACTCAAGCTCCTGCTCATAAAGTCTTTTTCTTTATCCCATAAACCTCCATCGTAAAGTTAGAATTACCTAAAGAACAACATTCAAGCACATTCAGTTTGAGACTCACAAGATAGAAGAAGCAGTAAGGCAATCAAATAACGTCTTCAGTATAAGAAAGAAAACAAGTAAGAAAACTAATCAATTTAGTCTTGCCTTTAGATAGTTCCATACCTGGAGAAAACATTGCAACTTTCAAACAGCCTTAATGAATGGTCTCAACTCCAAATGCGATTTCTCACGTAAATCATAAATGTCTGCAAGCAAAAGCATAAGTTTCTTCATATATATCTTGTTAAAGGACCAAAAAAATTAAACCAAAATTCAAATAATGACTTCTGCATGGCACCTAAGCTTCCATGTGTTGCCATTAAGCTTCCATCCAAATAGTTTTTTCTACTGAACATAAGATAAAGTCACATAACTAGTAAATTCCCAAAATGCAAATTTCATAAAAGCATGATATAGGACATATACATACAACTGACATAGCATGAATCCATATTCCAAAAAATCAAGTAGAAGAGACGATGCACTACAGGATTCATATTCAAGAAAGAAAAAACAATACACCTCAAGCACAATGCAAAAATCCAGTCCCAAACTAGATGCAATTATCTCTGTCAAGTATAAGACAACTCTAAGGCCTAAGCACAATGCAAAAATCCAGTCCCAAACTGGATGCAATTATCTCTGTCAAGTATAAGACAAGCATAGACCTAGTAAGAAAAACAAGAGCTCTACTCTCAAATATTTCACCAATTATGTAAGAAAAAAAAAACACATATCCCTCTTGCAACAATATTAGATGACATATAGTACAGCTCTGGTATTAAGGCAGGAGAAAGGTAATTTTTTTTGTGTACCAATTAATCTAATGCTAGGCATTGGCAAAATAAGCAACCAATACATCAATGAAAAATAAATCCATATCAAACAGTGGAAAAACAACAATTCAGGATTACCTACAGATCTTCCCATTTTTGCAAGGCAAACCAAGTCCCCATCCATAATTATATAGTTTACAATCTGAAAAAAGAAACATATTGTATCTGTTAGACTAACAAGAAGGCTACAAGCTACCGTCATGAGGCAACAAACAAAAATTTCAAAACAGAGAACCAAGTTAGAAGGTTGTAAGAGCAACAATATAGATAAAAATAAAACAAAATAAAACCAAGTACCTAAAATAAAACCATAGACAAACAAATATAGTAAAAAAAAAATAAACCTACATGTAATGTACAATTAAACTATGATATAGTTTGAGAATTTACATTTGGAAAAAAAAAAAAAAACCAATCAATGAGAATCATTTTCTACAACTTTATCTTCTAGAGAAGTGCAAAGATGCAACCTACGAGTCATGCCAGCACACCAGTCGTTTTGTAGTTTTTCTACACTAGATACTTGCTCATGGAGCTCCATACATGTTTTGTAGTTTTTCTAGCTGTCCGTCCATTTCCAAGGCCACCAGATCAGAAGTAGAAATTAGCACCGAAACTTCCAGTTACAAAAACAAGCACCACACAGATTTGGAAAATCTGAACGATGCAAAATAATTTAGGCGGCTACGTTGGATAGTACTGACTATTACACTGCAAAAAGTCAAGCATCAGCATTACAAATTGTTTTGTGAGATAAAAGAGACATGTGAGAAGCAACTAAAAATAGATGAACACAGAAATATAAAGGTTTAATTACATACCTGATTTTGGTCTAAACTCCAATGGATCTTCTTCAATTTCTTAACATACCCTCTTTGCTTTTGCAATTCAGTTTCCTCATAGTGTTGCTTACATTCCTCTTCAAGGATAGTTCAAGAAAAAGAAAACTTAAACTCCCACCAAGCCCTCCAAAGCTACCTGTTGTTGGGGAAAGAAGAGTTGTGTTAGAGGGTGATCTTCATCAGCTGGACTATTTGAAAGCTGTCATTAAAGAGATATTTCGGCTGCATCCACCTGCACCAGTACTAGTACCTAGAGAATCCATGGAAGATGTAACCATTGATGGATACGACATTCTAGCCAAAACAAGAATTTTTGTCAATGCCTGGGCAATAGGGAGAGACCCAGAATCTTGGGAAAACCCATAAAAGTTTGAACCAGAAAGATGTATGGGTAGCACTATTGATTTCAAGGGGCAGGATTTTGAGCTTTTACCTTTTGGGGCAGGTAGAAGAGGTTGTCCGGCTATTACATTCAGCACAGCCAGCATTGAGCTTGCTCTAGCACAACTTCTGCATAGCTTTGATTGGGAGCTTCTTGATGGTACTGCAGATGATGATTTGGACATGACAGAAGTTTTTGGCATAACAATGCACATGATAGCCAATTTGATTGTTGTCGCCAGACCATGGTTTCCCTGAGTTAATAAATCATCAATACCATGCAACATAGTCCTTGCACTGTTAAAGATATCAAAGTCAACAGCAAGTTACAGGTACATGCATTGCTCTCTGATTGCATCCGAGAAGAAAACTCCCAAGGAAAGTGGAGGGAGGAATATCCTTGCCCTATATCAATGACAAAGATATATATATATATATATTTTTTTTCTGCCCTTTATCTTCCCATTGTCTGGTCTGTGAACCAAATGTAGATGTTGGTTTCCAAAAACAAGTCTAATGTTATAGCTTTGCAAAAAAAAAAAAAAAACTATGATATAGTTAACTACACTAATCGGGTGACACAATGTCAAAGCTCCAATCCTGATGTCAGGATTACTATTTTCTTTGTCAATTGACATCATTGCCGCCAGGCCGTTGTAGTTTAGTCTGTAATTATATGAATCGGCACATTAATTCACGCATCACTATACATTTGGAACCTGAATGCTTCAGCTTCGATTAAGAAATCTAAGTTAACATATGGACATGAAAACATAGTTAAAGTTAAACACTACTAATCAAGAGAGGGAAAACTAGCATTCCAGACCCTCAAAAGCGAATTAAGGGATCATGTACTTCCAGAAATATCGTCATTTTGATACAACTTAGGTAAAAACTAAGACTTAATTTGAGTTGTAACAGCATCTCATAACTTAATTCTGATGTATAATAGTAAGTTTTCTTTGATTATATAGAGTAAAGTTCATTAGAATCATTACCAACAGTTCCGCTATTGGTCCTTTTAAATGTTGACTGTTCAACAACTTTAGCATCGAATGATTGGTATGAAATTAAGAAAACTGGAATATGGGGAAATATTCTGACCTTACAAGATACAATGATTAGAGGAAGGGATGCGAAATTTTGGTTTGAAAAAGTAGATCTGTAACTTATTTATTGAATAAATCGAGGCAGACTTGCTATGAACATGTTCAAAAATCCAAACCCTAGAAATGCGAAATTGAAATTAAAGCAAGATTAGAAGATAAACCTGGTTGAAATCATCGTTAGAGGGAGCACACGAGAATGCCCAATGGGGAGACAGCGAGAGAGTTCTCGCAACGAAAGTTCCAGAGAAGTGAGCCAACCTTTTTAGAGAAGTGTTAATCGAAGATGAAGATCGAAGAGAAAAAGACCGCCCCAATAGTGATCTATGAAGGTTATCGTTATGGGTTCTCAGCGATAGCTGTGGTTGCGAGTCTACGAAGGAGAGAGATGAAAGCTGGGAGGACAGAGCAAAAAGATTCACGGAGTATCGAATAGAATGAGACGCCCGGGTTTTAGATAAATGAAATTTAGAATCCCGAGCGTCCTTAATAAGTTATAAAGACAATTTTTTTAAAATGCGTCCTTGTAAGTTTTAACCACGTGTCTCCAAAACTGGTTTCTGTAGTAGTGTTTCCCTTTTAAAGGTATGAAATTAACAAATGGTCATCCTCATGCCATTTTTGCCCTTTTGTTTTTGTTATGGTCTTCATCAACAGACTAGTTCCTTACTTTGTAGTTCCTCGAGTCAATTTTGGATATGCAATATTCTCTAACTAAAACACCAACAAACCACTTTCTCTTAAAATCATACTCATCCATTGGAGCGTACTGTTCCCATTGAGCAAATATATGAAACGAGGGAATCTTAGGAAGTTGAAGAAATGAACTCTTGGCCTCTAAAGATGCATATACCTACAAATACAGCAATAAGGAAAGGGAGGGGTGGAGGGAGAGAGAGAGCTATCAACTGAAAGCTTTTATTTTTATTATTATTATTATTATTTTTAAGCTTAGTTGTATCAAGAG
Organism: Rosa lucieae; assembly: GCA_024704745.1. NCBI lineage: Eukaryota > Viridiplantae > Streptophyta > Magnoliopsida > Rosales > Rosaceae > Rosa > Rosa lucieae. Next base: position 56,809,034 of record CM045496.1, read on the forward strand.
TAAAATAATATTGTGAAATGTTCAAAAATTGATGGAGGTCTAATTACCGATTTTGGAGGTATATGAATAGAACACTCTAAAAAAAAGTTTTTATTGATATTATTGGATGATGGGTATTATGGGAAAATTAGGGAGGTGTAGAACTGTAGATAGCATATTGGTTATTTGTAAAAGTAAGTTGGAGGTCTATTAAGTGGGGAGGTCTAAATACCAATTTTGGAGATATGAATAGAAGTCCCATTCTTTATTTGTTTATGCAATTACAGGTATACCCTCAATCTCCGGCTTGAACAATCCATATTCACCATATACTAACGATGACATTTTTCAGGGTTTAATTGGGTGCTATTCATAGCATATCAATTTTTGGCGCCGTCACCGAGGATTGAAAAATCTCTTTGTTATTGCGTAAATAAATGTTTACACACACACATATTATACCTGTAAATTGATTTTTGTTTTTGCAATTCGTGAATAATAATTTTTTTTTAGGGGCAAGACGACAGTAGAGCCTTTACACACGCACCCATGCAGTGTATCCCAGCATTGCCAGACTAATCACTGCACCGCAGACGCACGAACCTTGGGTGTTAACAAACCCAGGTCCCTCAAATCTGCTGGCCACAGGGTGGAGCTGGGAATTGAACGCTGGACCTGAGGGTTCCAGACTAGGCCGCTCGTCCACCACACCACACCACGTGGTTAATTCGTGAATAATAATGATTGATAAGAGTTTGAGTTTGATTATGAGTCTTAAATCATAACAGAATAGGTGAAGGACTCTTTCTTTCTTTAACATTAGTCACTCAACCTTTGTGATGACCTCGATTTTCGTTATTTAATTTAGTAATTAAGAATGGACCAGTTGTATGAATTATTGTTATTATGCTTTATTCGTATGTCGTATGTGGAGTGGAATTGTTTTAGACAATTTGTTATTAGAAAAGTCTGATTTGGGGGGGGGGGGGGGGGGGGGGGGGGGTTGGTTGAAGGTTGACTTTTGATATGTTGAGATTATCCAAAAACTTCTTCACGAAAGTCGTAGAGCGCGTCAATACGAGTTCGCGGACATGCAGAATACGAAAATAGGAGTTCATATGAGAAAGTTATGAGTGTTTGAAGTTTGAGAAAATTCTATAAATAGGGGTTTCCATTTTCAGAAACTTACTATTTTCATTTTGGAAGTTTCCCTTTTCGGAAAATTTTCAAATCCTTCGTTCTCTCTCATCAGCTGCTCTATCCGAGCCGGATCCAGGAGATCCGACCCGACTTTTCCAACGATCTCCGATTGTGAAATTTTGCCAGCTTCTTCGTCTCCACCGTGCTCTCCTCCCTGTGGCATCCTCTAATAGTGATATTCACCGTGTGCGGCGCAGCAAGACGACGAAACTTGGTGCAGTCGGACCCGATCGAAATTCGTAGCTTCGGCAACGTCACTGATTTGAGCGTCCGATCCACTTGTGATTTTGACATATCGATCGTAGAAGTATTCCGGAGACATTGGGTAGTCTCGGATGTAGTTTCGCCTCGATTGGCGTCACTTTGGGGATTTTAGTTCAAAACAGGGGTTTCAGACTTAAATCGGTTGTGAATTATTACTAAGTTGAAACCGTATGTGATTAGGTACTTGACGAAGTATCCTTGGACGGTTATTTTATGGTTTGGCTGCTTTGTTATATATTGAAGACCCAGCGGGAATTTCGAGGTCACAAGGTTCATTTACGAACTGAATACCTTGATCGTTTTGAGAGTTATTTATTTAACTGCAAACTATAGTTGGTATTAGTAGGCATTCCTGAGCGGATGACTACGTATATATATATACGTGAAATATATAGCCCAAATATATATGTGTTGGTGGATTTTGTTGATTGATGAAAAACAATATGCATGAATGATGCTTTTTATTGTTTTTGGTTGTGGCTTTTCGGAAAACAAATGGTTGTGAAATGATGATTTCTATTGTTTTGAAAAGCATTGAGATTTGTGTAACATTTTGAGTCCTGAGCGACTCCTTTAAATGTTTTAATTCCGAGGGACTGTGAGGCCCGAGGAATTAAGGTCACATGATGACCTTAGGTAGTATATCAAGTAATCACGTCTTTGGTCAGACGAGTGGTTACGATTTCAGTTAGAGCTCTAGTCTGTCTACCAGTGTAATTCATGGGGTAACGGTGCGAGGTTATATCTAACTCATGAATTTGTGTTTTAAGGAAACAAGGTGTGAGTTGCTTTCCTTGTATACGATTTATAGGAAATCAAGGTGTGAGTTGCTTTCCTTATTTCATGATTTGAATAGGAAATCAAGGTGTGAGTTGCTTTCCTTATTTCGTGATTTGAATAGGAAATCAAGGTGTGAGTTGCTTTCCTTATTCTGTGATTTGAAAGAAAACAAGGCGTGAGTTGCTTTCTTTAGTTGGTGTTTAAGAAATCAAGGAGTGAGTTGTTTTCCTTAGTTTTGGTGTGAGTTGAATTGTGGTGGTTTTGAGTTACTCATACGACCTTTCATAAGCTTACTGAGTTTGTTGTGTGACAATCCGGTGCACTATTCAATGGTGTAGGGGTTAATCATGCAGGTCAGGATAATCGTGGCGCAAACTGAGGTAGCGCTTTTGCATCTTTACGGTAGGAAGCTATTTTTGTGACTTTACCATTGATAAGGACTTCCGTTGTGTAGTAAGCTCTGAGGAGCATTTACGTTTTATTTTGTGTTGACAATTTAATTCGTAAGCTTATGTAATATATGACTCTGTGGAGCAGGTCAATATTGACATAGTGGGTTCAGGGCATCAGTATGTACTTGGTTTAAAGGGAAAAAGTTTTCAGGAATTTTGTATTGATGGCTGAACGATCACGCATGTATAATTATGAGACTGTATATCGATTTTTATTTGTGTTAAAAATCAGGAGCGTGACAACCCTTCTCTCTCAAGTAGGCGCACCTTAGTAGCACATGGTGTCTAGGCTGATTGGATATGAGAAGTGCATTACAAGTGGGCCCTGCCAAAATCGTTCCTCTACTACCTGGCTCTGTGTGAAAAGAGTTACCAAAAAATTGAGAAGGGAGACTTGTGTTAAGGCTGAGCCCCTAGGTCATACTTCTAAATCTTGGTTGAAGGCTTGTAATTGAATTTAAGCTTTTGTTAATTATTTGTTTCATGTTTTACACCACTATATAAAAACTATAAAAAGTTATATAGTAGCACATGACCAAAGATGTAAAACAGAAAACCCACTTGCAAAAAGATTTATACAAATAAGAACATGAGCTAGCCCAGGCCCAAAAACCAAATGAATCAAGCCTGATTCCCAATTTTAATGGCAAATGACTAAATACTTGAGTTTCATTATAATTTATGCAACTGCCACTGTCCAGTACCCAAACCCTAAACCGAGTTTCATCAATTTCCAAAGTCACCGATTTGGAAATCCTTCAAATTCTCCTTCCACAATGAGAATTTCAGCAAGAAGCTTTGAGGGAAGATGATCAGTGACTCGAGGCGCTCCTAATAGGACCAGTTTCACTTCCGGAAGTGGCCAGAAAATGAAGAATTTCGCTGGAGAACACAACTGCTACAGTGACGATTTTGGCCAAAATTGATGGTTTTCTGGCCAAATCGCCGGGACCCACGGGTACCAACGTGTAGAGGAGAAAGAAACGGTTCTCTTATGGGTGGTGGCGCGCCGTTTGGTTGCCGGATGTAGGAGAAATCAAGGAAAAACGGGAGAGAGCCGATGCGGGGGAGAGAGAGGAAGAGAGATAGATCGGGAAAAAGAGAGAGAAAAGTGGCTGGGTAGGTTTCTGACCTACCCACAGTAACTTTTCATATGTATACTAATTATCATGAACAGTAACTTTCGTATTTCGCTTATAACTTTTGCATATGAAGTCCAATTTTTACGAACCAAATATGCATGCACTCGATTTAATGTCCTCTACGACTTTCATGAAGAAAAACTTTTCAAATTTTGACCCAGTCAAAAAGTCAACTTTTAGGGCCCCCTAAAATATCGAAACTTAAATAAATTGTATAGAAAATCGTCATTCCTCGTTTAATAACTACTAAACATGAAAAATTTGATTCGGGGAGTAACAAAGGTTCTGTAGTTTACTTTGATATACATGAGAAGCAGATTCATGAATTTAGTATCACTAAGGTTCTGTGGTTTACTTTGATATGATCGGCTAATGTCAATGATATGATGTGCTAATGTTCAAATTGAATTGATCTGCTACTTTATAGTTTATGGTTTATGTTAATGATATGATATTCATTGTTTATGGTTCAAATTGACTACTGTATGGAGGTGCAAAAGGGTGATGACACAAGAAATAATCGAACAAAACCAGTGAGAAGAAAAGCTCTGGCACTTAGGAAAAAGTGCAGTATTAGAACTGGACGGGTATGAGTGCAGCGAGTGCAGTAGCAAGATTGGATGGAGTGTAGTAGCAGGATTAAGCGATGATGAGTGTAGTAGCAGGACAAGAGTACAAGTGCAGTAGCAGAATTGGACGAGTATGAGTGCAGCGAGTGCAGTAGCAGGATTGGACGAGTGTAGTAGCAAGATTAAGCGATGACAAGTGCAGTAGTAGGACAAGAGTACAAGTGCAGTAGCAGAACTGGACGAGTATGAGTGCAACGAGTGTAGTAGCGGGATTAGACGAGTGCAATAGTAGGATTAGGTGATGATGAGTGCAGTAGCAGAACACAAGTACAAGTGCAGTAGCAGAACTGGACGAGTATGAGTGTAGCGAGTGCAGTAGCAGGATTAGGCGATGACGAGTGCAGTAGCAGAACACGAGTAGTAGAACTGGACGAGTATAAGTGCAGCGAGTGTAGTAGCAGGATTGGACGAGTGCAGTAGTAGGATTAGGCGATGATGAGTGCAGTAGCAGAACTGGACACGAGTACAAGTGCAGTAGCATAACTTGACGAGTATGAGTGCAGTAGCAGGATTGAACGAGTGTAATAGTAGGATTAGGCGATGAGATGAGAGTAGTAGGAGAGTGATGTCTGAGATTCTTTCTCTTAGCAACGTGTAGAAGAAATATATATATATATATATATATATTTTGTTTTTGAGAAGTAACATAAATGAATTATTCTCAGAAAAAGAGAGTAATATAAACAGATTATTCTCAGAAAAAAAAAAGTAACATTAAAGGATTATTCTCAGAAAAAGAAAAAAAAAGCAATATAAAGGGATTATAAGTCAAAAGGAGTAGTTAAGGGGGGAAAAAAAGTAACATAAACGGATTATTCTCAGAAAAAAAAAAATTAATATAAAGGGATTAGAAATCAAAAGGAGTAGTTAAGGGTAAAAAAGTAAATTAAATCATGACATGTGGCAAGTGGAGAACAGATTGTTCTTATTTGTAAGATTAATCCTTATAAAGGCATTACAAGTCAAAATAAGTAGTTAAGGGTAAAAAAGTAAATTAACTCATGACATGTGGCAAATGGAGAGCATATTGTCCTTAAGTGTAAGCTTTTGTTCTTAAGTGTTCAAAACCAAATGTTGTAGAGTTTTTTGTGTTTTGAAATCCTATCAAGGGGGTATATGTAGTTTGCTATAAAAACTATACAATATATACTTGTAAATACACTTTTAACGTTTTATACATACTTATTTATACTTGTGTCTTGTGTGGAAAAAAAAAATAATGAACAATATACTTTAAATTAATTTTGTAATTACATTGATTTATTGTAAATACACTTTTAACGTTTTATACATACTTATTTATACTTGTGTCTTGTGTGGAAAAAAAAATAATGAACAATATACTTTAAATTAATTTTGTAATTACATTGATTTATTGTAAATACTAACTTCTACTTAGTTTTTGTTTTCGGATTCTCCATGAATGTCCGAGTCCTCTAGTCATACTCCTTTCTTTGTAATTGCAACAAGAATTGAAAGACTAAAGAATCCGAACTACTGGGACAATCCAACTGATACAAGCCCTTTGAGAGTACTGCAATACGATCCACAAGGGGGGCATATTCTAGAAGAATCTTAAGGCTCTTCATCACCACCATCATCACCAGAAAATTCTGATCAAGAAGAAGATGAAATGGGGGAATCCATTAGGCAACTTTCTTCATCTGTGGTTCAAAGAGGGATTGCTATGAGCATTATGTACGGTGTTGTTGCTAAGGGGAAGCCTGCGGATTTTGAGCTGAAAAGTGGACTATTGCATAGGTTCCCTGTGTTTCATGGAATTACTATGGAGGATCCTAACAAGCACCTCCAAGAGTTTCAATTCGTATGCATGATTCCACAAGGGGCTGATGAGAAAATCTTAAAGTTGAAGGCTTTTCCCTTCTCCCTAGCTGACATAGCTAAAGACTGGTCATATTAGCTTCCTTCCGGGCACATCACATCATTGGATGCCATGATGAGAGATTTCTTGGAAAAATACTTCCCAACATCAAGAGTTATCATGCTAAGGAAGAAGATCAGTGGTATTCAGCAAGCTCAAGATGAGTCCTATGCCGCCTACTACGAGAGGTTCAAATCCCTACTTGCTCAATGTCCTCAACATCAAATGAAGGATGAGAACCTACTCACACGGTTCTATGAAGGACTCCTACCTTTAGAACGCTAAATACTTGACGCTACAGCTGGAGGAGCCTTTGTGGACAAATCACCTGCTGCTAGGAAAGAATTGATTGTCAATCGTGCTCTAAACGCCCTATTATGAGGGCATAGGTCAAACAACTCAAAGGGTGAATGAGGTAAGCACTAGTTCTACTATTGAGGATAAATTGAATAAACTTATTCTTCTGGTGAATCAAGATTTAGGTCATAAAGGACAAGGTATAATGCTGGCTTGTGGGGTGTGCTCTATGCAAGGGCATGCGACTGACCAATGCCCCCAACTCATAGACAATGGAGGGTGGTAGTCCCTGAATGCTATTGGAGGATATCAAGGAAGGCCTCAACACCTTAGACATGACCCCTTCTCCAACACATACAACCCTAGGTGGACGGACCACCCAAATTTCAGATGGAGGGACAATGATAATATGCAGAATGTTAATACCTTCAATCGTGGGCCTCAAGGGTTCTTCCAGAAGCCCCAACAATCTTCTCAACAAGCCTCAGGTAATTCCAATCCTAATTATGATAAAATAATTGAGGCACTACCCAACTCCACACAGGCTTTGATCAAGGTCAACAGACCCATATGAAGGACATTGCAGACTTAAGAAGCAAATGGGACAAGTTGTAGACTTCATGAGCAAGATCCATAAGACTGGGAAGCTCCCTAGTAACACAATACCAAATCCAAAGGGTAACATTGAAAATGGCTCTGTTGTGATTACTAGGAGCGAAAGAGTGTTTGTGAATCAACCTAAAGGATCCCATAAAGCCCAAGTGAACGTTGAGACTGTGAAGGAGAAAGAGCCCACGAAATTGGGAATTGAGAAAGACCTTGCAACGTCTAGGGCAGAGACAAAGACGTCCCCACCTCCCCAAGCAATTCTGAAATCAAAAGGTAAACATTCTGACTTGTCAAATTTGATTTGCTAACCCTTCCTTTTGCATGCTCTTCCCACGCAGATTTGCAAAATCAAAGAAGGATGAGAGTGACCAAGCTATCTTAGAAACTTTCAAAAAGGTGCAAGTGAACCTACCCTTCCTTGAGGCCATCAAGCAAGTGCCCAAATACGCCAAGTTTATGAAAGAGTTTTACACCACAAGGAGGATGAATCGTGAGAAGGAGGTGGTAAAGGTAAGTGAAAACGTCTCTGCACTCATTCAGAGGAAACTTCCTCCCAAATGTAAGGATCCTGTCACCTTCACCATTCCCTGCACTATTGGTAACTCTCATTTTAAGAATGCCATGCTAGACCAACGAGCATCTGTTAATATTATGCCCTACTCTTCTATGAAACTCTAGGTCTAGGGAAACTTAAATCTGTCAATGTTATCATTCAGTTAGCTGACAGGTCTAACAAATACCCTAGAGGTCTCTCTTTTTGTTGAGACAGATAGAATTTCCGTTTTGATTATGTTTTGGTCTGAATGAGTTTTTTTTTTGTAGGCATTTGGTGGGGGGGGGGGGGAGAAACAAGATATGATTTGCTATTTTCAGATTTATAGCAGATGTTTTGTTGGATAGTTTAAAGACAACTAACCACTTTTGTAACTTAGGTTAGAATGTCAAGTTTGATTTAAATTTGAAAATACTATGACGAAACGTGTTTTTGGGTATCAGGGATTGATAGCCACATTGCAATCCTTACTGGGCAGATAACCGAAATTCACATAGAAAAACACAGATTTGGTCACGCAGTGAAAACCTCAATTTAAGATTAAAAACACTGCGGGGCTCTTACTCTTGAGAACCCAAAACAAAAAATCAATCCACTAGTGATGAAGAACAAGTTTCTTTACAAACACAAATACCGCTACACTCGGCTACACTCACTAGTCTAACTAAGTGAGGTGTTTGTCTTGAATCTTCTCCGCCTTCTTCTTTTGAATGATCTCCAACAATCACTCTGCTTGCATCAATGACTTCTCTACTGATCTTGAGAGAACAATGCAAATGAACGAATGAGCATTGAAACACTTTGACAAGGAACAAGTGTTTCAACAATGAATATGAGACTCCCTTAAGCAAACAAGATGCACACAAATCTTGCGTTAAAGTCACACAAAACTGAACACACAGTTACTGAATATATGAAGGAAAAACAAATCCTATTCAATCAAGACTTTACCCTAATTGATTCCTAATAGGAATAATCTTTTAATAAAAGATTGCCAATTAAAATAAACATATCCTAAATAAATTAGGACTTCAATGGTACGAAATAAACACGTGGGAAATATCTTTACAAGATAATATTTATAATGCAGAAAGATACTTTTCCAATAACAAACTTCCTAAAACCTAGGGCTGACTCGGATATGCATGAGATACATTTACCTGAAATTTCTACGAGATCAGTATTGAAGTCCCTTTTTCCAACTTCCAATGACGAACTGTGATAGAATATTTCTCCACTTGTTTTTTGTATGGGAATGCCAACACTCAAGACATACAAACTTTTGTACTTACAATATCCCCTTTTGGCTACAAAACTACCCTATTCTAGGCAAACTCCCCCTCAACAAGTACTTGAGGATCCTCACTTAGGAAAAAACCTTCAATTCCTGAAACATTTATCACACACACTGTACAAACCAAGTTAAAGATACAGCATAGGAATGTCAAGACGATATTCATGATCAATTATCAAAAGATTCAAACGTTCAAAGTACAAGTTGATCAATTTCACCAATTTCTCCTCCTTTTTGTCTAGAATTGACAAAGGCAGCTGAAAAGAGTAGCAGAAGCTATGCAGTAGGAGGATCACCAATAGATGTTGCTCGATAGACACCAGCTCATGAAGAATCAATTAGAGGAAGATAGTCCAAATATCAATACTTTCCTTAAGTGGGATCATTTATGAAGAATGCAAGAATGAATTGCAAACACACAATGAGTTGGTTTGTATCATTGTACAATTGACAGAGACAAAAGCATAGCCTTTTAGAGAAGAGTGTTAGCACCAATCCTCAAACATGAAAGTAATAAGATAAGGTCATATGAGTGAAGAGTTTTTGACAACAACAAATTAAGCAAGAAGATGATCAAGTATTCTGTACCTTTGTTGTGTAACTGAACCTAGCTCAAAGTGGGGTGTGTAAGAAACTCATAATCAGAGAAAATAGAACACACATAAGAGGTGACAAAATAATCACAATCAACTCAAATCTCCCCTTATGACACCGTGTGGGCACAATATTTTTCTTTTTGCCTTTCACACATTATGAAACTTTTCACATTTTTTTTTTCATAAGAAAATTAAGACTCATGTAACAAGTTTTATACCACCAACTCACGAGTTAGTTGACTTTAGGGTACGTACTAGATGTAACAAGGATATCCTAAAGGACACATCAACTTGAGTCAATAGTTTGACAATCCACCGGGGTGACCAAACCATTCCTTTTCTTCACAAACCTTATATCGTTCACCACGACCGAGGCTTGTTTGCTTCGGGAATAGCCTAGCCTTGCCTTGCTCCCTTTTTACTAGGGAGAAACTACTACAAACACTCACTTCATATGTGGGAATTAAGATCAAATCAACCAAGAGAATTATGTACCACCACAAGGAGTATATATGTGCATGTGAGAATACAGAGTGATGAAGAATATGTTGTTCATGCTCAAGATTACAGAGTGATGCAAGAACAAATTCAAAACATGTTATTCAACTCATCATAATCAGATTTAAGGAAGATATCAGAACACTTGTCAATCTAAGTTCAATTTGATCTGTCAGACACGTCGGGATACAAACCACACATGCAATCCTAATTTTCCAAAAAGTTGAAAACAAAATGTAGAAATAAAAAGAGCAATGCACCTATACTAATATGATATCATACACTATAAATTCATGCAAAATGGATCAAGTGAATTGAGAGTATCAATACTTAGAGCACCCATCAATGGTGCTTCTAAGTGATTCAAATCGCGCTGTGTCTAAGGGCTTAGTAAACGAATCAACCAAATGGTGTTCAGTAGGAACAACAAGCTTAAGCATATTATCAAGATTATCCATATGAGCAGAAAAACAATTATTAAGACCTTTTTTTAATCCAAATTTTCTTATGCTTGAAATTCTGCTCTTTGGGGATTGCAATACGTTCTGCAATCCTATTAATCAACTTCAGATGCTCTTTCAGCTCAACTTGCAGCAATGCAGTTGGGATAATTTTTTATGCTTTCCTCTGTTTTTGAGTGACACTGTGAAGTATATCACACCTAGGACGGATATGTCCCAATTTTCCGCAATAATGACAAGTGAGAGGAAAGTTTTTAGAGTTATGAACGTACCTGGGTTGATGCACAGAGGTGTGACTGTCAGAACTTACCTGAGCAACTTTTTGATGGGTTTGAAGGTCCAATTTAGGTTATGATCTTTTGGGCAACTTGGGGACATAATCATTGTCATTCGAAGTTTGAGATGGGCCCAATGAATTTTCATATTCCTTGCCTTTTACAAAGGTTAAGAGCTTGTAAGTTTCACCTTCATACCCCAATCCTTCTTTGTTGCTATGTGTTTTACCGAAGCCAATCATCTTAGAGATTTTTTCAGACACGATAGAGAACCTGTTGAAGCTATCCTTGATTTTGACTAGCTCATCCTGCAATTTCTCATTCTCAATGGTTAGTGAAACATTTAGAGTGGACTGAGCCTTGACTTCAACTTGCAATACTTTGATTTTGTTAATAAGATTATCATGCTCCTTGTCCCAATCTTGAGACTTGACCTCATCCTGCAAGACTTTGATCTTTCAAAATTAGTACGCTCTTCTTCCCACTCTTTTAAATATGTTTCTAACTTTTGCCCAATTTTTTCTTTTTCAAACCTTAATGTTTCAATTTCTTCCTCAAGTTTGTTATTTTTTCGAAGAACAATTTTTGAAGCAGTATACAATTGCTTACATTTTTCATTTGTCTCTTCATCAAGAGCTTCATCTTTCAAATCAGAATTATTAGATAAATCAATATTAAGAGAGGAAGTAAGAGCAAGATTTACCTCTTCATTCTCACATTGAGAGCCTTTATCGCTGTCACTCCAAGTTAACTTAAGAGTCCTGTTATTTCATGAGCTATATTTTCTGTTTCCACAATTAGAAAAGATATGACCAATACCACCACATTCATAACATTTAGGTTTTTCAACAATGCTTTTCTTTTTATTAGATAAACTTCTTGAGGTACTAACAGAAGAATTTTTAGTTTTAAGAAATTTTTTGAACTCTTTGGTTAGTAAGGCAAAATCTACAGAACCATTATCATCCACATCTTTCAATTTAATTGAAGAAGAAGCAACATTTTTTACCTTTTTTCTCGGGCTTGGTCCTCATCTCAAAGGTTTTGAGATTACCAATCTGTTCATCAAGATAATAGGTGTCTAGGTATTGAGCATCCTCTATAGCTGTCTAGTTGGATTGAAACTTTGACGAAAGAGATCTAAGGATTTTCTTGACAATTCGATGCTCTTCAAAAGGATCACCAAGACTGTGACACTGACTTGTCACATTCAGAAGACAAGCATGAAAGTCATCTATTGATTCATCCTCCCCCATTTGCATGTTCTCAAAATCCAAGACAAGTCTCTAAAGTTTCTGGCCTCTAACCTTTTTGTTGCCTTCATAAGTGACTTGAAGAAGATCCTATGCCTATTTAGCCATGTCATAGTGGCTGATGTTCACCCTCTCCTTCTTGGATATGCCTGTGAACATGGAATTTCATGCCTTGAAATCACAACTTCTGTTTTGAACCTCCTTTTCTGTCCATTCCTTCCTAGGCTTAAGAACTCTTGTATATGTCCCTTCTACTTCCTTTGAGTCTTTTGCCTTGGTTGGGTGTTCGCATCCAGTCTCAACTATACTCCACATATTTCATCCTGAGAGTAGAGGAATGCCCTCATCATGATCTTCCATTGTGACTAATCTTCACCATCAAACAAAGGGGGGCAATTTATGGAACTAGAAGCTCTGTCATGTTCACGTTCCATCCTGTCCTCAGATCTACTAAAGAGCTTTAAAACCCGCTCTGATGCCAAGTGAAAATACTAGGACGAAACGTGTTTATGGGTATCGGGGATTGATAGCTACATTGCAATCCTTACTGGGCAGATAGCCGAAATTCACACAAAAAAACACATATTTGGTTACGAAGTGAAAACCTCAATGTGAGATTAAAAACATTGCGAGGCTCTTACTTTTGACAATCCAAAACTGAAAATCGATCCACTGGTGATGAAGAACAAGTTTCTTTACGAATACAAATAGCGCTACACTCGGCTACACTCACTAGTCTAACTAAGTGAGGTGTTTGTGTTGAATTTTCTCTGTCTTGTTCTATTGAACAATCTCCAAAAATCACTCTTCTTGCATCAATGACTTCTTACTGATCTCGAGAGAACAATGCAAATGAACGAATGAGTGATGAAACATTTTGACAAGGAACAAGTGTTTCAACAATGAATATGAGACTCCCTTAAGCAAACAAGATGCACATAAATCTTGCATTGAAGTCACACAAACCTGAACGTACAATTTCTGAATATATGAAGGAAAAACAAATCCTATTTAATTAAGAATATACCCTAATTGACTCCTAATAGGAATAATCTTTTAATAAAAGATTGCCAATTAAAAGAAACAGATCTTAAATCAATTAGGACTTCAATGGTATGAAATAAACATGTGGGAAATATCTTTACAAGATAATATTTATAATGCATAAAGATACTTTTCCAAAAACGAACTTCCTAAAACCTTGGACTCACTCGGATATGCTGAGATGCATTTACTTGAGATTTCTATGAGATCAGTATTGAAGTCCCTTTTCCAACTTCCAATGACGAACTGTGATAGAATGCTCCACTTATTTTTTGTATGGGAATGCCAACACTCAAGACGTACAACCTTTTGTTCTTTTAAAATACCAGCTTCTACATAAAACTTTCATTTTTACAATATGTAAATATACCAATCTGGTAAAAACACAACATTTGTTAAATATACAACTATAACATTTGCAATCGACATTTGTTAGCTTATTATTGTAACTGTTTTACGTTCAAACTTTGAGGAAAAAAAGAAACATGCAAACCCGCAGCATAGCGCGAGCTGTTTACCTAGTTTAAAAGTAGAAAAGAATAAAGACAGTAAATTATTTCAAATTTAGGTCACACTCTACCAAAGGATATGGTGCTGGTCATTTGAACCTTCTCTTAAACTCTTCATTTATCTTTTTAACTCTCTTCATCTTTGTCTTCTAACTCTCGTATCTATCTATCTAAATGTTGTGTTTGAACCATGCTAATGCTGATTAAAAAAGAAAAGAAAAAAAAATCTTTCTTTCTCTCTTCGATTAAGATATTAATCAAGAGTAGTTTAAAAGATGAAGGGGGTAGTCAATCTCTGGAGGAGAGAGAGATAGACCTCTGATCTTTTGAGAATTAGCGTTGTGTAACGCCCCTGATTTTTAACACAAATAAAAATCGATATACAATCTCATAATTATACATGCGTGATCGTTCAACCATTAATACAAAATACCTGAAAACTTTTTCCCTTTAAACCAAGTACATATTGATGCCCTAAACCCACAATGTCAATATTGACTAACTCCACAGAGTCATATATTACATAAGCTTACGAATTAAATTGTCAACACAGAATAAAACGTAAATGCTCCTCAGAGCTTACTACACAACGGAAGTCCTTATCAATGGTAAAGTCACAAAAATGGCTTCCTACAGTAAAGATGCAAAGGCACTACCTCAGCTTCAGCCACGATTATCTTGACCTGCAAGATTAACCCCTACACTATTGAATAGTGCACTGGGTTTCCACACAACAAACCCGGTAAGCTTGTGAAAGCTCATATGAGTAACTCAAAACCACCACAATTCAACTCACAACAAAACTAAGGAAAACAACTCACACCTTGATTTCCTATTCAAATCACGAAATAAAGAAAGCGACTCACACATTGATTTCCTATAAATCGTATATAAGAAAAGCAACTCACACCTTGTTTCCTTAAAACACAAATTCATGAGTTAGATATAACCTCGCACTGTTACCCCATGAATTACACTGACAGACAGACTAGAGCTCTAATTGAAATCGTAACCACTCGTCTGGCCAAAGACGTGATTACTCGATATACTGCCTAAGGTCATCATGTGACCTTAATTCCTCGGGCCTCACAGTCCCTCAGAATTAAAACATTTAAAGGAGTCGCTCAGGACTTAAAATGTTACACAAATCTCAATGCTTTTCAAAACAATAGAAATCATCATTTCCAAACCATTTGTTTTCCGAAAAGCCACAACCCAAAACAATAAAAAAAAACATCATTCATGCATATTATTTTTCATCAATCAACAAAATCCACCAACACATATATATTTCACGTAAATATATATATATACATAGTCATCCACTGATGAATGCCTACTAATACCAACTATAGTTTGCTGTTAAATAAATAACTCTCAAAACGATAAAGGTATTCCGTTCGTAAATGAACCTTGTGAGATTACTCACCTCGAAATTCCCGTTGCGTCTTCAATATAGAACAAAGCAGCTAAACCACAAAATAACCGTCCAAGGATACTTCGTCAAGTAACTAATCACATACGGTTTCAACTTAATAATGATTCACAACCGATTTAAGTCCGAAACCCCTGTTTTGAACTAAAATCCCCAAAGTGACGCCAATTTAGGCGAAAATACATCCGAGACCACCCAATGTCTTCTGAATACTTCTACGATCGATATGTCAAAATCACAAGTCGATCGGACGCTCAAATCTTCACGGATTGAATCATCGAACTGTCTGAAACCGTAAAAATCACAACATATGCATACTATCTCCAAAAATTACGTATTATATATCAAAACACTCATATCGACCAATAGATGATATATAAAAATAAAAACTGTCCATTACATGGCCGGAAGGCTGCCAAAATGCCACCACAGTCTGTGGTACAACCACCACAACCACCGTCGGCCAAAACTCAAAACTAGATTAATCCAACTGTAAAAAATGTCAAGAACATCAAATAGATCAACTTTAATACCTAGAGTTCAAGCCAACTCAGCCTAGATCGCTGCCTATCGGCCTACACAAGCCACGGTGAACTATTCACCTTGAGTTAATTCGATTTCGACGTGAATTGATCCAAACAAACACCATAGATCGATCAGGGAGGCTTCTACGAACTCAACCCATAAAACTTGAAGCCGTGACGTCGCCGGAGCTACGAATTCTGATAGGGTCCGACTGTACCAAGTTTCACCGTGTTGTCACGCTGCCTATGATGAATATCGCTGCTAGAGGATGCCAGAGGGAGGAGCGCACGGTGGAGACGAAGAAGCTGGCCAAATTTCACAGCGGGAGATCGCCGTAGCTTGCCTAAAAAGTCGAGTCGGATCTCTCGGATCCGGGTCGGGTCGAGCGGCTGATGAGAGAGAACGGAGGATTTGAATATTTTCCAAAACGGGAAACTTCCAAAATGAAAATATTAAGTTTTCGAAAACAGATACCCCTATTTATAAAATTTTCCCAAACTTCAAACAATCATAACTTTCTCATACAAACTCCGATTTTCGTATTCCTCATGTCCACGAACTCTTATCGACGCACTCTATGACTTTCATGAAGGAAGTTTTTGGATAATCTCAATGTATCAAAAGTCAACCTTGAATCCCCCCTAAATCACACTTTTCGAATAACAATTTGTCTGAAATAATTCCACTCCACATACGACATACGAATAAACAATAATAACAATAATTCGTACAACTGGTCCATTATTAATTACTAAAATTAAATAACGAAAATCCAGGTCATCACACGTCGGAAACCGGTGTATGAGTATCAATATATATATTTTTTTAAAAGCAGTACTTAGACTTCCTAATCACTCTCGCTCATGCTCAGGCGCCCGCCCAAAGTCCAAACGATTTGTCTCATCACCTGTCTCATAATAGGGGTGGTCAAGGTGCGCCTAGCGCTTATGCGGCCACCTAGGCCACTTTTTTGAACACTGATGAGCACAACTCCCAAGATTAAGAACCGGTCTTATTTTCACTCTTATCTTAAGCCTTCAAGATGGCCGGTAGTGGTGAGTTTGTTATTTATAATGATGCTTATTTACAAGGTTTGAGTGGTACATAGATAGAGGTGGCAAACGGGCCTCTAGGGGAGCACGGAATGGGGTTGTGGTGTTTAAAATAAGCCCGACAAGGCCCAAGCCTGTTAGTGGCCCGAGACGACCGCAACATGTTATTCTAATGGGTCGGGGTAGGCCGAGAAATATTGGCCCATTGGCCCGGCCAGGCCCTAGCCCGTTATGGGACCGAGCCGGCCCGTTACAAACACAAAATTTCATTTTGTTTTTAAAAGTTTAAAAAAATGACGATGACCATTAGGCCTCTTTATTTCAAATCTCATTACAATTTCACCAATGCTATTTTATTAATGTTGTCGAAGTATAAATTAAAATATTATATCCTTGCTTTGACATAAGACATTTTTTCAAATATTAAATATATGCTTATTAATAAAGACTAATCTCATAATAATACAACTATAGAGCGAAGAAAAAAAATGTGACACTAAATCTTCATTTTATTAATAAAGATTAATCTCAATAAGATACTAAGCAATATACTTTTATTTCTTTCTTTCTTTCTTTCTTGTAGTGAAATATAAAAAAATTATTAGATAACTAATCTTAAATAAATAAGACTTAGAAAATATTGTAGAATTTTATTTATTTTAATTTTCTAAATAATTTTATTCACTCAAAATAAAATTTTTAAACTGTACCTTATAACAAGATGGCATGAGCACGAGCCGTTTATTGGCCGGGCACGATATGGGCTCGGGCTATGGGATGGGCCTGGCTTAATGTTTAACTAAATGGGCCGGCACGAGCCTAGCACGAACCATTATAGATCACATTTGTGATAAGGTTTGGCCGTTTGGGAAAATTCTTTTTTTTTTTTTTCAAGGAGGATAAGATTTGGGATAGTTGTAAATAACTACTATTAGGTGTTATTTAATAGTGGTTTGGGTGTTATGGTTTGAGTATTATTTAGGATTCTTGACCCAAAGCACCAAAATTGGCAAAAATTATCTCACTTACCCCAGCGCAACAGATTTTTATTTCCACTTACCCAGTTTAAAAGAAAATGACAATTTTGCCCTTTGCATAATTAAGAAACTGCATCGATATGCCACTTTATCCTTTCTCTCCTCTCTCTCCATGCTGCCAGCAACCCCTCTCTCTCTCTCCCCCCGATCTCCACCTCCGGTCTCTCTCTCTCTGCGATCACCGCGCCATAGTTGTAGTCCAAGCTTGAAGACAATAAAGAAGCTCTGGCGGAGCTTCAGCCACTCCGATGTTCTCGTTGCCGTTCGATTGATCGGCGATCCTAAGCCTCCGCAGCCTCGCCGTCGTCGCTGTTACCGTTCGGACACTTGTCGTTCCAACCCCGAGGATTTTTTAGGAGTTGCCCAGCACCACCATCATCTCCGTCTCTTGCCCCGACGCCGGCAATATCAGCCCCATGCTTCTCTCCTACATAATCAAGTTCCAATACAAGCAGGCACAATCACCTATCTCTCTCTTACACCAGCACCGACGATAAATCAAGAACAACTTTACACATGGGTACCCAGAACATTTTCTGGGTGACCAAATAAGTTTTTATTTTTATTTTATTTTTTAAGCAAGAGAAATTTTAAATACACACCCCTTATTTTTAAATTTTCTTTTAATAATACCTCTTTACCCTTCTAATAAGGTTGAACAGCAGAAAAAAAAAAACTGTTATAAAGTAGAGAGAAGATAGAGAAAGAATAGTTGGGAGGAAGTAAAAGTATATCATTCAGTCTCATTAGCCTCCTTTATATAGAGGTAGAGTTTACAACAAAGTACATAACTAATGAGTATTTACATGGACATCCACATAGATAATAATATTTACAACACTCCCCCTTGGATGTCCATCAATGAATGATGGTATTGGACGCGCTTATTGTTGCCTCGTTAAAAACCTTGCCAGGTAACAAAAACCCAATGGGACAAAAATAACCCTGATCGAAGGACAAAAAGAGCACAACGCGTATATGTCTTAGGTAGTATACTTCTGGATGCTCCCCCTGATGAGAATCTCCCCCTGACTGTTGCAAGCCTCATTTATGTATGCGATAAGCTACATGTACCATATATAGTAGATTGATGTGTCTATCACCGAAGTGAGACCATGTGTGCTTTGCATATAGGGCTCATCACAAAATTTCATACCTGCAAAGGTTAAGCAATACCAACAAAACTAAACGATTTTCAATAAGCCTTACCTCATATGATAAGGTTAGAAACAATCTCATATGCTCAAATTCATACATAAAGTAATAGCTAAACAATATAAAGAAATTGACACTTTTTACTTTGTATAGTTTAAAACATTGAAAAATCATCATGGCATACCTAGCCATACACATCAATATCTTTGTATATTGATATGTCTCATAAGCTCTCCAAGAGCTCTAAATAATTCATAACTTTGCGAAAGTTAGAATATGTTGCAACATTATAATCATAATTCGAATTCGATAGTAGTCTCGTCATAGTACTCATTAAGGCAATTTGGATTACGTTGACTAGAACGAAATGAGTACATATGAGCCAGCTTTAGACTCTTTGATTCCACGAGTGAACTTCAGGCTCTTTCATTCATTCATGGACTTGCATTTGAATCCTTCAAGGATTTGATAAGCAATAGGCTTATAATGACACTTTACTTATGAGATTTTGCTTTTAGCAATGTATCTTTAAGATCTTCATAATATACGATGACAACATGCCATAAATCTCTCGTCAATATAACAGCTATATGTAACACTGTACTTATAGAAAATTGTCATTCGTATAAGGGAAGATATTCATAATCTCGTGTCTCTATAAATAGACATTGTGTCATAGTGATTTATCTTCACTTTTGATAAATACCTTTTTGTACCATGTTGGGTTAAAGGTCAAAGTATTTCATCACGTTTCAAATATTCAATTTCATTGGAATTGCCTCTTTCCAATTTGGCCATAATATACTTTGTCGACATTCATATAGCATTCATACAGCCCTTAAAAATTTTTGGTAGCCACCAAATGTAAATTATCATCGATGATTAACAATCATAGATCCCACACATTCTTATATGCATGCATTAGCTATAATAAGGTTATTGATATTGGGTACCCATGCCACTTCTGGGGCATACATTGTCGGTTCTAGGACAATCATCTCTCATAGATGAATTATGTAGCGAATGTGGATCTTTTTACTTATAATCTCATATAGAGCATTATAGGGCTTGTATAATCTTCCCTATTTTGGGAGTTTAAAACTTTAGACCTGGTAGATACAATCCACATAAATTCACGCCGTTATTCAAATGACAGTAGTCTTTCCTCCCCCTAACGGCGGGAAGACTGTCTTATTATGACCATGCTCAAAAGATGCATTCAAAAATCTATCACTTTGTTTGGAGTGAAGGTGTTCATTGGCTGGTGGCGAACCCGAACCAAGTTTTAGGTCAAAAACGTTTTGTCCATTAGCATCAACCATATTGATTTATTATTGTATCACTAAGACATCATTTCATAATGGCGTACTTACACCCTTTATATGTGTAGCCATATTAGGAGTTGTGATATTGTTTAATGACATTCTCTTCAGGAGAACCATGTCAATTGGATACACTTGCATCCCACAAATCAAATGGAGTCTACATTGTTTGTATTAATGCGGTCAGTCTCAAGGACTTTAACCCAAGAAGATGCCTTTGCATTTAGCATATAATTTTGTCACTTTCTTTTATCAATTCACTAGTTTTGATATTTCTCAAAGTCAAAATGAGACGGTGGATAAATATCTCACACCAATTCATATCGTTCTTCAGGAACAATATTTCTCCCCCTCATTGTAGGAGGATTGTCTCATTAAAGTGACAACTCGCAAATATGTAAATAAACAATTTGCTTGTGAGTAAGATTAGCAATCATCAAACTCGTAAGTGATTCCATGCAACATGGTAGACAAAAGATGACGTAACCGGTCATGCCAAAATAGTGTATTTGGTTAAAGGAACTTCAGGTTCATGACATCATATGCCTTAATTTACTGCAGAAAATTCGATACAGTATATATCTGGTGGCATAAAGTCTTCTCCAACCATATAGTAAGCAATTAATGCAACAATATTTCAAATTCGGTAACATGATAGTAGCTCATTTGGAGCTATAGATCAAGATCTACAACTCTTGATATGGTTGTTACCTTAGCTTCAGTAAACATTAATTGTGAAATACTGATAATTGGAATGGACCAACTTCATTTTGAACTACTGGCCAAATTGATATACTCAAAAATTTCGAGTTAAAGACTACAATCCATAAGAACAAGTAACTTTATCATGTGGAGAACCTCAAGTTCTGTGTTACACATAAATGTGCAGTCATAAAGAGGAGGGACTTCAGGCCCTCATATAATTGGAGATCCAAGAAACTTGAGGTTTCAATTTTTTTAAATTTATAACAACCTCTTAAGGAACATCAGGTTCCTAGATAATCGGATTAAGAAACATTTAGTTTCAATGGGAACTCAAAAGGATACAATAAATCTATGGAGTAGCATAATAGTGCTTTCAAGTTGCTTATTGTAAGCAAAAGACATTAGGAATGTGTGATAATCTCAATGTTCGTACCAGTCAATGCAATTTAATTTGACCAGTGCCCTTTCGAAAGTGGCTTGATAATCATCCACCATATAGTGTACCATAGGCGACACACA
Organism: Rosa lucieae; assembly: GCA_024704745.1. Classification (NCBI taxonomy): domain Eukaryota; kingdom Viridiplantae; phylum Streptophyta; class Magnoliopsida; order Rosales; family Rosaceae; genus Rosa; species Rosa lucieae. Next base: position 56,830,501 of record CM045496.1, read on the forward strand.
CCCAATTTACAATTTCCTCACATATGTGGATGTTAGGGTAGTATTTACCTTGACTCCTGATTTCCCTCTTGCCATGATCCACTTCTGGTGGCATTTCATGGTGTAGCCATGTCAATTGGCTTTCTTGCTATACAATGAGATCCATGAGATGGAGAGGTTATACATCTATGGTAATATTGGAGGCATAGGATGCAAGACACAATAATATGTGCTCTTCTGGAGCTATCAATCAGATATGTAAGATCTGAGATGATTAGCTTCACGATCATACTTTATAAGTGAGGGACTTTAGATTATCATCTAGTGAGTATGATCATTGAGGGACTTCAAGTCCTCATGTAATTAAGGATCTAGAAACTACAGGTTCTGATCTCTTTTAATTACAAAATCTACGATCACAAATTTTGGATATACTTATACTCATTCGTCATAAACCAACGGTTAAATATCTGCTTACTTTTAAATTGGTGTCAAAATAATCCCCTCAAAGCTTCAGGTTTGAGGTTGACCCAGATTAAAATTTTTTGATAAATTGTCCATATATCCACTCGAAACTTAAGGCTCGAGTATGCACAATTAGAACTTCAGGTTCTAAGGTGGAATGCTTTAAGCAGACATAAAGAAGAATGTATCAATCGACATATGAAAATTACTCGAAACTTCTAGTTCGAGTTGACATAAAGTCAAATAAACTATGAATGAATTATATGTGTAATCGAAGCTTCAGGTTCGAATATTTTTTCTATGAACTGCAAGTTCTAAGATTTCGTAATTTGAACTTCGGGTTCAAATAAATTTGGTGCTCGAAACTTCAGGCTCGAGGTGACTAAAGTGAATCTGCAAGTTCACTTTTATACTCAAAGCTTCGGGTTTGAGGTTTACTGTTAGAACTTTAGGTTCTACTATGAAATTTTGAACTTCTGGTTCAAAAATATTACACTCAAAATTCATATGTTTGAGGTATAGGACTGCTGGTCCGTATGAGTAACAAAAAAAATTAATTTAAAAGATAAGTACTGTAATGAAAGTACATAACAAAATAGAAAAATTGCAGGGAAGAAAAATAAATAGATAAACTATGCAATAAAATTAACTGTGGAAACTTCTGGTTCCATTAATGAAGAAATTACACAGAACTTCTGGTCTGCTTAACTTCACAAAATGATCATCTTTTTTCTCTCTTCTAATCACACAAAGGACATAATTTTATCTTGTGGAGAACGTGGCTTCTAGTTTTAGCCAAGTGTTCAAAATTGAACTTCAAATTCACATTGTGGTACGAAGGAGGGAACCCCAATACCAAAAAAAAAAAAATTAAAGGAACTTCAGGCCCTCTGATAATTGGGGATTAAGAAACATTTGAGTTCATATACTTGATTATATAGCTCTGAGGATTTTCTGGGCCTCATAATTGCATAAGTTCTGAAGAGCTTCATGTCACAATTTTCCAATTTACATTTCATGATATTAGAGGAACTTCAGGTCCCCATATGATCATGGATCAAGCAACATGCGATTTTGATCATTGTATAATTCTAAGGAACTTCTGACCCTTGTGAAGCTTTGAGAAACTTTCATGTCACAATTTTGAATATGCAACTCTTGAGGAACTTCAGGCCCTCTATAATCGAATCAAGAGACGTCAGGTCTCAATCTACTTTGATTAGAAAATTCACAAGTAGATATAGGTGTGAGTTTACCATATAAATTTTCCAAATTGAATGAAAGAAGAAGGTGAATCAAATGGTCAAAATAGATAAATACATACCTGAAATTCTTTCAATTGAAAGACTGGATTTTTGGAAATTCTTATAACCTGGATTACCCAAAGTTTATACTTGGTGAAAAACAATAGAAAAAATTGGTATCAACAGAGATAAGCCTAAAGTTATGGTGCAGATCCAAAAAAAAAAAATTTCACCGCCATAAGTGTGTGTACAATCACAGACTTGAGATTAAAATAAACTGCGAAAATCAATTATGCCCAGACATGCGTGAGCTTCTGGGGCTTATGATCAGAGGAAACATAATCTCAAAACGAATTTGTAAGTTCCATGGTTATGTAACTATGGTATATGGTATAGCTATTGATGAAACAAACAAATAGAATAATAAATAAATAATATTTAATTAGAAATTGTATATAAATATGAATCATTCAACTTGCATGTATGATTAAACATATGCTTGGCAACGAAATCGTTGTATGAACAAGGTATATGGAACAGTAGAAAAAATGGATTATAGGTGCAGCATATAAAGAGATCCAAATCAATAAAAATAAATAATCAAGGTATTTGATGAAACTATAGTGGTTGTGTCATCATATAGAACCTTAAATATTCTAACCCGTAGATTATAAGTTATGGTAAAAAACAACAAAGTTGCACCAAAAAACTCATAAATCATCATAGGGTTTATGAGAAAAAATAAGAGCAAGCGTGCTGATAACGTGTTATAAAGTAGAGAGAATATAGAGAAAGAATAGTTGGGAGGAAGTAAAAGTATATCATTCAGTCTCATTAGCCTCCTTTATATAGAGGTAGGGCTTACAACAAAGTACATAACTAATGAGTATTTACATGGACATCCACATAGATAATAATATTTACAACAAAAACTTGATAATGTGGGCATATTTGGATCTCTTCAACCTTATTGGGAACAATTTAATGATTTTGACCTCTAGTTGAAAGAATAATAGTTTTAAAAAGCTCTCTTGGAAGAAAATTATTGTAGTTCTTCCTTCGTAAAGACCATGCGGTGGTTCTCTGGATCCTCAATATTTAATGGTGTAGCATACTGGATTATGGACAAGAGACATTCGTGCTACCTTCTGTCTTTCGACACCGGCAGTAAGGCATTTGAAGAAATTTTGTTGCCACATGCTATTGGTAACATGGGACCGTATTGATAAGCAAATCAATTTGCTTGTTGGACCTGGAGGTCGGAACGTGACAAAGGTGATCGAGATCACGAACCGGAGCATATTGAAGTGTGGATTCTCCGAAATAAGTCTTTTGTGAATAAGTTGCACATAGTTGTTCTTCCTAGAATGTGTTTTACTCCACTGAGCTTTAGTCACCTCCTAATTGAGTATCATGAAGAATTTGCTTCTAAAGGTTCTGATATTCATAGTTATCTGGCTTTATGTAATCTTGAATCTCGACAGGTTACTGTAAATTCGGCCCAAACTTCCTATTATGAGTACTATATATGCTACTGCATACATTGAAAGTCTAGTTTTACTTGATGATTGAAAAGGCTAGTATAACTCAGTTCTCTGTACTATTTAATTAGCGAATGCACTTGTCTACTTGCACCGAGTTCATTGTTTTCTATGGCTAGTGATGGACCAGTTACAAGTTGATTGGCCTTATGTATTCTAAAGGTATGATCAAATTGATAGGACTAATTTTGTTCGCTCTCTCTAAACTGTTGCGTCCAAAACTAACGAAGTCACGCTGGTTTTCTCATCAAGTCATCATCATATTTGCATTTTCTGGTTATTAGGAACCTGAGTACTTTATCATGTAAGCAGTGTCTAGATGGAGTTATTATTTATTTATTTATATTATGGGGGTTATAAGAGGAAGTTTGAGAAAAAATTAAGACAAAAAAAATTGAGGGGTGTGTATTAAGTAAATAGGAGTGTGTATTTAAAATTACTCTTTAAGTAATGGGGTAGAAGGAAAGAAAAAAAAAAGTTTTGAATGTCTACTGGGGGCAATAAACGTCTATTGGAGGGCAATAGACGTTTTGAATGTATAATATCTCTTTGTTTTTTTTTCTTTAATCAAAGTTTTGTATGTCTAATTTTGGGAATATTAGTTCCCATTCTGGCAACTGAAAGTTCTATTGGAGGGCAATAGAGGTTTATTGCCCCTCTATTGGGGGTAGTAGACGTCTATTGCCCCTATATTAGGAGGTAATAGACATCTATTGGGGGAAATAGAGGTTTTCAGAAAATTCTAGTGGGCGGCGGTCGGTGACCGGATTACTGCGAAAGTTGGCCGGAATCCCGCGGCTGGTGACAGGCTCCGGTGAAGTCTCCTATGGTCTCTCTCTCTCTCTCTCTCTCTCTCCCTCTAAGTAACAAAGGGGTGAGGGTAAAATGATACTAAAAAAAAATCCTTAATGGGGTATTTGGGAAGATTTCCTTAGAGTGTTTTGGGTAAGAGGAAATTAAAAGAACTTAATGGGATAAGTAGAAAAAAAAATCTCTAGAAGTAGGGTAAATGGACAAAAACCCTACTATTTATTATTATAAAATTAATAACTATAAAACTGTTGTAGACAAACTGAATTTGAGAGGAATTTGCTAGGTATTCTCATTGATAACAGGGGCCTCTTTATATAGAGGATTACAATGCATAGAATCTCAATCATACAAGGAAACTAATCGTACATTGAATAGGAATCTAGATCCTTCTAATTTAACCCTATTACCACTAGAGCAAGTAACTTAGAGTTTGGGCCAAACACAAATTAGAGTTTACTTGAATACTCCCCCTTGTGTTACCCAAATGCGGTGCTCTCTCGTTGCCTCGTTAAAAACCTTGCCTAGTAACAAAAACCCAGTGGGATAAAAATAACCTCGGTTGAAGCGGAAAAAGAGCACAACACACCCTTCACGATTCGAGACGAACATGTAGATATCTCCCCCTGATGTCTGCGCCTCCCCCTGATGACTACGATCATGGCAGTTCAGATAATTTCCGCAAGCCAATTCTTGCCACATGTTTATCAAACGTGGATTTAGGCAATGAGTTAGTAAACAAGTTTGCTACATTGTCCTCAGATCGAACCTGGTTCACTTTGATCTTGAGGAGCTTCTGTTGTTGCTGATTGTAGAAGAATTTAGGCGATATGTGCTTGGTGTTGTCGCTTTGATGTAGCATTGCTTCATTTGTTCAATGCAAGCAGCATTATCCTCATAAATGCTTGTTGGCTCATTTGTGGTAGACTTCAGACCACAATTGCTTCGAACATGCGTAACTATGGACCTAAGCCATATACATTCACGAACTGCTTCGTGAAGAGCAATAATCTCTGCATGATTCGAAGAAGTAGCGACTAAGGTCTGCTTTGTAGACCTCCAAGATATTGCGCTGTCTTTCCCATGGTGAAAACATAACCAGTTTGGGAGTGACCTTTGTGTAGGTCAGAGAGGTACCCAGCATCAGCAAAACCTTCCAAAACACTTATATCGTTTTGGGATGGGGAGAGGGAACGCGGTCCACCATATGTGGCGTCCCTGACACTAGATGGGTCTGAATCCATCTTCTCTCTGTAGGGATAGAACAAGCCCATATCGATCGTACCACTTAGGTATCAAAATATATCTTTAACACCAGTCCAATGGCGTCGTGTTGGCGCAGAGCTATATCTAGTTAGCAAGTTTACAGCGAATGAGATATCCAATCTTGTACATTGTGCTAAGTAAAATAATGCGCCTATTGCACTTAGATAGGACACTTCTGCCTCTAGCACTTCTTTGTCGTCATCTTTTGGATGGAATGGATCCTTCTTTGGATCAAGACTATGGACGACCATTGGGGTGCTTGAAGGCTTAATCTTGTCAGTGTTGAAACGCCTAAGCATCTTTTGGGTATAAGCTGATTGATGAATCAGGATACCATCTCTACGGTGCTCAAGTTCTTAACCGAGGCAAAACCGTGTTTTCCCAAGATCTTTCATCTCAAACTCGGATTTTAAGTGTTCAGCGGTTTCCCTTAACTCTTTAAGGGTGCCAATTATGTTCATGTCATCGACATAAACCGCTACTATTGCAAATCCGAAACTTGTCCTTTTTATGAACACACATGGGCTTAGTTCATTGTTGACATATCCCTTTTCAATCAAGTAGTCACTTAGACGGTTATTTCACATTCGTCCAGATTGTTTCAACCCATATAGTAAGAGTTTCAATCTAATTGCAAACGCGCTCCATGGTTTAGAGCCACTTGATTTGGGTAGCTGAATTCCATCTGGAACTTTTATGTATATTTCCGTATCGAGATACGCTGTAACCACATCCATAAGCTGCATGTTCAGTTTTTTAGAAACTACCAAACTGACAAGGTAGCGGAACATTATGACGTCCATTATGGGAGAATAGGTCTCCTCGTAGTCTATTCCAGGGCGTTGTGAGAAGCTTTGCGCCACAAGGCGAGCTTTGTACTTTACAATCTCGTTTTTCTCATTACGCTTTCTAACGAATACCTATTTGTGACCAACTGGTTTGGTGTTGAGCGGTATTGGTACAACATTGCCAAATACCTTTCTTTTCGGTAGAGAATCAAGTTCTGCTGGATCGCATCTTTCCATTTTGGCCAGTCAGCTCTACGTTGGCATTCATCAACGGAGCGTGGTTCGATGTCATCGGTCTCAATAATCTCACGCGCCACTGAATACGCGAATACATCATCAATGATGATGGAGTTTCTTTTCCACGTCCCATGTACACTAGTGTAATTAACAAAGACCTCTATGTTCTCATGGATAGGTTCTGACATTGAGGTGTCCCCCAATGATGTCTCTTGGACATAACCATATCCGGAACATTCTCATGGGGCGGATTTTGAGTATCGATGATCAAAGGATTTGTTTGTGCATCATTTGCTCTCTTTCTAGGGTGAGTATCCTTCGAATGAATCGGTCTACCGCGCTTCCTTGCTGGACTTGCGGCCATACATGCCACATCATTGCCATTCTGGGCAATGGCGCCATCTCCTGGTGTCACAAGAGTGGCATTATGTCCATTATTTGGGACATCAATCCTTGTAGGCATGTTTGCAGCAGGTATGTGTGATCTCGTCACTTTGGCAACATCAGAAAACGTATCAGGCAGAGTGTCTGCTACGTTCTGGAGCTCGATTATTCTTCGCACTTCAAGTTCGGACTGTAGGGTACAGGGATCGAGATGAGACATAGTGGGGACAGACCACGACAATTCATGTCGTTCCTGTTGAACATATGTGTTCTTGTCTCCCCCTAACAATGAGAAGACTGTCTCATCAAAGTGACAATCGGCAAATCTAGCGGTAAAGAGATCGCCTGTCAAGGGTTCAAGGTAGCGGACGATGGTTGGATATTCATATCCAACGTATATGCCCATTCGTCATTGTGGACCCCATCTTAGTACGCTGTGGCGGCGTAATAAGTACAACCGAAAATGCGTAAGTGCGAGATATCAGGCTCGTACCCAGTCACTAGCTGTAAAGAAGAGTAAGATTGGGTTGCAGTGGGTCGTAGACGAATTAGCGTCGCTGCAGGCAATATTGCATATCCCCTAGCAGAAACAGGGAGATTGGTGCACATAACCAATGTCTGTGCTATCATCTGTAGTCGTTTGATAACAGCTTCTACGGGACCATTTTGGGTATGAACATGGGGAACTAGATGCTGTACATCAATCCCTAGTGACATGCAATAGTCATCGCAGGTTTTAGATGTAAACTCCCCAGCATTATCAAGTCGAATCGACTTAATAGGATGATCTGGGTAGTGAGCTCGTAGATGGATAATCTGGGCAAGGAGTTTAGCATAAGCAGCATTTCGAGTGGACAACAGTGCGACATGTGACCAGCGTGTCAACGCATCAACCAATACCATAAAGTATTTAAAAGGTCCGCATGATGGTTGAATTGGTCCACAAATATCCCCTTGGATTCTCTATAAGAACGGAATGAGTATTTTAGGATCCTTTGCGTAGGACGGTCTGGGTCCTAATTTTCGAAGGAACAGGCTTTACAAAATGAGCGAGAAGCCTTAGAAACAACCAATGAGGATTTTGGTTGGACCTGAGCGTCCGTAGCGCTATTAGAAGCAAAATGTGTGACTACATCTCCCATCATGGTATTAGAGCCATGGAAATTGGTGTGTGTGATGTCATGGCCATGAGGAGAGGCAACCATGGCATCATGCTCATGGTTGGCGCCATTGATACCATCATCACATGGGAATTGGGCAGCCCTATGGCGCCCCAAGACGGCTGCAGCACCAGAAGCTGCAATTGTTGCGGTCTTGCTAAGTCTAGGAATCAATTTTTGATTCTTGCTTCTTCTCACTCTGAAGAATGGATGTCCGTGTGAAGTCTTTAGTATACAGAGCATTATGTCACGAACAGGGTGTCCTAGTCGGTCATGCAAAAGCCAATATGTGTCTGAATCCAAGAGATCTTCTCTTATGACATTATTGGATTCAATTGGTCGAATTGTAGTGACATAAAGTCCACTAGATTGACACATAAGCTTCTCTAAGATGCGCTTTCATCCGCAATCATTAGAGGTAATGCAAAGAAACTCTTTTCCGTTCTCATAATGCGTTTCTGCATGTAATCCGTTGGCTCTTATATCTTTAAAGCTCAATAAGGTTCGATTTGCCTTAGGAGCGTAGGAATTGGGCCATTCCATGTCCTTGAACTAAACCTGACGGCCCAGCCATCGTAGTCACAAAGGAATATGTAGGCAACGTCTCTAAGAATAATTGTCTATGTCATAGAATGGTATGCGTAGTCGCACTATCCGCAAGACATTGTAATTCATCCATTCCTAAAAGAAAAGCTCATAGTTAAAAAGGAGTCATAAAGAAAAGCACTCAATTTTTATTAATAAGCCAAATGGAATTACATCATCGTTTCTTTAAAAAGAATCTAATCCAATAAACTAGCTAATGCAAAACAATGGTAGTCGTCTAACTCCTTTTGGTAATTTCAATGCAAATGTGACCGGGTGAGTAGAGAGATGTCGGTGGAGCAAAGCTCGCTTAAGTACCACTTATCTCAAAACCTTTCTAGACATCACATTTACATTAAGTACGCCTCTTTGAAGAAAGACCAATACTATTGGCATCTACTATAATAATATGGCAATTGCCTACATCTCTTGGAAAATAAAAAGACTTAATCAAAATCGCCAGTTTCTGGGTCTTTATCCTTGTAGTCTTCCACCCTTAGATCAAGATCGCCATCTTGATCTTCTTGTTCAATGTAATTTGTCTCCCTTGCTTCACGATACATCTTGTATGCGTTTGCAAAGTTCTGGGATGCTTTACATGCCCTTACCTAATGTCCAGGTAGTCCACATCTGAGACAAGCATCATTATGGTCAGGTTCCCTTGATCGAGGGGCTTTGGGAGTGCTATGAAGACGGTTATTGCCTTTGGTATCGTCACTACCATAACCGTAGGCTTGGCCTCTCTCTCTCTTCACACGTTTACCTCCACGGTTCCGTGCACGCCTATCTTGGTGGTTTCCTTCCTCTTTAGGGCGAGAATATGGACCAGAATGTCCATGATTATCCCTACTCTTAGGGTTTCGCTCCTTGCGTCCTCCCTTGGAGGCGCTACTATAATTAGACTCCGGATTTGACTTGGTTCCCACGGGTTTAGAGTTATAGTTCTTCACAAGTATGTTGTCGTGCTTTTCAGCTCCGTTCAGGGCACCAGTTAGCTCATGAAATCTTGTGATGCATCTAGCATTGACATCAATCCGATAGTTCTTGGCTATCATCAATGCAGAGACGGGGAACATGGAGAGAGTCTTCTTGTTCAACATCGTATCAGTGATTTTCTGTCCACAAAATTCCATCATAGACTTCATACGAAGTGCTTCAGAATTGTAGTCAAGTACAGACTTGAAATCACAGAAGCGGAGGCTATGCCATCTCACTTCTAAGTCTGGAAGCAGGGAATCACGGACGTTGCCAAAACGCTGCTCGAGTTCTACCCATAGTTTTCTTGGGTCTTCCTTATTGAGGTACTCATTTTAGAGCGCATCATTCATGTGCCTTGTCATGAGAATGATGGCTTTAGCTTCATTCGCCTGTCTCTTAGCTCTATTTGCTTCAAAAGCAGCAGCTTGTTGAGGAGTAAGCACGTCCTGACTTGGCTCTTGGATCGTACTCAGGATCCCATCAGCCTTAAGATGCTGGTGCACATCACGGACCCACTTGTGGTATCCTGCGCCTGTTGTCTCTAGTGGAGCGAAGCTCAACTTGTTCAGGTTACTCATCCTGAAATACAACAAGAAAATAGGGTTAGTTTCGGAGCAAAAAAGGGCTACCACGAAAAACTATAAAATTTCTGAGCGTAGTCGCTTCCAAGAAAATCCGATTTCAAGAGGGGTTTTGGATTAGATCGAAACAACGATGTATGTGGTCAATCGTTTTCTTCTCAACAAACTCTAAGTTTGGAGAACTCTACAAGCTCCAAGCTTGGAGTGAGCACGAACCCCCACAGTTCGGCTTTTTGGTCTCCCCTATGAAGAAGATAGGGGGGTAGAAGAAGGGATGTTGGAAGTCCCCGAGAAAAGAAGAGTAAAGTAATAAAAACTTTAAAAGCGGAAGCTTTTAGAAAAGTTTACCTTGAAAAATGCCGGAAATCTTGACCGGAAAAGTTGGCCGGAAAAATGTCGCCCGAAAAGTGCCCGGAAAATTCACCGGAAAAGTCACCTAAAAAAGGTTGACCGGTGTTGACCAGAGTTGACTGCAGGTGCTGACGTGGCAGGCTGACTGGACGCTGACTGGATGCTGACGTGGCTGATGACGCAGGGCTGACGTCAGTGGGCTTCAGGCTGCTGGGCTTCTGTCTTTGGGCCGAGATCAGATGTGCTTCTGGGCCTAGGGTTATTCTTTCCTTTTGGGCGGAAGCTTTGGGCTGCTGGGCTGGGTTAACTGAGGTAGGCAGCGGTTCAGCGGTGTAGTCTCTTCAGGCGGCCGGTTCGGCAGTTTCCAGGCCGGTTCCGGTGATGGTTTTTCAGGTTCCTGGAATCTGGGGACGAGGTGCAGCTACTGACAAAAGATGGCAGTGGAAGGTAGACTGGAAGATGTCAAACCAGGCAAGAGATCTCGGATTCTTCTTGGGAGGCCGGTTTGGTCTCTTCCTGTGGTCGGTTCAGGTCGATTCCGGCCGGTTCTGGGCTCCTGGAGGTGAAAACTTCAAGGTGGGCGGCGGCGGTTCCTCAGATTTGAAGGCTACGAATATAGGGTTTCAGGGTTAGGGCTTCGTGCTGATAACGTATTGTAGAGAAACTGAATTTGAGAGGAATTTGTTGTGTATTCTCATTGATAATAGGGGCCTTTTTATATAGAGGATTACAATGCATAGAATCTCAATCATACAAGGAAAGTAATCGTACATTGAATAGGAATCTAGATCCTTCTAATTTAACCCTATTACCACTAGAGCAAGTAACCTAGAGTTTGGGCCAAACACAAATTAGGGTTTACTTGAACAAAAACAATAAAAACCACCGATTCCGCATAGGCTCTCGTCTAGGCCCTATGGCGTTACCTTGATCTCCGCTCGACTAGCGCCTAGCAATTTTTAGAACTATTGTGCTCCTACTCCTCTAACTATATAATTTAACCCATTCCTAACACCAACACCTAATTTCTCATTTAAATTCAACAATTTTAACTAGGAGTAATACCAATACATCATAAAGAGTGTAATAAAGCTCGAAAAGAAGAAAAATGGGACTTTTGTCAAAGAGTCAGTTGTTTCCGCCGCAAAATTGGAGGGTCAAAACGATATCGATTTCTCTTCTGATTGTCTACTGTTTCAATGTCAAAATTGTGGAGGCTGTGGGCTTTAGTTAGGGCTGGCTAAGGTGAACGGGTTAGCTGACTCAAATGTCTATTGGTGGCAGGTTCTATGGTGAAGACCAGGTCGCTGATTTTGATGATGGGGTTTTAATACTATGCTTTATTTTGAGATCGAGTTGGAATAAGGCATGGATTTGGTTGGTACTAAGGGCGGCGATGGAGCCGTTGATGCTACTGGTGGCGTCGATGAGCCTTTATGCAGAAAGAGGTGCGATGTTAGTTCTAGTGTGCGGCGGAGCTGCCGTGGCCCTGCAATTATGACTGTTTTGCTATTTTTGATGTCGGTGAAGGACTGTTGGAGTTGATGGTGGTCTACAGCTATGTCTGGGTGCCATTGCTTTGGCCGGGTGTCCAAATCATTGTGGCCGACAATGTGCCTGGGCAGTATTTCAACCCAAATCCGAGTCCAGTTCTTGGTGATTTTGATGGCAAAAGAGACGGCGAGGCTACCTGCGATTTGGAGGGAGGTGATAACGCCTGGATGGCTACCAGATTTGCAACAATGGCAAAACTTCGATGGCCTGTAGTTGAGAGCCTTGAAATTTGATTTTGGGCCTGGTTTTCTTGGGTCCAGAAAGGCTATTGGGTTGTTTAACTCATTTTTTAATTAGTTTGTTTAAACTTAACTTATTATTATGCGTTAATAAAATGAACGTATTGCTATGGGGGACTATCTGCGAAACAACATGAGAACAGTGACTATATTCTCCCTAGCACTATATTCTCCCTAACGGCGCTCACACTCGCGCTCATCATAGCATCACCACCGTCGTACAGTGACAACAATGATGGATCTTGCCATCCAAATTCCGAACAACTTCGTTTATCACCATCCTCTGATCGTCCTAGGCATACATGGTCCCCTACATCTTCTAGGGACTGCGATGGTCGGCTTTGGCCATGGCGACATCTCTTGCCCGTCAATTGCAGACAGATTGCTTGGTTGCTCCTAAACCCAGACGATGGCCTGCGTTTCTTGACAGAATCATCTGATATAGCCAACGAAGCCAAACCCAAAGGGGATACTATTCATTTCATCGGAGAATTCATTGTCGCTCATACCCTCCCCGTAGAGGCCATCAATCTCGTTGTTGCAGCTGCCTATATGCCGTTTATCAAGTCGGCTCTTCTCAGCAATGATAAGGTATCCTCTGCGAAGTCCATGGGTGGCGACACTATTGATCATCATGCTGCGCTCGTGGATTGGTCGTGGACGGAGTTGCAGATACTGCTGAAGCTGCAAATGGAGCACAAAAGAGTTTGGGTATCCAGATCAAAGAGCATGTGGTCGGGATGTCTTTGGGCTCAAATCCAAGCCTAGACCTTGAGGAGTTCGACGAAGGAGGTGGATGTGTGGCTACCCTCGAATTGGTCAGCATGGATGCTTGGCCGGACAGGACCAATGTTGCTGATGGCGGTAAGAACAACTTGGAGGCAGCTAGGGTTTATTCTTGATGGGCTTTGTGGGCTGATGGTTGGGTCTAGGGCTGTGGAACTGGTTTTGGGCATGCTCTCTCTTGGGTCCAGCATAACTAATGGGTTTCTACACCCATTATTTCTTTAGTCTTTTTCGAATTTGCTTGCCTATTACTATGCATTACTGTCCATAGTTAAATAGGCTTTCTTGAATAAGTGAGCATGAGTACCGTCAAATGATCGGACCTAATCTATGTATCTCTGTGGTTTTCCACAAACTCTTTTTCTGCCCAGAGATGGTAGATGGAGGATATGTAATGGTCCTTTCTGGCCTAAGTAATATTAATATATCGACATGATATTCTTCAAAAAAATAAAAAATTATTATGCGTTAATAGTTCATAGTTGAATAGGCTTACTTTCAATATGTGAGCAAGACAAGTTTAATGAACCTATCCTATGTACCACCACAACTTCTTCTTTGTCTATAGGTAGCAGCGGAAGGGTATGTAATGGTCATTCCGGCCTGGCCTTTTATTATCAATGAGAATCTATGTGATGATTCATTTAAAAAATAATAATAAAAAGGGTAAACCGGTTACCAAATTTTAATATTTTGGACCATAGGATATATTTACTAATCTAATTATCCAAAATATTCAACAAAATGGATGTATGCTATACATTCAGGTACTTAAGAAAATTCCAAATCAAAGTACTGATCCATCACACTATCATCTATCTATATTTTTTTTTTTGAATTAAGATAGAAGCTAACATATTGATCACAAGTCAGAATGACCATTACATACCCTCCTACTATCATTTAGGGGTAAATAAGAAGTTGTGCTGGTATCTACAGTGATAAGTAGAAATTAGGGTACTCAATTGACATTAAAGACATCGAAATAGCATGAGTCTTCCTTTGGTACTACTTCAGAAGATCCGCTAGAAGCACGAAAAGTGCATTGGTCCCTAAGAAAACTTAGTAATTATTGAAAGTAAACTAATTACTGACATAGAGTAGGCCTAAAACAAAACACATGCCTAAAAGAGAGCAGCCCAAAGAATGTCCTCCTCAAAACCCTAGTAGGTCGGTCCACATCTAGGCCCTGTACACCAAACTCCTACGTCCAGAGGTCATAGCATACGATCAGCCGCGATGCCATACCGCCGCTGCCGACCACGCTGTCGACCCGCACCGATCCTAGATGTCGCCGCCGCGGACCACCGTCGCATGAACTATCATCTATATATTAGTGTCTCTGAAAATTTGATGCATGCATGCAATTAAACTGTGTAACTCGTATAAAAAAAAAAAAAATTAAACTGTGTAACTTGGTAATTAACTATTATAGGGTCCAGGTGCAGTTGCGCCCAGTAGCATACCCTCCATCTCCACGTTGTGCTTCCGGTGGTAGTGCAACTGCACCGGGTCCTCATCCAGCGGAAGCTCCAGGCTACAAGTACCACCACCGATTTTGCCTCCTAGCTATCCCACACTCACCAACGCCGCAGGACCAGAGGACACTGATCCCTCAGCTGCCAAAATCCAAACCCAGTACCATGAATTATGTTAGTCCAGTCAAACAGTTAAAATTTTGTTTGACTATACGTGTCATTGCCCAATTGGAAACCATAAAATTTCCATACCACCATTCACTTTCATCATCATCATTGCCCCGCCCATGACTAGCTAGGGCTAGCTAGAATGCTCAGGTCATTTGTGGTTTTTTCTTTTGCATTGAATATGGTTGTTGTAAACTGAATGCCTTGGTTCCTCAATCAGACACGAGGTCTGCTCATTAAAAATCAGCATAATTGATGCTTTGTTTTTGGTATCTTGACATGTCTCAGTCCTCTATCATTAATGGCCACACTACTAGCAAAATAACAATACACACGGATTTACTGTAGTTAAAAGCCACAGAAATCCGTGTGAAATAGAAATACTAACAGAAATCCGTGTGAAATGAGTATAATCGGGCCCATAATAATTTATACAATAAAAATATCAACGGAAATCTGTGTGCATAAACAACAGTCACAGATATCTGTGTAAAAACAAAAACATTTTCACACGGATATCTGTGTGAAAATCAATTCACACTGATTTATGTACGTATTATAAATTAGTTTATTTCGAAATAATTAATTTTTTATGTTATGTGAATTATGGAGGGACGGATTTCCGTTACAATAAGTATTTGATACAGATATCTGTGTGAAAAGAACATAATTGAGCCCTGCAGTGATTTATACAATAACAATATCGACGGAAATCCGTGTGAATAAACAATAGTAACAGATGTCTGTGTAAATGATAAAATATTTTTACACGGATATCTGTGTGCAGATCAATTCACACTGATTTCTGTGTGAAAATCCGAAATTAGTTTATTTCGGGATCATTAATTTTGTTTGTTATGTGAATTACGGAGGGACAGATTTCCGTTATAATAAGTATTTGATACAGATTTCTGTGTGCAATGAGTAATACACACGGATTTCCGTGTGAAAATGTTGACATAGATATCCGTGTGAAAAGAACAATGAGCTATAGAATTCCGTGTGAAAAAGGAGACTACACACAGAAATCCGTGTGAATAAACAACAGTAACTGATGTCTGTGTAAAAACTAAAACCTTTTCACACGGATATCCGTGTGAAAAGAACAATTAGCTACAAAATTCCGTTTGAAAAAGTATATGTGTATATAAGGTTAACCACTTATTTGATATTGAAAGAACGGCGGATTGAGTTAATTTTTTTACACCGTACCTATTAATACATTATTACCAAATACCAATATCAAATTTATCAATTTTTTATTTTTATTTTTTGGATTGCACAAAATTCTTATATGTCTACTAATGTGGTATAACTAGTTTATTAGTTATAATGAAAAGTATACATTCCATAAGCAACAATGCGTAGGAAATAGATTTTATCAAAATCGACGGTAGGATGTTATCATGATAAGAATAAATAGTTGTGTTCAAAATTTCAGCTATTTTCGTCGTCGTTTGGGTTTCGATCTAGTAGGTCAACCCTAAACTTTAAATACTACATAAAACTAATATGCTCATAACCGCTCACTCGTAACTTATTTTTTTAATCTATAAACTCTTACGCTTTCATGGGTAGAAGCTATATCAACTAATGTAAAAATTTCTGAAATTTTATCTCCTCAAGGGTCGGCTCCCCTTAGGGAAGTAGAAGCGTTTAAAGGGTTGACCACTTTTTGGTACAGACATCTGTGTGAAATGAGTAATACACACGGATATCTGTGTGAAATGTTAACACAGAAATCCGTGTGAAAAGAACAATGAGCTACAGAATTCCGTGTGAAAAATGAGACTACACACAGAATCCGTGTGAATAAACAACAGTAACTGATGTCTGTGTAAAAACTAAAACATTTTCACACGGATATCCGTGTGAAAAGAACAATTAGCTACAAAATTCCGTGTGAAAAAGTATATGTGTATATAAGGTTAATCACTTATTTGATATTGAAAGAACGACGGATTGAGTTAATTTTTTTACACCGTACCTATTAATACGCTATAAATAGATGAGTAATGTCAAATTTATCAATTTTTTATTTTTATTTTTTGGATTGCACAAAATTCTTATATGTCTACTAATGTGGTATAACTAGTTTATTAGTTATAATGAAAAGTATACCTTCCATAAGCAACAATGTGTAGGAAATAGACTTTATCAAAATCGACCGTAGGATGTTATCATGATAAGAATAAATGGTTGTGTTCAAAATTTCAGTTATTTTCGTCGTCGTTTGGGTTTCGATCTAGTAGGTCAACCCTAAACCTTAAATACTACATAAAACTAATATGTTCATCACCGCTCACTCGTATCTTTTTTTTTTTTATCTGTAAACTCTCATGCTCTCATGGGTAGAAGCTATATCAACTAATGTAAAAATTTCTAAAATTTTATCTCCTCAAGGGTCGGCTCTCCTTAGGGAAGTAGAAGTGTTTAAAGGGTTGACCGGTTATTGGTACAGACATCTGTGTGAAATGAGTAATACACACCGATATCTGTGTGAAATGTTAACACGGAAATCCGTGTGCAAAGAACCATTAGCTACAGAATTCCGTGTGAAAAACTCTATTAGCTACAGAATTCCGTTACAATAAGTGTTTAATACAGAATTATCTGTGAAATGAGCAACACACGTATATCTGTGTGAAATGTAGACACGGATATCTGTGTGAAAAGAAAAATTAGCTACTAAATTCAGTGTGAAAAAAATAGAATAGAGACAGAATTCCGTGTGAACAATAATTAACATGACAATTATATATTACCGAGATAAATACACACGAAAATCAGTGGTAAATATATATGTATCTCACACGGATTTTCGTGGTAAATATTTTCCCGCTCACTTTTTTGGAACAAATTCAATTTCCCTCCCCTAATAGTATTACACACGGATTTCCGTGGATTTGTTCCCGCTCAATATTTGGATATTCCCACGGATTACTGTGGGTGCTGTTGTAAATATTTAAATAACAATAGATGGTAGGTATTGGGTTACCGAGGTAAATTCACACGGATATCTATAGTAAATGCAAATGTATTTCACACGGATTTCCGTGTGAAATACTATAAACACACAGATTTCCGTGCATAATGCTGTTGCTTAAAACCAGAAAACACTTGACCAAAATCTAAAGCCTCCTCCGAATTCTCTCATGTCTCCATCTCTCTCTCATCTCCTCCACCCACTGCTCTCCCTCTCTCTCATATCCCAGCTCCTCTTCTCTGCCTCCCTCTCTCTCATCTCCAAATTTTTTTGGTTTAATGGAGGACAAAGGAACTACATCTGTTTTCTCTCTCCTTCGACACCCACTTCCGGTCACCACCGTGACTCACCTCCACCATCACCGACCTCCGACGAGTTTAACGCAGCCTCCTTGAGTCCCTGCAACAACCCACGCACCAACTCTGCTCACTTCCACTGTCAAGCACCGCCTCCCTCCTTGAGCTCCATGAATCCACACCGATTCCAGAAGACTATGGTGCTGTAATTGAGTCGAGTGAAAAGGTCTCTGATGAAGGTGTTGCCATTTTGTTGCTTCTACGTATTGATTGCTCACCTTTGTTTTGATAAGTAGCACATAGTTAACCTGTAGGGTTCTTGGTTTGCTTCTAGTTAACCGGTTGTATAATATATTGAAACATATGATCATATTTTCCCCAGGTGGTTCATGGTGATCTCAGTATGGTCAGGTCGTTCAAGATGCAGAAGTGTCAATCCCGGAGTCTTCACTGATAAGTTTATGGGACTGGGAAATGGTCACAAAGCCAAGAAATGATGGCAAATGTGAGGTACCAAGGCCAAGGCTCGTTGGGAAGGCCAAGGCTCGTTGGGAGGTTAGCGAAGCCAATCCCAGCATAATTTTTTTTTTTAACATGCTGTCACTATTACACACTGAAATCAGTGTGAGTTAAGAGTAAAGGAATTTCACACGGAAATCCGTGTCAATAGTTATAAGTTTTGACACAGAAATCAGTGTGAATTATATCTCGCACAGAAATCCGTGTGAAATACAGTTTCCACATTTGACACAGAAATCCGTGTGAGATAGGAAATTATTCACACGGATTGCAATTCATTACGGTAATTTATATTCATGGAAAGACAGTGGGGCCCAAGTCTAATATTCACACGGACAAAATAATCCGTGTGAGATGAGTACATATTTGACACAGAAATCCGTGTGAGATAGGTAAACATTTGCTACAGAAATCCGTGTGAAATAGAGTTGTTCACACGGACTGTGTTTCATTACGGTAATTTATATTTATGGAAAGATAGTGGGGCCCACGTAAGTATTTCACACGGACAACATAATCCGTGTGAGATGAGCATTACCCCCCCCTCCAAACCGCACGGTAACACCAATCTGTGCGTGTACTGTGTGTAAAGGCTATCACACACTGAAATCCGTGTGTGAAAGTCTTATTACCCACAGATTAAAATTCGTGGGTAATTGTTGTTTTGCTAGTAGTGTGGATAAAAGATCTCATGGACGAATCGAATAGAGCAATAACCTGGTTGTGTAACCACGAATTGTCAGAGAAATAAAAGATGAGAATTTAATAGATATGCAGATAACAGACATAAATGAAGCCCAGATTGAGTAGGTGTGGATTGGGTGAATGAATGTTTAATCTCATTCAATTGGTGGGTGGGGGGAGTTTACTCAACAGTTTCTCTCTGTCTCTCTTCCTCTCTTTTTCGCTCTTTATCTCTTTTCCTCCTCTTTAGTTTCCAGGGTTTTGCTTCCTAGTGATGGAAAGAGCTGAGATCTATGATTCCATAGCTTACCCAGGTGCAGAGTATTTGCCATTTGGCTTAATGCTGCAACTCATATATGTATCCAAGTTTGCACATGTACTATTTGAATTACTCCGTGCACCGGTTTTTTAATACTGCATTGGTTTTTGGTTTCAGGGAATGACGGGGAGCTTGAAGAAATGAAGCAGGTTCACTCCACTAATACAGATCTCTGGTTTTTGTTAGTCATGGATTTCTGTTGTACTTGTTTTTTTTATTTTTGTGTTTTTTTTTTTTCTCTTCTCTTAAAGCAAGCTATAACATTTGAACGCAGCAACTCTGAGTAGCACATATTCGATTTCATTAACACATAACAAAGCAAAGATCAAACCTGAACCCAATCCTACCATTTAAAAAAAAAAAAAAAACACAGAAAAAAAGGTAAACAAAAGCAAAAGACTGACTAATTTTGAATTTCGATCCTCCAGAAGCAAAAGGCTGCTCTACTTATTGTTCCTCTTGATCTCCTCCGAAACAGGCCTGAGGAGTTTCCTGGCCTTCTTTTTCGCAATCTTTGGGTTCGATATAATTTGCTGCTTCGTCCAGACTTGAAGATATTCTCCTTCTCTCTCTCCTCCCTCTTCTTCCTCTTCTGCTCCTTGTTCCTCTTAACCTCGCCCTTCAGCTCCGCCATTGTCCCCTTGTACGCATTCTTCACCGACTTGTTCTTCTCCCTCTCCTCGAACATCCTGCCTTTCCGGTTCACCTGAAGCGTCGACGACCTCTGCTTCTACGGCTGCTTCCGCTTCCGGCTGGAGACCCTCCCAGCGATGACGCCGTCATAGCTCGGCTGGCCGAAGTCTGGTTTTTCCTGATTGTCCGACGGCGACGAGGATAAGGCGGATCGCTTCGCCAACGGTGGATAAGCAGCGTCAATTTCCATCGCGCAGTCTTCGTCGGCGGCTTCGGGGTTTCGCTTGCGCTTGTAGGTTTTGCCACCGAAGCCTTCGTCTAGACAAGGAAATCGATTGTGCAGGCCATGAGTGAAAACCTGTCGAGAATTGAAGACCTAGGTCTAGGTCTTGTGCCCTGTTATACAACATATGTTTCCCCGAGTAATTCATTCTTCTCTTTTTATATATGGCTTCTGCAATTTTGATCTGCTTTGCCACATGAAACTTTATTGTTGGTGCAGATTGAAGGAACGGTCTTGGGCTTTGTTTACAAGGATGGAGTTATGCTTGCAGCTGACACAAGAGTGACCCACTTAATTTTTAGACATATAGGTAAGTTGGTTTATTATTATTATTATTATTATTCAGAGTTTAATGTCTTTAACAGTTTTATTTGATATTTGATGAACTTTTGGCTTGTGTATCTTTTAAATTAAAATTCTAACTTCGACGTTTTCAGTGTCAGAGAAATACCAAAAGTACAGATTTATAACTGACAGTGTTGTAGCAACATTTTGTGGAGGTGTTCAGTTATTTGACAACATTTGCAAAAATTTGAGTAGCAAGGTCAGAGCAAGTATATTAATAATATCTGTGTGTGTGTAGTTACTGTTTTTCTCACATCAAGTCTTTTATATTGTTTGATATGGCACAGGCTAAGCAGAATATGGATAAGTCTATCGAAACGACCGTTGAAATGGTATCACAACAGGCATATAATCTTGTGAAAGAGAGAGATGTTAACTATTCAATGTTGGTTATTGGAGCAGGAGAAAATAAGGTAACAAAATAATGCGGGTAGTTAAAAGTTTTAATTAGTATATTTACTTATCCAGTTTTATTTGGATGCAGAAGCCAACAATCCGTCTTGTTACGAATACGGCTAATGATGCTGTCAATAGTTGGGAGGTAATTGGAACTGGGAACTTAGCTGCTAAGCCTATAGTGGAAGATCCGTACGATGTGGAAATGTCAGAAGATCAAGCAGTTGATATGGCAGAGAAGGCTTTACTACGAGCGGCGCTCGTCGATCCCAGTACTGGAGCAAATATTATTGGTATTTCTTGTGATTCTAAATTCTTTTACTTGGCTATGGTAACTTGGTCAAATTAATAGTTATATATGTGCTATGGTTTAACTTTTTTTAAATTTTCAACAGTGTATAAATTTAATTCAAATAAGTTTGAAAAACTTATAGCCGACTCAGTTCCGAAGCTCCTTTTTTCTCGCAATGACTGTTTGGATATGAAGAGAACAATTTTCTTTCTTACCTCGCATGTCATCGGGCCGACTCATATGCGACATGGGTTTGGGTACGTCACTACTTCTCTTTTCTAAATACATATGAACAAAATAAGATTTTTTTAATTAATTTTTATTTTTGGTACAGACTGACTTTTGAAGGAGTAGACTTGAACCCATGTCATTCAATAGGAGTTGTGAGAGAAAACTTTCATCTTTATCGTTTGACCTTTGATGTGAAATCTCCCATAAGTGCTGCTGGTTTCTATCATTCCAAAGTTTTAAGCAAATTTGATGGCTGCTATGTTCCTTGTTCAGACCCTATGATTGGCGCATTACCATGCTTATACATTGGTCCAGCTCTATGTTATTTTGCAGAGGCAAGCGAATTAAAGAAAATTGTGGAGTTCGAGTAAAGAAATTTCTATTTCTTTCATCACTTTAAGTCCTTTTTTTTTTTCTGAATGTAATTTTATGTTCTCTTATTAGATCCAACTCTATGCTATTATGCGGATATTTTAATAATTAGTTGTACTTATTAAAACCTCATACTGTACTAGATATAAATTTCTATTTCTTTCATTACTTTCATAACTTTAAGTACTCTTGTTAAGACACTTGAAACCTTACAAATCTTGAAATTCAATTCATTTGATTAAATATGACTTTGAATAAGTTTCATAAACAAATCAAGTCAATTTTTTAAGAGAATCCAGTTCTTGGGCGATTTCCAATCCTAGGTTTTGGACCCTATGTTTCCAAAAACCATCTCCAACAACAAGTCTGATGCGGCTGAAATAGCCTCACAATTTAACCCTGCAAAATGTAGTTGTCAGTATAGGATAAGCAGGGATCGTTCAGTCCGGGGATTGTAGGGTACACCTACACAAAAAGGTCAATTAACAAATAAAAGAATAAAATGGGGGGTTTTCAAATTTGGTTCCTAATCTACTTAAAATAAAAACAAAACAAATAAAACTATATACAATGATCGACTTCCCTAACCTAGACCAATACCACTTGGAAATTACTAAGTGTAAAAACAGAAAATCCATTTCAACATGCTACAAAAATGTGCCCATCTTAAATGCCTAGATAAGAGCTCAAATGAAAAGCCTCAGCGGATCAATCCATTTACCTGATTCGTTCTAATGTAGGCATGGATCGGAAAAGTCCTTACCAAGCCTAATACTACTAATTTTCGAAAACACTCAGCGTAATTCTCTTAACTAGTAGTATTATCTAACCCTCGAATCAACTCACACGTGCAAATTAACCATTACACATAGAATTTAACACGTAATTTCCAGAATCATTTAATCATTAAAGCATGATTTTTACCACCCGTTAGAACTAATTACTACTTGTTTAACTCAGCGTCTTAACAAATAACAATTACTCTTGGCAAATTAAGCAAACACACAAGAACACTCAGCGTGATTCTAGCATGCAAACTTATGAACCTAACTCTGAAAATTACCTAAACACATAAAAGGGCACAAGATTGTAACATGCATCATAAAAGAATTCTCGAAATTAACTCAATAATAAACTGAAAATCTCAAAAATATTAATAAAAATATTCTGAAAATTCCGTGTCTCCAATTACACAACTCGCAAATTGAAACACACAAAACCGAAATAAAAATTGTAAGTAGAGTCATAGTTACACTTTGAAGCTTTCCTCAGCGGCTTAGCAACACGGTGATTAACTCGTCTCTGCTATGGTGGTGGAGCGTCCTTGACTCAGCGCCTAAGAGCTTTGTAGATTGATGGATGGATGGTGTCACGGTCTTGTAGGTGATGGAAGTTTAAGAAGTGAATTGGGCAGAGTCTCGGAAAAGTTTTTGGCCAGGAAGTGATAGGCAATGAATTATCTTGGCTGGGAAGTGATCTTGGCTGGGAAGTGATAGGCAATGAATTATCTTGGCTGGGAAGTGATCTTGGTTGGGAAGTGATCTTGGCTGGGAAGTGATGCAAATTCAGTTCTGGACGTTGCCTATTTATAGTGGAGCATTGGTTGGCTTTCCCAACTGAAACGACTCCTTTATGGCCTTAACTCCTCTCATAATAGGGCAATTCCTTTAATTTCCAAGCTGAAACGTCTTTCTCTTATTTATTTTTCAGCTGAAACATCTTTCTTTTTTTATTCCTCAACTGAAAACGTCTTTCTCCTTTATTCTTCAGCTGAAAACTTCTTTTCTCCTTTATTTCCCTTCTTCATTGCTTGGTCAAATATCTTAATGCTTTATTTTATGACTCCATCATTGCTGTTTCCAAGAGTTCGACCAGGCAATGTTTCCTACAACAAGGAGGAGAATATCAGAATTTTCTAGAGAAAATAAAGGGAATTAAAATGTTAAAGACCGCAAAAACAGTTGACAGTTAGGAATCCTGATCCAGCTAGGATTTTTCATGAATTTTACTTTTTTCGCCTATTTCACTCCAAACACTCAACAAGACTCTGAAAACGACTCACTGACTCAAAACACGAAACTTAAGGGAGAAATGATGCTAAAATGGGGCACATATTCAATAATATCGTCACACTTTTTGGTCCTATCAACTACCCCACACTTAGCTTTTGCTAGTCCCTTTGCAAAACAAAAATACAAAACAAAACAACAACTCAACAAAAAACAAGTAAATGACTCTACTTCCCCTAACTATTGTCTCAAAGACTCCAAACTCATGGCTTTCATGTTAAACACTTAATCAAAATTGCATAGATAATTCCATGGTTAATAAACCTGTGACATTCATATGACTAAGCAAGATATGGAGAACTTAAGTTATAGAGTGAATGATAGCATGTTTCGAACAAGTCCAATCCAAACTCACAGGGCATACTCTCGATTTTTCTCTTAGAAATGGCTATGCTTAAAAGCTTCACACTCAAGTATATGCAAGAGAATAAATTGTAAGGCAACAAACAGCTTGCATATTTCATCAATAAACGCATTTTGTGAAGAATTATTAAAGACCTCAAGAAATGACTAAGTGCACAAATGGACCTAAACCATAAGCTCGACTGCGTTCCTGACTCCACTAACCAAAGACTGCCCATCTCAAGGATCAAGTCAGCACTTAAAACAGGTTGTAATGGGGCTAAGCTAGGGTTTTCGAAATGAAGATTAAGGATACAAAAATCCTAAGGACCTAGCAGAGCATATATGGACCACCTTATGTCATCATTTTTGTAGGCCAATTATCATTGTTTTGGGCCAAACTTTCACTCTAACCAACATGGGAATGGACAAAGGCATAATTTTCAACTTTGAGCCTTCTACAAATTTGAAAGTCCAAAACCACACTTCAACAATTTCCCAAGAATTTTCTTTCTTCTATTTTTCTTCTCTTTTGCCACTTTTCTTTCTTTCTTTCTTTTTTCATTTTCATTTTCTTTCATTTTTTTTTATGGCAAATTTTTTTTTTCTTTCTTTCTCTTCTTTTTTTTTCCCACCCCACACTTGTCTTTCATCGTCACCCCTACATACTATGTCATGCTCTACTAAGTCCCTAAGACAAGGGTAGAGATATCCTGTACTAAGCTCATGGTAGGGTAGTGAGGGTGATGAAACAAAGGTTTTCAACGTAGGCTCAAAGGGGTTCATTCTAAGGAGTCCCACGACCGGCACAATTGGGGACACATGCTTGTTTGGCTATGGTGGTTACCCTAATGCCTTCTATCCTATCCAGGATCAGTGCATATTATGGCATACAAGTTTTGACAGTCACAACAGCCGAGTTCTAGTACTCTCTAGTCCATTAAAATCTATGGCACATGATCATTGGATTTTCAAAGAATGATGAGGTTTTGCAAATACAGCCACGAAATTCTAGAATTATCAGTTAAGCACTCAAAAAGAAAGTATTTTAGCTCAACAACTCACTTTGGGTCAAATGAATCAGACTTAATCCTAGCATGCTTAATGAACCAAGTTACAATCCTATCTGAAATCTTCATACAAGCATCACAATGTCGATTAACCACAGAATTCAATTAAGTCATATTTCGATTGTGAAAACCTTCAGCCATGAATTCAGAGACATGTTCATCCTAGACGTTAGGGGCATCCTAAGACTCAAACACTAAAAAAAAAAGACTCTAAAACCAACATTTTTTTTTTTAATATTTTTTTTAACTGAAAATAAAGGTGTAAACCCACCCCACACTTAGAATCTACATTGTCCTCAATGTAGGCAAGAAATATGGTTTATAGACCCTAAATATGGGGGGCTACGAAAATAAGGGAAGGGTAAAATAAACAAACAAACAAACAAAGACACAAGTACAATTCAACCTAAGCAAGTGAAGGGATAGAAATGTCAAACTCTCGTTGATGGCTCCTTCATAGCCTCGGTTGAAATGGGTTGCCTCCCATGCAGCGCTTAATATTTATAGTCCTTCAGCCTGGACTCTTCTCCTTGTTCACACATGCTCATTCCTTGGGTGCCTCTTGGAGGGGTATCTCTTCCAATGTGTGCTCCACAAAGGACTCACCAGATCAAGTGTTAGTAACATATACAAGGTTAGGAATACAAACATTATGTCTTTCCTACTTTCTAAGTTACTTTTACATTTACATACTTAGGTACTGGAACAGAGGACCTCGTTTGTGCAATGGAATTATAGAACAGCTACCCTCGACAAAGTCATGTTTAATCCAATATACCTTAAGCAGGTCACACAACAATTTTTTTTTATTTTTTTTTTTAAGTTTGTTATAAACTTAGCTAATATCTCAATTGATTCCAAGTTGTAAGTCGAGCCCAATAGAAACCACTACTATTGGTGAGATACGATATAGGGATAGTCGCCCAGACATAAGTCTCTTTCCTTTGTTTCAGAAGGCAGAATGGCCAGATTAAGAGGTAAGTGAGAGAGAGGACTCATTTAAGTGATACTACGGAGGCTACTCCCTCATTGAGGTTTAGGCCCCTATCGGCTACTCCCACATAGTGGTTTAGGTTCATTCTATAGTATCTCTGAGATCCAATTGAACCCATCACCCAGGGTCTCAACCTTAGACACCATCCGTATGCGCCCCTTACTCAGCTGGGAAATTAACTTATGTGTTAGACAGTTCTCCAAGTGCTAATAAAGGCCGCCCTCAACCTCAAGAGACCTGAGCAAGGTACTAATGAAGGGTTTAGGCCAATATTAACAAAAGGGCCCTTGTCTACTCATACGATTTTACACACTTACAACAATTAAGTATTTAGCTAAATTCATAACCTAAGTATAAAAATCTAAGTGAACCACATTCAATTTACAATATGGTTAAAAAAAAAAAAAAACTTCTACAAATTGTACAACAATGATAAAAGACAAGCTTAATTTTGTAACACTCATAAAACTTAAACTAAATCACAATTAAAGCTTGGCCTAACCGAAATCGCAATTTGTCACCATTCCACAAGTGTAGTACAAAAATTAGCATGCATTCTATATACAACAAAATCGATGACACTTTAAGTGCAAGGGATTTTAACAATCCCCGGCAACGGCGCCAAAAATTGATGCGGCTGAAATAGCCTCACAATTTAACCCTGCAAAATGTAGTTGTCAGTATAGGATAAGCAGGGATCGTTCAGTCCGGGGATTGTAGGGTACACCTACACAAAAAGGTCAATTAACAAATAAAAGAATAAAATGGGGGGTTTTGAATTTGGTTCCTAATCTACTTAAAATAAAAACAAAACAAATAAAACTATATACAATGATCGACTTCCCTAACCTAGACCAATACCACTTGGAAATTACTAAGTGTAAAAACAGAAAATCCATTTCAACATGCTACAAAAATGTGCCCATCTTAAATGCCTAGATAAGAGCTCAAATGAAAAGCCTCAGCGGATCAATCCATTTACTGATTCGTTCTAATGTAGGCATGGATCGGAAAAGTCCTTACCAAGCCTAATACTACTAATTTTCGAAAACACTCAGCGTAATTCTCTTAACTAGTAGTATTATCTAACCCTCGAATCAACTCACACGTGCAAATTAACCATTACACATAGAATTTAACACGTAATTTCCAGAATCATTTAATCATTAAAGCATGATTTTTACCACCCGTTAGAACTAATTACTACTTGTTTAACTCAGCGTCTTAACAAATAACAATTACTCTTGGCAAATTAAGCAAACACACAAGAACACTCACGTTATTCTAGCATGCAAACTTATAAACCTAACTCTGAAAATTACCTAAACACATAAAAGGGCACAAGATTGTAACATGCATCATAAAAGAATTCTCGAAATTAACTCAATAATAAACTGAAAATCTCAAAAATATTAATAAAAATATTCTGAAAATTCCGTGTCTCCAATTACACAACTCGCAAATTGAAACACACAAAACCGAAATAAAAATTGTAAGTAGAGTCATAGTTACACTTTGAAGCTTTCCTCAGCGGCTTAGCAACACGGTGATTAACTCGTCTCTGCTATGGTGGTGGAGCGTCCTTGACTCAGCGCCTAAGAGATTTGTAGATTGATGGATGGATGGTGTCACGGTCTTGTAGGTGATGGAAGTTTAAGAAGTGAATTGGGCAGAGTCTCGGAAAAGTTTTTGGCCAGGAAGTGATAGGCAATGAATTATCTTGGCTGGGAAGTGATAGGCAATGAATTATCTTGGCTGGGAAGTGATCTTGGTTGGGAAGTGATCTTGGCTGGGAAGTGATGCAAATTCAGTTCTGGACGTTGCCTATTTATAGTGGAGCATTGGTTGGCTTTCCCAACTGAAACGACTCCTTTATGGCCTTAACTCCTCTCATAATAGGGCAATTCCTTTAATTTCCAAGCTGAAACGTCTTTCTCTTATTTATTTTTCAGCTGAAACATCTTTTTTTTTTATTCCTCAACTGAAAACGTCTTTCTCCTTTATTCTTCAGCTGAAAACTTCTTTTCTCCTTTATTTCCCTTCTTCATTGCTTGGTCAAATATCTTAATGCTTTATTTTATGACTCCATCATTGCTGTTTCCAAGAGTTCGACCAGGCAATGTTTCCTACAACAAGGAGGAGAATATCAGAATTTTCTAGAGAAAATAAAGGGAATTAAAATGTTAAAGACCGCAAAAACAGTTGACAGTTAGGAATCCTGATCCAGCTAGGATTTTTCATGAATTTTACTTTTTTCGCCTATTTCACTCCAAACACTCAACAAGACTCTGAAAACGACTCACTGACTCAAAACACGAAACTTAAGGGAGAAACGATGCTAAAATGGGGCACATATTCAATAATATCGTCACACTTTTTGGTCCTATCAACTCTGGTCCAGAAGTTAATCTATATCTCTACAAGAGGTCTTGGGATTAAATGAACACGGGCTTCTTCTACCTGGAGGTCTTGGGTCTGAATGAACACAAACTTAATCTACTTGATGTCTTCGGCCTCAATGAACACAGTCAATTTTTGGAAAACAAAGTTCTAGAACTTGCATGTAGAACCCATAAATGAAATGTCTTGCATGGTTTGTGTGAAGGATGGTTTGGGTGAAAAGGTATATGTTTTCATCAAATTGGCCGGGATCTTTTTCTCTCACTCTCTTGCTCAATAATAAGAGGAATATGATGTAATGGAGTACCTGCAACCTCGGATCATCATGGCTGGGTTAGGGCCGCCTCTACCCTAAGTTTTATGGCTTGGGGTCAGGCTGGGATAGTCCTAGTCAAAGTAAACAAAATTTAGGGCCAGGCCGGAACTTAAATATATGCCAATCTTTACCCATCCATTAGGGTTGGGCCGCTATAGCCCAAAGGCTCAGCCTTCTGAATAGGGTCGAAAAGGGCCTCATTTTGTTTAACAAAAGAAATACATTATTTATATATTTTTCTCAAAATGTGGCTCAATAGTTATACATGTAATCCAAGATTTTTTTTTTAATCCTATTAACATATATATATATATATATATATATATATATTAAATACTGTTTAGTCCTTGACCTTTTGGCCAAAAAACACTTCAGTCTCTGACCTTCTAATTTCACACGTTTAGACCCTGTATTTCAAAATTTCAGACCAATAGGTCATTTCCTTTAACCATCTGTTAAAAGTTGCCGTTAACTGGCTGACATGGCGTTTCCATCCATGCCAACTCAGCTTCTGGCATCCAAGTCACTGGTAAAATGTCCAAAGTAACCCTTGCTTCATTATCCCCCAGTTGTAGCATAAATTCACTCCAAATTCTTTCATATATTCCCTCAAAATTACCTACTCCAAATTTTGAAGAAATCTGCCAATTAAACATAGTTTGCCACAATATCACAAAAAGAATCCTAAAAAAAAAAAAAAAAAAAAAAAAGCCAGAAACTGCCAAGGACTGAAAAATCGAAACTTTCGGCGAAATTTCATTTTTTTAAGGGTTTTTTAGGGTCCGATATATCCTTAACATACCAAGCATCTTTCTGCAGAAATTTTGGAAATTTCCCGATATATCGCCGAAATTAGCGATATTTCCGGAACATTCTTAGTTTCTCACGCCATTCTTGCACGAATTCTCTCACATGCAAGGTCAACTTTGATCGACCATTCTGCCACAAGGACTCACATACACGTCCACCACTCTTCAAAGTTCAAACTGATGGCCCACGGCCACCACGTGGTGGGACAATCAGTTGGCCTAAAATTCACTCAAAAAAAGCATCAAACACCAACGTGTGAATCGAACCTTGGTCATCATTGACTCATTCCATGCCTTGGCCAACTCTGCTACACATCTCTTCATGCATTAGTGACAACATTATTATATATATTGATTTGCCTATGAATCTGAAAACTTACGTACATGTCCAATCAACAGCACCAAAACCCACAGTCAATCCCCTCGGACCCATATGGTTGGTATGTAAGTCAATACATGTAAAACTACAAAGGGGATGTATCATTTAATGACTATTCTTCACAATACACTCAAGACTCTACAAATAAAGATGATGAAGATAGTGAAGATTTTGTATCTCATAGGTCTTCTACATGGTTCTAAGTTACTCATGTAATTCAAGTATAATGTATGATATGTACAAATAATGTACATAAGGCGTGATGGCCTAGCCTCTCATTGGGTTTCCAGCCATCAAAAAAAAAAAGTTTATTTTAAAAAATTTTCAGACTTGTCAGTGATTCAGCATTTACCATTTCATCTTAGATTATTACAAATTACTATATAACAATGTTTATTCAAGGTTTTCTTTTCATATATAGTAGACAATTGACTTAATAAACATATCTAAAAGTTTCACTTAAAATTTTCATGTTTTTCTTCAAATTTCCATCATTTTTCTTGATTATTTACTTAAATCGATATATCCTCAATATTTCCGTCAAAATTTCCGTTTCCAGGACCATCGATATTTCCTCGAAACTCGATCTTTTGGTCCTTGGAATCTGCAGCAAGCCAATGAACAAGTAAAATAATCTGCCATGTCATTCAAAGCAATCCATAGAATCTGCAGCAAGCCAATGAAGAGGCTCTAATTTACAAAAAAACAAAAACTAGAGCATTACATCCTGAATAACTGTTCTATAAGCTAGTTCTTTAGCTCTAATCATCTTATCAAAAGATTAGAACTAGCAACCATGTAGCACAACACAAGGTTGCACAAAAAAATGATGTCTAAACTTCATTTGCTTGGCAGCCTAACAGTTGATAAGACCTATTTTCCCTCTCCCATACGAGAATTTTCTCTGATCCTTGGGGATGATCTTGTTGGTGTTGCAACTTGCTTGGTTGATACCCTAGGTACTTGTGGAGGTCTTGAGGTAGTGGTGGTTGAGGTAGCTTGAACAGGCCTTGAGACAGTTGGGGCAGATGTGGCTTGTCTAGGCCTCCCTCTTGTTGGGGCAGACCTGTTTTCTGCCAAGCTTGCTACCTTCTGTGCAACCCACTTTTTCTGGACACACATGAACAAGTACTTAGAGTCCATTTAAGTTGAAAATGACACTTTTGAGTCAAGTAGAGGGTAAAAATGGCTCAAGTAGAGAGTAAAAATGGCAGGCAACATACCCTTTGATACTTAGCTCTTTCCTTCACTTTCTGCCTCAACTCATTGGCAGTCATAGGACCCTTTTTACCTCTCTTGGACTGCAGCAAACAATATCCAAATAAAATAGCATCTTATCACACAATTAACTTATAAACTATGCAATTGAAACTACAAAAAAAGTGCATTTAATATTTTGTATACCTGATTTCCAGAACCTTGACCTGCTTCATTATTTTCCTTCCTGTTCTTAGAAACAGCTGAAGTCTTCTTCTCTTTTGGAGGCAAATGCCTCTGACAAGTTTTGACATTATGTCATGCTTGGTTGCAGTTGCCACACTTGAGTGATCTTTGCACCTTTCCAAGTTTACCAACACTTTCTTGAAGCTTTTCAGAAGCATCCTTGATTCTCTTAGTCTTTGGCCTACTCGGTTGCCTTGAGTATTGAGGAGGTAAGATTGCTGGTTCTTCACTTCTTGACCACGTATCCATGCTATTAACAGGCATGATCAAGTTTGAGTAGATAGTCATATATGTGCTCTTGAGGTAGCAATCTGCCACATAATCATCACATGCTCCCTCTTCCCAAAATATTGCATAAATGGCGTGCTTGCATGAGATTCCAGTCAAATCCCACCTCCGACAACTGCATGTCCTTGCAACAAGGCCAACAACATTCTTGGTGACAGGACCCGCCCCGAATTTCACCCTGAAATCCAAGGTGGCCCTATGGGGCCCACCTTAGGAATAGCTCTACCAAAACTTCGGCAAAGTCACCCATAAAATGGACTACCCAAAAACCTATAAAACACACAAACACTTCAAGCAAACCAACCTTATACTTCTGGAGCCACCCTGCTCCCAATTACCATCAACTCCACTTTCACAAAACACAAAACTCAACAATACTAATCCCAAATGTCATCAGAGCAATACTAATACACATAGATATAAAGAAGAGTAAAGGATCAAGGAATCCTACAATGCTGAAGTAGTGACAATTATGCCTCATATACCATGTACTCCCGTCCTCCACTAATTCGCCTGCAAACTGGGCATTTGAAACCGAAGGGCCCAGGGGAAAGTAATTTAAAACACGTTAGAGTGAGTGGACAAAAATAAATAAGTAAGAAATTCAAATGAAAGTAAAGGTTTAATACTTTCCCACATTTATTCCTTTAAAAACTCGATGCATGCTACAATAGTAAAACATTTGTCTTTAAAATCGAGAACCTAGTAATGACAAGCCAGCCCCGCTGGGTAAGGGAAAAATAGGACTAGCCCCGCTAGTCAAAAATAATCAAGCTAGCCCCGCTAGCTGAAGGTATCAATCAAATATGGGGAAGAAGTTCTCACCATACAAATAAAGGAGCCTCCCAGGCTCGGGTCGGAGTGTCCCACACTCTGGAGCATCCCATGCTCTGCTCTACTCACCAACGAACACATAGTAAGCAGGGAGGAGTACTAATAGGCTAGCTAGCAATAAATATGGCGACCCTGATATGGTGGTTTAAAAACATACGAAAACTCGAAAATCAGTAAGGCTTCCCCATTACTCACAAGAGAATACATATTCCAACGACGTGGCCCCGCACGCCAAAATAATCTCAAATTTATAAACCATCAGGCGAGAAATAATCGATAAATATAATTCCCTCGAAAATCCCATTTTCGAAAGAAATTCTAGAAATCTCAATATCGACGAATAGAAATGTATTATAAATTTCCGGAAATCACCTCGTAAAATAATTCGTCGAAAATCATGCTTTTGTTTAAGGATATCTCTATTTGTGTTTGGCCCAAACTCTAGATTACTTGACCTAGTGGTAATAGGGTTAAATTAGAAGGATCTAGATTCCTATTCAATGTAGGATTACTTTCCTTGTATGATTGAGATTCTATACATTGTAATCCTCTATATAAAGAGGCCCCTATTATCAATGAGAACACACAGCTATTATCTCGCAATTTCTGATTCCCTAAAACACGTTATCAGCACGAAGCCCTAACCCTGAAACAAATAGCCAAACCCTAATTCAAGAAGATAAAAACCTTGAATTCGAATACAAAACCTTGAAGCCTTTTCTGCCTCCACCTCACACCTTGAAGAACTCGATCCCAGGAGTCCAGAACCGGCAGCCCCACCTCAAGAACCGGCCGGAAAACTACCGAACCTGCCACCGAAAGCTCTATACAACTAGCAGCATATATTCCACCGTTTCACCATCTTCCGGACCTCCAATTTCCATCAAATTATGGTAGCAGAAGCCTCTCAAGCCAAAGATTCTGGAACAGGAAGAAAAAGTGAGAAAACCGGCCTAAAAGTGCTTGAACCGGCTGACTAAATCTCCTACAGAAAACCGGCAGAAAAGAGAAGAAAAGAAAAAAAAAAAGGAAAGGAAGCCCAGAAGCCCAAGAAGCAGAAGCCCAAGCCCATGGTAGAGGACCATTGACGCAGGCCCGCTGCCACGTCAGCACAAGGACCCACTACCACATCAGCACTGCCACGTCAGCACAAGGACCCACTGCCACGTTAGCAGAAGGACCCACTGCCACGTCAGCATCAGCACCACGTCATCCAGCCGGTCAACGATTTTCCAGCGACTTTTCCGGCCAAATTTTCCGGCGACTTTTTCCGACCAATTTTTCCGGTTAAATTTTCCGGTGATCTATTTCGAGGTATTTTTTTTATTAAACGTTCCCGTTTTTAAATTCAATTTCTCTTCTTTTTCAGGGACTTGCAACCTCCCTTCTTCTACCCCCCTTTCTTCATTATAGGGGAGACCAAATTAAGTCGAACTGTGGGGGTTCGTGCTCACTCCAAGCTTAGAGTGATGTCGCTTTTAGCAAGCGCATAATTTAACCCTGAAATGTCATTAGTAGTATAAAGTAAATAGGGATCGTTCTATTCCGGGGATTGAGGGTACACCTGTCAATGTAGGACAAACAAATAATTAAAATTAAAACAAATATAATATTCACAAAGGTATTCACAATTATAGACATTATTTACGAAAATAGGGGGGATTTTGTTTTTGGTTTTCTTTTTCCGAAAATAAATACTAAGTTAACTAAATAATTAAAATGCAAAAACATAAAAACACAAATGGGATGTGAAAACAAGGATCAAAGTCGAAACTCATGATTAAAATTGATTCAAGTTCATCATTGTTCATCATAGTCATGCAAGAGGAGTTGATCATGTGAAACGTTCAAAGCAAACAATTTCCCATATTTTACTTTCCAATGCTAATTAATCTAAGTGAAAGCACATAGACTAATCCTATCAAACATGCATTCAAGCCCTAGAAAGCTAGTCAATGATACATGTTTAACGCAATAAGCACCTAGAAAGGCTATCAACTCAAATGTGCAACTTAATTAGTATGAAAAAGTCCACCTAATTGCAATCTTCTTTGATTAAATTCGGTTTTTGTACAAAACCTTTACTACTTATTGATTCAAGAACACAAAACCAAAAAGTTGATTCATGTTCTCAAATTCGTAGCAACATTCACATAAAAACCCTAAATGTTTCGAACCATTCAACATTATCATACAAACGATTTCTATCATGCAAATTTAATCAAACACTCACACAAAAGCAACCATAAATCGCAATATATGAATCTGAAAATTAACAATTAATCATAAAATTTCAGAAAACAATACTTGTTCAAACATATGTGTCAACTAAGGCATAACCAACGAAAATTACAAAGCAAAGGTTACAAGGAGAATCGGATTACACCGTGATGAAGATGAGATGAATGAAGTGATGAATGGTCTCTTGAATTTCGAAAGCAATCTTCAAGGATGGTGATGGATGATGTGCACGGCTTGTCCTCTTCTTCCTTGGCCTTGCTTGAACTTCGTGGTTGCCCTAGAGGATGGAGAAGAACACGGCTAGGCTAGAGAGAGTTTTCTGATTTTTTTCAAAGTGTAAAACGCAAAAGTGGGAACTCCCTGACGTTGAGAGAAGAGAGGAATATATAGGGGACGGCCCCTAGGTCTCCATGCCGTCCACAATCCTAGAAAAGCTCACGGCAATCTCTTGCTTCCTCCACATAATTTTCTCCAATGATTTCTTGCCACATAAGCCCTATGAGGTGGTGCAACCAATCACAAAATTCCAATATAAATTCCCTAAATAATCTTGCCGAAATATATAGAGATATTTTCTGATTTCCTTCACCAATTTCGGCAACAATATATTTAGAGAATAAAGGGGGACGAACCTAGACTCCTTTGAGAGCTTTTTGTGTTCAACACATATTCTCTTTCCTTTAAAAGCTCCCTAAGAAATCTCCACGAAATCTCTTTATTTTTCTGATTTTTCCTCACGGCAAAACCCTAATTTCTCTCTTCATTATCTCTTGGCCGAATTCCCTAGGGTTTGCACGGCAATCCCTCCTTTTTCTCTTGGCTTGGACGGCTAGGAGTCTTCTAGGGTTTATCTCTTGATTTATTTCCATAAAAATAACCCTAGAAAATCTCCTTTTAATTTTGGACGCCAACTCCTTGTTTCTCTCTCCCTTTTGGACGGCAAAACTCCCCTAGGGTTTATTCTTGCGTCATAAACCCTAGTTGTATGGGCTTCATGGGCCTTTTATCCATTTGCCGAAAATCCACTTCATTCTTGAGAGTTCTTGGGCCTTGTTGCTTCTCATTCAAGCCTTGTCATCTTCCAACGTCACAACACTTTATTTTTCCATTTCCTTTTCATAGTAACGTTGGAAACTTCATTGGTGAGTTTTCCTCCCTTTCGCAGGGTTTCCTGGTTGGACCAGGAAAACTTCTTTTCTTCATTTCTGCTCATTTCTGTGGCTCATTGTTCTTCATCTTTGCTCCCCTTGGTGATCGCAAGCTCCTCTTTCCATTTGTGCGTTCATTTCCACTTTCTAGCTCGAAGGTCCTGAAAATAGAAACTAGTAAGAAAAATAGAAACTTTCCTAAAATGAAAAATGGCAACTTTCCTAAACTGAAAATGGGAAACTTTCTAAAAATGATAAATAGAAACTATAAAAATAGAAACTTTCTACAAATAGGAACTTTCCCAATCAAAGAATGGAAACTTTCCTAAACAGGGTTTTATTAAGGAAATAACGCAGAAAATGTAGGGAAAAACAAGTAAAACGTCGCATTAAAATGCTCCTATCAAATTCCCCCACACTTAGCTTTTGCTAGTCCCTTAGCAAAATCACACTAAGACTCAACAGAAATTAAAGACTCTACAAAAACAATGACTCTATTGCCCTTCAACTATTTGTCTCAGCAATCTCTTACTTTCATAACACCAAGATTAGCACTTAACCAAATTTCAATGCTAGGCATTCGAGAGTTAATTGAAACATATAATTCACACATACACAAGTAGGACTTGGTTGTAACAATGGTGATGGTTTCTGTTTAAGCATGTTTCAAACAAGTTTGATTCAATTCTCACAAGGTATATCCACTCTTTCTTCTCTCAGATCAAGGCAATGCTTAAAAGCTTATACACTCAGTATATGTGAAAGATAACAAGTATCACATATGTAAGAAACGAAAGCACATGTATAATTTTCTTAAAGATCTCATGAAGGATATCAACTACTTGCACAGATGGACCCAAGCCATAGGTTCAACTCTTGTAACTCATCTCCACATCAAGGGCTGTCCCATCTTAAGGATCAAGAAGGTCTTCTTAAGGGTTGTAATGGGGCCAAGGCTCAAGGTTTTAAGAAACGAAGGGTAAGGATTTATCAAAGTGTCCTAAAAACCTAGCAGAGCACATGTAAATGTAGAGACCTTAAGAAATCCACCAAGGCATTGCAAAAACGTCACTTTCCCTAGAGGTAACATAAAAGGGGCCTAATGTCTTCATGTTGGGCCCAATCTTCATTGTAAACTTCCCTTGAACTCAAGTGGAATGGATAAAGGCCAAATTTTCTGTAGTGGGCCTTCAATTCAAAGTAAACTCCAAAATCACTAGGTATGGGGGACTAAAATCCATAAACATTTTTCTTTCTTTTTAGCCGTACACATTTTTTTTTTCTTTCTTTCATTTTTCACTGCTTTCACATGTTTTTTTTTTTTCTTTATGGACAAGTCTACCCCCACACTTGAACTTTCACCTCTTCTCAATCTTCATCCTTAGCACCAAACCCATTTAGTATGTCTCAAAAGATAGCTCCACTAAGTTCTTAGAACAAAGGGTAAGGTTATAACTATGCTAGGCTTCATGGTTAAGGGTTTTAAGGGTGATGAATAAAAAGGTTCAATGTAGGCTCAAGGGGCTTATCTAGGGAATCCCACGACGGGCACAATTGGGGACACAAGTTCATTTGGCAATGGTGGTAATTCCTAGGGTGCCTCTATCCCTTCCAGAATCAGGGCCATGTATTGATATACGTCTCAACAAGCACAAGAGTGAATTCTAGCATTCTCTAGTCCATCAAACTTAATCTATGGCAAGCAATCAATCAAATGAAGAATAATGAGATCATCAAAATATCGCCAAGAAATTAAGAATATATTTCATTTATCACTCCAAGAAAAAGGAACATGGCTCAATTATCTCACATGGGCTTTTATGAATCAAAACTCATCTTAACATGCTTTATATTCTGTACCAAAGTTTCGAAATCCATATCCACTACAAGGCACACATTTTTCATATATCTCAATTAACCAAAGAATACCATTTAAAAAAAATTATCTCAATCTTGTGATCCTCTTTTAGTCATGATTTCAGAGATATAGAATCATCCTAGACAGTTGAAAGGGCATCCTAAGACTCAAAACAAAAACAAAAGCAACGAAAATTTTTGACTTTTTGACATTTTTCAATTTTTTTGTATTTTTCAATATATATGACTCAAGATAAAAGTGTAAATCCCTTCCCCCACACTTAAATATTGCATTGTCCTCAATGTAATCAAGAATAAGCATGCAATGAAACACTTAAGCATATAGGGTAGAGAATTACGAAAATGACTACCAAAATAAAGAAAAATTGGAGAAGTAAAAGGGAGAGATAAAACAAATCTGCGTTGATGACTCCTCCACAGCTACTTCTGAATTGGGTTGCCTCCCAAGCAGCGCTTAATGTTTATAGTCTTTCAGCCTAGACTTGTACCTCCATTCAATCCTTAGGGTTTGGAACGTTTTGGAGGGGTACGGCCTCCACTTCATGTTCCACAAATGCCTCATAGTAAGGCTTCAAGCGATGGCCATTCACCTTGAACTCGTTGTTCGTTTGTTCACTCTTAATCTGCACAGCTCCATGAGGAAACACATGAGTGATAACAAAAGGCCCAATCCAACGAGAACGAAGCTTACCTGGGAAGAGTTTGAGACGAGAATGGAAGAGAAGAACTTTTTGACCCACAACAAAAGTCTTCCTTCGAATCATTTTGTCATGGAATGCCTTAGTCTTATCCTTGTAAATTTTAGCACTTTCAAAGGCATCATTCCTTATCTCCTCTAACTCTTGCAATTGCAACTTCCTATGAAGCCCAGCTGCATCCATATCCATGTTGAACTGCTTCACAGCCCACCAAGCTTTGTGCTCCAACTCCACAGGTAAATGGCAAGGTTTGCCATAGATAATTCGATATGGTGACATACCTATGGGAGTTTTGTATGCAGTTCTGTAGGCCCACAGAGCATCCTCTAAACGCAAGGACCAGTCCTTCCTGTTGGGGTTCACAGTCTTCTCCAATATCCCCTTAATCTGACGATTAGAGACCTCAGCCTGCCCACTAGTTTGTGGGTGATAAGGTGTAGAAACCTTATGTGTGACATCATATCTCTTCAAGAGAGCCTCAATCGTCCGATTGCAAAAATGGGATCCTCCATCACTAATGAGAACTCTAGGCATTCCAAACCTGCTAAAGATGTTAGACTTGATAAAATCTGCAACAACCTTAGAGTCATTAGTTCTAGTGGCCTTTGCTTCCACCCATTTGGAAACATAGTCCACTGCAAGCAAGATATAGAGAAACCCAAAAGATGAAGGGAAAGGTCCCATGAAATCTATACCCCAGACATCAAAGATTTCCACAGTTATGATATTAGTCAAGGGCATTTGATCTCTAGGACCTAGGTTTCCTGTTCTTTGGCACTTATCACAAGTTATACAATAGGCATGTGCATCCCTAAACAATGTTGGCCAATAGAACTCAGACTCTAATACCTTAAATGCAGTCTTCTTAGACCCAAAGTGACCCCCACATGCTTTAGAATGGCAAAAAGAAAGTATGGCAGTTTGTTCATGTTCAGGCACACATCTCCTAATCAGTTGATCAGGGCAATATTTCCATAGATAAGGTTCATCCCAAACATATTGCTTAACAATTTTCTTTAGCCTATCCTTATGAGCACGTGACATGGTATCAGGAATCTTTCTAGACACAATATAGTTCACAATATCTGCATACCATGGTTCACTTACCTGAAGTCCAAAGAGTTGCTCGTCTGGAAATGTCTCCACCAGAGGGAGATGATCTTCTGCATGCACTAAGCGACTCAAGTGGTCAGCTACCACGTTTTCACTACCCTTCTTGTCCTTGATTTCCACATCAAACTCTTGCAAGAGTAGGATCTATCTGATAAGCCTTGGTTTCGCCTCCTTCTTGGTCATCAAGTATTTCAAAGCTGCATGGTCAGTAAAGATAGTAACTTTGGTACCAAGTAAGTAAGAGCGAAACTTCTCAAGGGCAAAGACAACTGCAAGGAGCTCTTTCTCTGTGGTGGAGTAATTCATTTGTGCATCATTGAGAGTCCTTGAGGCGTAGTAGATGGCATAGGGTAGCTTGTCCTTCCTTTGCCCCAAAACAGCTCCAACTGCATAGTCAGAGGCATCACACATCAACTCAAAGGGCAAGGACCAATCCGGAGGTAACATGATGGGGGCAGACGTCAACAACTCCTTAAGCTTGTCAAAAGCTTCTTGACACTCCTTGTCAAAGTGAAAGGGCACATCCTTCTGGAGTAGTTGACATAAGGGTCTCGAAATCTTAGAGAAGTCCTTGATGAACCTCCTATAAAAACCTGCATGGCCAAGGAAAGAACGAATCTCTCTCACAGAAGTGGGAGAGGGTAAGTGACGCACAATATCCACCTTGGCCTTATCAACCTCTATACCCCTAGCAGAGACAATATGTCCTAGAACTATCCCTTGTTGAACCATAAAATGGCATTTTTCCCAATTAAGTACAAGGTTAGTTTCCATGCAACGTTTCAAAATTATCTCCAGATTATTAAGACAATCATCAAAATTCTTTCCAAAAACTGAAAAGTCATCCATGAATACCTCTATGATTTTCTCAATATAATCTGAAAAGATACTTACCATACACCTGAAATACCTGGAGCGTTGCAAAGTCCGAAGGGCATACGTCTATAGGCAAATGTTCCAAAGGGGCAAGTGAAGGTTGTCTTCTCTTGATCTTCATTTGCAATTGCAATCTGGTTGTAACCAGAGTATCCATCCAGAAAGCAATAGTAGTCATGTCCAGCTAGGCGCTCAAGCATCTGATCAATGAATGGCAGAGGAAAGTGATCTTTCCTTGTGGTTGCGTTGAGCCTCCTATAGTCAATGCACACTCTGTGGCCTGTGACTGTCCTTTGGGGCACCAGTTCGTTCTCAGCATTCTTTACCACAGTGATCCCAGACTTCTTGGGCACGACCTGAACTGGGGAGACCCACTTGGAGTCTGAAATAGGGTAGATTACCCCACAATCAAGGAGTTTGATAACCTCCTTCTTCACAACTTCCATCATTGGAGGGTTGAGACGGCGTTGAGCCTCTCTAGTGGGTTTAGACCCCTCCTCCAGAAGTATCCTATGGACGCAAGTTGTAGGGCTGATTCCCTTGATGTCCGCCAATGTCCATCCTATGGCGGTCTTGTGTTGCTTCAACATTTCCACCAACTTCTCTTCTTGTGGAGTCGTTAGTGCAGAGGACACAATCACTGGTAAGGTCTCCTTGTCCCCTAAGTAGACATACTTCAAATGGTCTGGAAGAGGTTTTAGCTCAAGTTCTGGGGCCTGGACCACTGAAGGTAAAGTCTTGTTAGTGGATAACTGAATGGACAAGGGAGAAACAGACTTACCTATATAGGGAGATGCCTCAAGGAAGGAGACGTTTTCAATGATTTTCTCCTCACAAGTGTCTTTCAACTTGTCCTCTGAAATGGTGACTCCTTCCTTTGTATAGCCTACCCCACTCTCAAGGGTAGTGACTAAGGTATCCTCATGCATAATGTCAAACATTTTCTGCGCAAGTTCATCCAAAATATCAGTAGAAAAACAATCATGAACCTCTAGGGGATACCTCATGGCTTCAAAAATGTTAAAGCCAATAATGTCACCATCGAACTCCATTGTAAGAGACCTTCATACACATCAATCTTCGTCCTAGCTGTCCTTAAGAAAGGACGTCCCAAAAGTAATGGAGTGGAACTCACAGGGGAGTCCTCCATTTCTAAAACATAAAAATCTGGGAAGATAAGATGGTTAACTTGTACAAGCACATCCTCCAACAAACCTTAGGGTATGCATTGGATCTATCAGCTAATTGAATGATAACATTGTCAGATTTAAGTTCCCCTAGACCTAGGGTTTCATAAACAGAATAGGGCATAACATTAACAGATGCACCTAGGTCTAGCATGGCATTCTTAAATCTAGAGTTACCAATAGTACATGGAATAGTAAAGCTTCCAAGATCCTTACACTTTGGAGGAATCTTCCTCTGAATCAGGGCAGAGACATTCTCACTTACCTTTACCACCTCCTTTTCACGGTTTACTCTCCTAGTGGTGCAAAGCTCTTTGAGGAACTTGGCATACTTAGGGACTTGCTTGATGGCCTCTAGGAGGGGTAGGTTTACTTGCACCTTCTTGAAAGTTTCCAAGATAGCTTGGTCACTTTCATCCTTCTTAGATTGGGCAAACCTGCGTGGGAAGGGCATGCAAGAAGAAGAAGGGTCAGCAATAACCGAATTTGATAAGTTAGAATGACTACCTTTGATTTCCGGTTTTGCCTTTAGTGGTGAGGGTGCCTTGGTTTCTTCCTTGGACGTGGCAGGGTCCTTCAACTTGGTGGGTTCTTGGTCTTCCTCAATCTCTATGCTCCTTTGGGCCTTCTTTGATTGCTTGGGTTGATCCACAAATGGTCTTCCACTCCTTGTAGTCACAACTGATGCATTCTCCACATTAGGGTTAGGTATTGTGTTACTAGGGAGTTTTCCAGTTTCGTGGATCTTGCTCATGAAATCCACAACTTGACCCATTTGCTTCTTGAGCTCTGCAATGTCCTTGGTGTGGGTCTGTTGTCCTTGAATCAAAGCTTGAGTAGAGTTTGTCAAAGCTTGTGTAGAGCTAGTCAAGGCTTCCAACGTTTTGTCATAGTGAGACATTGAAGGTCCAGAGTTCTGTGGAGGAGGAGGCATGTAAGGCCTTTGAAAAGATGATCCTTGGAATGAAGGCCCTTGTGGACGTTGGAAATTCCCACCAAGAGGATTCTGAACGTTGTCATTGTTGGTCCACTTGAAGTTGGGATGGTCCCTCCATCCTGGGTTATAAGTATTGGAGTAAGGGTCATGTCTAGGACGTTGAGGTCCTCCTTGATATCCTCCTTGATACCCTCCAATAGCATTCGCAGATTCCCATCCTCCATTCTCATTGAGTTGAGGGCACTGATCTGTAACATGCCCTTGCATAGAGCATACTCCACAAGCTATTGTTGCACTTGGTCCCTTGGAACTTACCACTTGGTTCATGAGGAGAGTAAGCTTATTCAGTTGGTCCTCAATGGCAGTATTCTTGCTTATCTCATGTACCCTACGAGTAGAGTGTCCTATCCCCTCATATTGTTGGGTGTTTAGGGCACGATTAGCTATAAGTTCCTTCCCCACCGCAGGTGACTTATCCACAAAAGCTCCTCCAGCTGCAGCATCCAACATTTGCCTTTCCAAAGGTAAGAGTCCTTCATAGAAACATGTGAGTAGGGTCTCATCCTTCATCTGATGTTGAGGACATTGCGCAAGTAAAGAATTGAACCTCTCATAGTAGGCAGCATAGGACTCATCATGGGCTTGCTCTATTCCACTGAGCTTCTTCCTAAGTGTGATGACCTTAGAAGCCGGGAAGTATTTCTCCAAGAAGGCCTTTCTCATTGTTTCCCATGATGTGATACGCCCTGCAGGAAGTTCATATAGCCAATCCTTGGCTCTATCAGCTAGAGAGAATGGAAATGCTCTCATCTTAAGAAGGTTCTCATCTGCCCCTTGTGGTTGCATGTTTGCACAAACAGATTGAAATTCTCGAATATGCTTGTTAGCATCCTCCATATTAAGGCCATGGAAGATAGGAAGTTTGTGCAACAGTCCACTCTTAAGCTCAAACTCTGCTTGTCTTCCGGCTGCAGGGGCAGGGTAAATGATGCCTGAAAGAGGTCCTCCTTCGACAGTTGCGGTGGAAAGTTCCCTAATAGATGCCATTCTTTCTTCCTTGACTTCTTCAGGTGGTGGTGAAGGTGGTGGTGTAGAGTTGGACGAAACCACAGGTGAAGGTGAACGTGAAGGCGGAGATGGACTTGGTGTAGGTGATGTAGACTCCTCAGAA
This sequence comes from Rosa lucieae, assembly GCA_024704745.1. Lineage (NCBI taxonomy): Eukaryota > Viridiplantae > Streptophyta > Magnoliopsida > Rosales > Rosaceae > Rosa > Rosa lucieae. The sequence goes on from CM045496.1 coordinate 56,874,644, forward strand.
CAGTAGGTCCTCTTCCCTTGCTCGTTAAATGTGTACTCTCTGTATGTTGAAGGAGAAGGGCTTGTGAACTCAAGGAGTGAAGGACCCTTCAAACGAGCGAGCCTTGCTTCAATTTCCTTTATTGTAGATGGTCCAAAAGGCTCGGTCATTCATAGGATTCCTGAACATCATCAGAATTCAAAGAAGTTAGCAAAGTATAAAGTAAACTAATTACAAATTAGTGATTTATACATCAACTTTACTATTCACGAGTCACTATTCACAAGTTACTATTCACGACTTTACTATTTATGATTTATACAAGTATAAAGAGAAGTATAAATTACAAACTATCCACAATCTTTTCACAAATAAACCACGTAAGAAATTTATACAAGTATAGAATGTACAAAACACACAATTTACAAGTGAAGGTTATGTTCAAGTTTCTTATTATCTTTACAAATAAAGTTAATATCTTAATTGATCACAAGTTGTAAGTCGAGCCCAATAGAACCACTACCACTGGTGAGATACGATCTAGGGATGGTCGCCTAGACATAAGTCGCTTTCCTTTGTTTCAGAAGGCTAGATGGCCAGATTAAGAGGTAAGTGAGAGGGAAGACTCATTTAAGTGACACTACGGAGGCTACTCCCTCATTGAGGTTTAGGCCCCTATCGGCTACTCCCACATTGTGGTTTACGCACGGTCTATAGTATCTCTGAGATCCAATTGAACCCATCACCCAGGGTCTCAACCTAAGACACCACCTATACGCCCCTTACTCAGCTTGAAAATGACTCATGTGTTAGACAGTTCTCCAAATGCTAATAAAAGCTGCCCTCAACTTCATAAGACCTTAGAAAGGCACTAATGAAGGGCTAAGGCCAATATTAACAAAAGGGCCCTTATCTACTCATACGATTTTACACACTTATAACAATCAAGAATTTAACGATATTTATAATTAATTCTTTACATTTCCTTTGTTTAACAAGATTAGACACATTCTACAAAAACTTTCAAACAAGACAACAAACAAACGTCACAAATTTTTTTTTTTTTTTTTTTTTTTTCACTTTTTACGAAATTATGTACAAATAGCTCTTATTATCTCCTTTTCTTTACAATTATTTTCAACACTTAGGTACAGGAACAGGGAGTCTCGATGTGCAATGGGACTGAAACAGCTACCCTTCTCAAGACTATGTTTAATCCAATATACCTTAGTGAATCACAATATTTTCATTTGTTATATATATCATTGATTTCAAATTCAATTCCAAGCGGTAAATCAAGAGGACGTGCGGCCCAAGTATAGTCGTCTAGACACAAAGTCCCTCCTACATCCTTTGGGCAACCTTACTGAAATGGCCAGGTAGGGGAGGGCGACCACGAGAGGTAGAATCCATTTTGGCATGAGCTACTCCCACATTGTGGTTTAGGCCCATTTGCATGCACTTCTGGATTCAAGAACCTGTCATGAGCGTTGTCCCCTTCCTAGACACCATCCCACATAGGCTATACTTACTTGGATGAAAAAGGTCCTAAGTGTGAAGACAGTTCAATGAATGTTAATAAAGGCCGCCCTCAACCTTAAGGGACCTAGACTAGGTACCAATAAGGGGTTTAGGCCAATATTAATAAACACGACTTCACCTATTCCATCTTTAATTTACAACCTACAATTAAACTTGTGTTCAACAATAAAAATAACAACCTAAGTAATTAATTAACTAATTCACTAATTAACTAACAAATTATAAACAATTAACAAGTAAAATTATTATTTTTTTTTTTTTTCGAACACAATATAAACAAAACAAATATTCACAATTTAACAAGTGATTTTTCAATCCCCGGCAACGGCGCCAAAAAATTGATGTCGCTTTTAGCAAGAGCATAATTTAACCCTGAAATGTCATTAGTAGTATAAAGTAAATAGGGATCGTTCTATTCCGGGGATTGAGGGTACACCTGTCAATGTAGGACAAACAAATAATTAAAATTAAAACAAAGTATAATATTCACAAAGGTATTCACAATTATACACATTATTTACGAAAATAGGGGGGATTTTGTTTTTGGTTTTCTTTTTCCGAAAATAAATACTAAGTTAACTAAATAATTAAAATGCAAAAACATAAAAACACAAATGGGATGTGAAAACAAGGATCAAAGTCGAAACTCATGATTAAAATTGATTCAAGTTCATCATTGTTCATCATAGTCATGCAAGAGGAGTTGATCATGTGAAACGTTCAAAGCAAACAATTTCCCATATTTTACTTTCCAATGCTAATTAATCTAAGTGAAAGCACATAGACTAATCCTATCAAACATGCATTCAAGCCCTAGAAAGCTAGTCAATGATACATGTTTAACGCAATAAGCACCTAGAAAGGCTATCAACTCAAATGTGCAACTTAGTATGAAAAAGTCCACCTAATTGCAATCTTCTTTGATTAAATTCGGTTTTTGTACAAAACCTTTACTACTTATTGATTCAAGAACACAAAACCAAAAAGTTGATTCATGTTCTCAAATTCGTAGCAACATTCACATAAAAACCCTAAATGTTTCGAACCATTCAACATTATCATACAAACGATTTCTATCATGCAAATTTAATCAAACACTCACACAAAAGCAACCATAAATCGCAATATATGAATCTGAAAATTAACAATTAATCATAAAATTTCAGAAAACAATACTTGTTCAAACATATGTGTCAACTAAGGCATAACCAACGAAAATTACAAAGCAAAGGTTACAAGGAGAATCGGATTACACCGTGATGAAGATGAGATGAATGAAGTGATGAATGGTCTCTTGAATTTCGAAAGCAATCTTCAAGGATGGTGATGGATGATGTGCACGGCTTGTCCTCTTCTTCCTTGGCCTTGCTTGAACTTCGTGGTTGCCCTAGAGGATGGAGAAGAACACGGCTAGGCTAGAGAGAGTTTTCTGATTTTTTTCAAAGTGTAAAACGCAAAAGTGGGAACTCCCTGACGTTGAGAGAAGAGAGGAATATATAGGGGACGGCCCCTAGGTCTCCATGCCGTCCACAATCCTAGAAAAGCTCACGGCAATCTCTTGCTTCCTCCACATAATTTTCTCCAATGATTTCTTGCCACATAAGCCCTATGAGGTGGTGCAACCAATCACAAAATTCCAATATAAATTCCCTAAATAATCTTGCCGAAATATATAGAGATATTTTCTGATTTCCTTCACCAATTTCGGCAACAATATATTTAGAGAATAAAGGGGGACGAACCTAGACTCCTTTGAGAGCTTTTTGTGTTCAACACATATTCTCTTTCCTTTAAAAGCTCCCTAAGAAATCTCCACGAAATCTCTTTATTTTTCTGATTTTTCCTCACGGCAAAACCCTAATTTCTCTCTTCATTATCTCTTGGCCAAATTCCCTAGGGTTTGCACGGCAATCCCTCCTTTTTCTCTTGGCTTGGACGGCTAGGAGTCTTCTAGGGTTTATCTCTTGATTTATTTCCATAAAAATAACCCTAGAAAATCTCCTTTTAATTTTGGACGCCAACTCCTTGTTTCTCTCTCCCTTTTGGACGGCAAAACTCCCCTAGGGTTTATTCTTGCGTCATAAACCCTAGTTGTATGGGCTTCATGGGCCTTTTATCCATTTGCCGAAAATCCACTTCATTCTTGAGAGTTCTTGGGCCTTGTTGCTTCTCATTCAAGCCTTGTCATCTTCCAACGTCACAACACTTTATTTTTCCATTTCCTTTTCATAGTAACGTTGGAAACTTCATTGGTGAGCTTTCCTCCCTTTCGCAGGGTTTCCTGGTTGGACCAGGAAAACTTCTTTTCTTCATTTCTGCTCATTTCTGTGGCTCATTGTTCTTCATCTTTGCTCCCCTTGGTGATCGCAAGCTCCTCTTTCCATTTGTGCGTTCATTTCCACTTTCTAGCTCGAAGGTCCTGAAAATAGAAACTAGTAAGAAAAATAGAAACTTTCCTAAAATGAAAAATGACAACTTTCCTAAACTGAAAATGGGAAACTTTCTAAAAATGATAAATAGAAACTATAAAAATAGAAACTTTCTACAAATAGGAACTTTCCCAATCAAAGAATGGAAACTTTCCTAAACAGGGTTTTATTAAGGAAATAACGCAGAAAATGTAGGGAAAAACAAGTAAAACGTCGCATTAAAATGCTCCTATCATAGAGCTTGTTGAGATCTCCAAACTTAGAGTTTGTAGAGAATTTATGATCGACCACTTACATCATTGTTTCGATCTAATCCAATATCTCTTGGAATCGAATTTCTTGGAAGCGACTACGCTCGGAAATTCCTAATTTCTTGGAAGCGATTACGCTCAGAAATTTCATATGTTTTCGTGGTAGCCTATTTCGCTCCGAAACTAACCCTAATTTCTTGTTCTTTTTCAGGATGTAACCTGAACAAATTGGACTTTGCTCCATTGGGAACAATTGGCTCTGGATATCACAGGTGGGTTCGTGATATCCGCCAGCATCTCAAGGCTGATGGAATCCTGGATATGATTCTCGAGCCTAGCCAGGACGTGCTAACTGTTGAGCAAGCTCAAGCTTTGGAAGCAAATAGAGCAGCCTTAGAGGCAAATAAGGTGAAAGCCATTATCCTAATGACTCGTCATATGGATGATTCGCTCCAGTACGAGTATATGAACGATGAAGACCCCAGAAGGCTGTGGGTCTCACTCGAAGAAAGATTTGGCAACGTCCGTGACTCCTTGCTTTCTGACCTAGAAGTGAGATGGTATAGCCTCCGCTTCTGTGATTTCAAGTCAGTTCTTGACTATAACTCGGAAGCACTTCTCATTAAATCCTTAATGGAATTATGTGGTAAAGAGATCATAGATGCGATGTTGATTGAGAAGACTCTCTCTACCTTCCCCGTCTCTGCATTGATGGTTACTAAGAACTATCGATTCGATGTTAATGCAAGACGGATCACAAGGTTTCATGAGCTCATTGGAGCTATGAATGTCGCTGAAAAGCATGACAATATCCTTGTGAAGAACTATAATTCGAGATCCGTGGAAACAGAGCATATTCCGGAATCCAATTATAGTCGCACCTCTAAGAGAGGGCGCCAAGAGCGAAACCCTAATCTTAGGGATACTTCTGGACATTCTGGTCCATATAATCGCTCTACTTGGGAAGGTAACTGCCAAAATAGGCTAACACGGAACCAAAGAGGTGAACGTGGAAAGAGAGAGGGAGGCAACGCCTCTAGCCATGTTGGTGGCGCCACCAACACTAAGAGCCATCCAAATGACGCTTTCAAAGCGCCTCAATCAATGGAGTTCGAGCAAAGAGATGTATGTTCTCGATGTGGAGTGTCTGATCATTGGGCACACATTTGTAGAGCTCGTGAAGAACTTGTCACCACCTGCAAAGCATATTGTGAATCAAGAGAAGCTCACTATGTGGAACAAGAAGATCAAGAAGATGATCTAGAGTGAAGGGCTGAAGACTACAAATCTGGCTGGGATCAATAGATTGCCAATTCTGTTTAAGTCTTTATTTTTCCAAGAGATGTAATAGGCAATTGCCATATACCTTGTAGTAAATGCCAATGGTTTAGTCTTTCTTCAAAGTAGGCTCACCCAAAGTAAGTGTGATGTCTAGGAAGGTTCTGAGATTAGTGGTACTTAAGCGAGCCTTGCTCCACCGACATCTCTCTACTCACCTGGTCACATTTATTTTGGAATTACTGAAAGAAGTTAGACGACTACCATTGTTTTGCATTAGCTAGCATTTGGATTAGACTCTCCTAATGGTTAAGAGACAATGATGTACTCCGTTGGCTTATGAATAAAATTTCGAGATCTTTCATTATGACTCCATTTTGATTCTGAGCATATGACTTTGTGACTACGATGGCTGGGCCATCAGTATTAATTCAAGGACATGGAATAGCCCAAGTTCCACTTAAAAAATTGATGCGCTTTGAGCAAGCGCATAATTTAACCCTGAAATGTCATCGTTAGTATATAGTAAATATGGATCGTTCTATTCCGGGGATTGAGGGTACACCTGTAATTGCAAAAAAAAATTAATAAAAGTAAAAAGTATTATTTACAAAAGTAAAACAAAGAATAAAAATATATACAAATGAACACAAAAGGGGGTTTTAGGATTATTAAATTAAAAACTAAAATAAATAAAATAAAGAAAATGTAAAAACATATATACACGGGTCGAATGAGAGAACAAAGATCAAAACCGAAACTATGATCAAATTCGATTAAACCCTAATATTGTTCATCGATCTAAGTCATGAGAAAGGAGTTGATCATGTGAAATATTCGAAAGCAAATAATTTCCCATTTTTTACTTTTCAATGCTAATTAACCTAAGTGAAAGCACAAAGATTAATCCTATCAAACATGTAATCAAGCCCTAGAAAGCTAGTCAATCATGACATGTTTAACGCATGAAACACATGGAAAGGCTATCAACTCAAGTGTGCAACTTAGTATGAAAAAGTCCACCTAATTGCAATCCTCTTTAATTAAATTCGGTTTTTGTCCAAAACCTTTAGTACTTCTATTCAAGTTACACAAAACAAAAGGTTGATTTCATGTTCTTAAATCTAGCACCATTCATATCAAAACCCTAAGTACTGTTTCGAACAACATAAGATTAAAATACAAAAGATATCTATAAAGCAAATTTAATTAAACAAACTCACATAAGCAACTCTCGAATTACAATATAAGAGTCGAAATTCTCATTTAATCATAAAAATTCCAGAAATAATAATTTTGTTCAATCATGAATGTCAACTAAAACAAAACCAACGAAATTCAAAGCAAAGGTTACAAAGTAGAGGTCGAATTACACCGTGGATGGAAGATGAGGATGGGTGATTGACGTTGCGATCCTTGAAGCTAGAAAGCAAGTCTTCAATGGTGGATGGTGGAGGAAAAGGTCACGGCTCCTTCTTCTCTTGCTTCGGCCTTGCTTGAATCTCGTGGCTTGCTTTAGATGATGGAGAGAATTTTTCTAATGTTTATTTTCTAATGGAGAGAGGTGTCTGAATGAAGAGGTGGAATTGTGTAGAGAATGCTCCTATTTGTAGGAGGATGGCAACTTAGTCTCCAAGTCTTCAAGATTGATCCACACAGCATTAGCCAATCAGAGAACGCCACGTCAGCTCTGTTGAGTCATCCAACCAATAAGAAACCTCCAATTTAACACCTTGATTTAGGGAGATTATTTTTGAATTAATTGCCTGATTATTTTCTGATTTATCTCCTCAGATAACTATCCAATCATGCCACACAGCTTCGACCAATCACAGAATGCCATGTCAGCTTTGTGTGTCATCCAACCAATCAAAAAGCTCCAAAATCAATCCCTAATATATTGTTGCTGATTTTCTCAAGATTATTTCTGATTTTTTTCTTAATTTTCGGCCAAATATCTAGGCATGAACCTAGACAATGTATCTGGATGCATTTTGGACCTTTCTTCCCTTAAATCTCTCCATGGCTTTATCCTTAACATCCTCCCCTTGATTTTCTCTTGATTTTCACATTAAAATTGCAGATTTTATTCTCTAATTTCAGCCAACATATCTTGAGGGAATTAAGGAACGAATCTGGACTTGTTTTGAACCTTTTCTTCCTTGAAATTCTCCCTTGATATTCTCAACATAATCTCCTTGATTTTACATGCAAAAATCAGATTTAATCTCCCAAAATATCTCCCACGTCATCATGTTGTCTCCTAATGCCTTCAGGATTCCTGCGTTGACTGGGATTCCTAGTTGGACCAGGAAAACTCCATTTCTTCATTTCAGCTCATTTCTTCTCCATTTATTCCAATGTACCTAGAAAATAAAAATTAAATTAAAATTTATTTATTTAAGGAAATAACTAAGTAAAATATAAGGAAATAATTATTAAAACGTCGCATTAAAATACTCCTATCAACTTGCCAAATGGCACCTTGATTACTGCTGTCACAGAAACTCTCTACGCTCTTAGGGAAAATCGTACCCTATGAATAGCCAACGAATTCCATGCGAAAATGCATATAGAGAACGGAAATGAGTTCCTTTGTAATACCTCTAATGATTGCGAACAAAGACGCATCTTAGAGAAGTTTATGTGTCTCTCTAGTGGACTCTATGTCACTATTCGAGCTATTAATCCAATAAAAGTTATGAGTGAAGATCTCTTGGATTTAGACACATATTGGCTTTGTCACGACAGGATAGATCATCCTAGTCATGATATGATGATCCGTCTACCAAAGACTTCACATGGACATCCTTTCTCTTGAGCGAAATGAAGCATGAATCAAAAGTTGATTCCTGGACTAAGTGTGACCGATGTTGCTGCCTAGGGCACTACCTCCGTCCACCACCAGCCTAGGACTGGCGCAATCCCTATCCATGACGCCATGGATGGCGTCCATCATTGTGATGGCGCCCTAGGTGATGCTGCTATCACCAACTTGCTTCGAATAACGTTTAAGACGCTCATGCCCAACCAAAATTCTCATTGGTTGCTTCTAAAGCCTCTCACTCGTTTTACAAAGCTCGTTCCTTAGGGAAATTAGGACTGAGACCATCCTATGCAAATGATATGACAATACTTATTATGTTCTTACATAGAATCCATGGGGATTCTGTGGATTGATTCAACCAACTTGCGGACGCTTAAATATTTCATGATGTTGGTTGACACGCAAACACACCGATCATGTGTTGTGCCATTGTCCACCTATAAATGCTGCTTATGCTACACTCCTAGCACATATCATATGACAACGGGCTCACTCCCCAGATCATCCTATTCAGTCAATTGGATTTGACTGTGCTAGAGTGTTTACATAGAAGACTTTCAATGGTTATTGCATTAGGACTAATGTTGGACGTTATATTCCCATGAATACACCCAATTGGTCTCGCGGAAACGACTACGATGGTAGTCCGGACATTGGTAATGGGCACCAATCTCCTTATATCTACTTGGGGTGATGCAATATCGCATGCAACTATGCTAATTCGTCTACGACCCACCTCCACTCAATGAACCTTTGCGTCACAGCTAGTGCCTGGGTACAAGTATTGTAATTACGCATATTTAAGTGTGCCATTTATGTGCCAATTGCACCGCCACAACGCTTTATGATGGGTCCTCCCAGACGAATGGGCAACTACTTTGGATTTGAGACTCTAACAATCGTCCGCCACTTAATGCCTTTGTTAGGCGATCTCCTTACCGCTAGATTTGCTTATGTCACTTTGATGAGACAGTCTTCCCGTCGTTCGAGGGTGATAAGAACACGAATGTTCAGCAGGAACGACAGGAATTGTCGTGGTCTGTCCCCACTACATCTCACCTCGATCCCTACTAAAGTGACGAGATCACACATCTGCTACAAATATGCCTGCAAGGACGTACGTCCCTACGAGAGGACGTAGCGCCACCCTACACGGAGGTAGGCATGGCGCCAACGCCAAAGAGAGTGGCACTCTGGCGTTACAGGCCATGGCCCCAGCTCGGATGCATGGGAGGCCCGTGGGTTCGAAGGATACTTTGGCACACTCCAATCCTTTGAATCATCGACACTCAAAATCCGTCTCATGAGAATCTTCTAGGTTATGGTAATCGTTGGGGGACGCCTCAACGTCAGAACCTATCCCTGAGAATATAGAGCTCTATGAAAATTACACTAGTGTATATAAGACGTGGGATAGAAACTCCATCATAATTGTTGATGTAGTTGCCCATTTCGTTGCGCATGAGTTTGTTGAGTCAGATGATTTCGAACCATGCTTCGTTGATGAATGAATGTCAACGTAGAGAAATTTGGCCTAAATGGAAAGATGCGATCCAGGTTCAGATGGATTCTCTAACGAAGAGGAAGGTTTTCGAGCTAGTGATGCCAACACCTCCTAACATAAAACCTGTTGACTAATGGGTCTTCGTTAGAAAGCGTAGTGAGAAAAAGATATGGTAATCTCGCCTTATGGCGCAAGGCTTCTCATAAAATGCCCTGAAATCGACTATGATGAGACAGATTATCTCGTATTGGATGTCATTGCACTCCACTACCCTATTAGTTTGGTAGTTTCCGAATAACTGAACATGCAGCTTACAAATGTTGTCACTACGTATCTGTATAGGGATCTAGATACGGAATATAAATGAAGGTTCATGGTGAACTTCATTTACCCAAGGCAAGTAGCTCTAGACCATGGAGCATGTTTACAAAGAGGTTGAAACGCTCACTAAAGTGACTACTTGATTGGGAAGGGATATGCCCACGCGTTTCCAAAACAAGTTTCGGATTCTATCGCGGTTCATGTTGGACATGATCTTCATTAGAAGAACTTAAAGAGTTTAGGGAAACCGCTGAACATTTGAAATCCGATTTTGAGATGAAGGATTATGGGAGAACACGATTATGTCTCGGTTTGGAACTTGAGCATCGTGTTGATAGATGCTTTGGCATTTTGACAAGGTCAAGCCTTCAAGCACCCCCATGATTGTCCGTAGTCTTGATCCTGAAAAGGATCCTCTTTGTTCGAAGGATGATGACGAAGATGCGCTAGGGTCAGAAATGCCCTAGTTAAGTACAATAGGCGCATTATTGTACCTAGCTCAATGCACAAGACCGGACATCTCATTTACCATGAACTTGTTAGCTAAGATATAGCTATCCGACAACGCGACGCCATTAGATTGGTGTAAAAGATATCCTTCAGTACTTGAGATGTACGATTGATATGGGCTTATTCTATCCCTACAAAGAGATGATGGATTCGGACCCATCACACACCAGGTACGCCGCCAACACTGGCCTGCGTCCACTATCCCCATCCCAAAACGACATGTGTTTTGGAAGGTTTTGCTGATGTTGGGTATCTCTTTGACCCACACAAAGGTCATTCCCAATCCGGTCAAGTGTTCACCATGGGAAAAGACCGTGACATCTTGGAGGTCTACAGAATAGACTCTAATCGCTATATCTTCGAACAATGCAGAGATCATTGCTCTTCATGAAGTGGTTCGTGAATGAATATGGATTGGATTCATAATTACGCATGTTCTAACAATTGTGGTTTGAAGTCGACCACAGATGAGCCTACGAGCATTTAGGATAATGCTGTTTGTTTTGAACAAATGAGGCAAGGCTACATCAAAAGCGATAACACCAAGCATAATCAGCAACAACAGACTCTCCTCGAGATCAAAGTGAACTAGGTTCAATCTGAGGATAGTGAGGCAGACTTATTTACTAAGACATTGCCCAAATCCACGTTCGAGAAACATGTGGCAAGAATTGGCTTGCGAAAATTATCTGAACTCCCATGATCGTAGTCATCAGGAGGATACGCAGACATCAGGGGGAGATGTCTACATGTTCACCTCGAAACGTGAAGGGTGTGTTGTGCTCTTTTTCCCCTTTGACCGAGGTTATTTTTGTCCCACTGGGTTTTTGTTACTCGGCAAGGTTTTTAACGAGGCAACGAGAGAAGCACCGTGTTTGGACAACACAAGGGGGAGTGTTTAAGGATATCTGTATTTGTGTTTGGCCCAAACTCTAGGTTACTTGACCTAGTGGTAATATGGTTAAATTAGAAGGATCTAGATTCCTATTCAATGTACGATTACTTTCCTTGTATGATTGAGATTCTATAAATTGTAATCATCTATATAAAGAGGCCCCTATTATCAATGAGAATACACAGCGATTATCTCTCAATTTCTGATTCCCTAAAACAGCTTTCAAATAAAAGCTATATATCGGAGATACTTATCGAAGGCTCAAAATCCATTTCCGAATCATAATTGAAAATAATTTATAATTAATCTCCGAAAATAAATCATAAATCTAAATCCGAGCATAATAGATTCGTAACCGAAATTCATGTGGAAAAACAACGTCAAAATTATAATCCAAGGCAAAATATTATGCTCAATAAATAAAATGATAATTAAATTAATCAATAATTTCAAAATAAATGCATGCATCATTATTTAAAACAAAAGTCCACTCACTGTTCTATTTAGGTGATCACGCATACGAGTTCCTTCGTCGAGTAATAGTTCGGTACATCGCCCTGTATACAATTTTATTCTGTGAATCACTATTCAACAATTTAATACAATTCCTAAAATCAAATCCTCATAATCACGTCTCCACTTCTCGGATTCAACCCAAGTTACATCACTAATATCAATCCGTTAATTTAAAGGTTCCAAGGCAGAACCGAGAGTTATCCGATGGTCGGATTCTCGTAAATCGATAATGGAATTTCATAATCAACACAAATTTTCTTCAATTCCAACCAAAATCACATTCGAGCTCTACATCAATTATAGGATTTAATAGGCTAAAAATCGAAGCCAGAAAACTGCTCTACGTGCCTCCACGCGCCACCTACAGTGGCGGAGCATGGGCCACCACCTCCGATGGCCACCAAATTTTGGCAGTAGCAACATCACAACAGACACAACATTTTTCTCAACTACAACAAGTTCCAATTATACATGTAAGTGATCGAAATTGGCCGGTGAAGAAATCCCAAAAAATCCAAGAACCCTAAGATCGGGTTTTGATCGATTCTCCCTCTACACTGCAAATCGTGGCTCGAGGCCAGGGGCAAAATGATTCTTGTCAAAAACTGAACCTTCGACGCCGGTTTGGTAGCCAGAGACGGTCGGAATCGGAAGAATTACCGGAAAACCCCAATCTGCTTCAGTTTGCTTCTTGCGATCGATTCTCACTTCTCTGGCCAAATCGCCGTGATCCACGGGTACTAGCCTGAAGAGGGGGGGAGTAGGCGTGCCGGTGACACCTTGTGGCTTGCCGTTTGGTCGCCGGACGGCGAAGAAATGGACGGAAGAAGAGGAAAAAAACCGGAAGAGGAGAAAACTTGGGGGAGAGGAGAGAGAAGGTAGATTTCCAGAAATAGAAATCTACCACAGTAACTTCCTATATATATAGAAAGTTACCATGAACAGTAACTTTCACATTTTTGGCCATAACTTCCACATACGAACTCCTTTTTTTACGTACCACATATGCACACGCTCGGTTTAATGTCCTCTACAACTTTCATGAAGGAAATTTTCTCAAATTTTGACCCAAACAAAATGTCATCTTTTAGAGCCCCCTAAAAGTACCAAAACGACAATAAAAGTGAAAGTAAAACTCGTTTACAGTCCAAATGACTAGTAAATCGGTAAATTCAGGTTCGGGACGTTACACTTGGAATCCTCAATGTTCTCAACTTCTGCTTGGTCCCCACCATTGAATGTTGAAATGCAGTCTTCAACAGCCTTTACCTTATTCTTCTCAATCACATTTCTAGCCTTTGGGCAGATGTTTCCATGATATGCTGCCATCTTGTCTTTCCTAATTTGAATTCTCCTCATTAACTTCATCCTTATCTCTTCAAACATAGTGATAGGAGGCTTACCCCTTGCCTCTACAATAAGGGCATTAAAGCTCTCACACATGTTGTTAATAAGGATGTCACAATTGTTGCTTGTTCTAAAATTTTCCCTAGACCAATGTTTGGGTGGCCTCTAAGGTGCTGCAAATAACAAAAAAAAACTCCATAAGTAAATATCAGCAACAGTCCATAAACTTCAAATAGAAACTTAAATGGAGACCAAGTACCTGTCAACCAATTATAAGCATCAACATCAAGGGCCTTCATCTCCTTAATTTCCTTGAGAAAGTAAGGCAAGGTTGTTGACTTTGCTGCTTTCCACATCTGGTCCTTCATAACCTTTCCCGGAAACAGCTTAGTGAAGTTTGTCCTGTCTTGCACAAAATCTGATTTGTACAGATGGGACAACATCCTCAAAGGCAGGTTTCAACCCTTTCTGTTTATCACTAATAAAAGTCCAGCCTGCACCATCATTCTCAATGCTCAAATCCTTCACCAACAGTTTAAGAAACCAAGTCCAGCTGTCCTTTGTCTCCAGCTCCACCATTGCATATGCCACAACCCAAGAAGTGTTGTTAGCATCAATCCCCACAGCTGTTAGAAGCTGACCCCCAAAGCAACTCTTAAGATGTGCTCCATCCAGCCCAATCACTGCCTTACACCTAACCTTGAACCCATTCTTTAAGGCTCCTAGGCAAATGTACATTCTTTTCAAAAACACATCAGAATTAATGGCATAAGCAGTTAGAAACAAATCAGAACACTTAGACTTGGAGTTATCTCTTGGTTAAGAGCAATCTGGTCCTTGAACCTTGCAGTGAGGTTCTTCATCCTTACCATGCTATTGTTAAAATTCCTTGTGCACTTGTGTTCAGGTACATACTCCTTCATCTGAATAGTGCTATCATGTTACATCTTGGAGGCAAACAGAAAAAATGGGCAGTTATCCTCCATGCACACCACCCTTAACCTTGTCTTATCATTCTTGATATGGACATATTCCCATCCACCCTGAATTGCCATCTCCTTTAAGACATCCGCCAATACCTTCACATCAGCTAACTTCATTCCCAAGCAAAACTTGAGTTTTTTCATATCAGTAATAGGGTTGAATTCAATTCCCACATCCTCTAATTCTCCACCATAATTAATGGCATATTACAGCCTCTCATCATCTAAACCATCCTCCCTAAACATATCCTCATCATCAAAAAAGTGCCCCACTTCCTGCTCTACATTTGACTCTTGACTCTTTGATCCCACCCTTGCAGTTTTGCCTTTTGAAGCTGTCTCCATCATTGCTTCTTCCAGCCAATCATCATCATCAGTTTCATAGTGGTCATAATCCTCATCATCAAATTGAGGATCATTATCCTCATCCTCACTTGAACCTGCCCCCTTCACAAAATACCGCATCAGCCTTACCACTACCAAAGGACTGAAGATAGTCCATCACATCTATATCATGTAGACCAGAACCCTCACACTCTACACCACTTGTTGAACCAATACCACTGCTACCTTGTCCTATACTTGACTGCCCCTAACCACTTGAGGCTTGTTGGTCACCTTTTGAAGTTTTTTTCCCACTAGAGTAGTACTCTATAAGCTTCTGTTTCCCTTCTCTTTTGGATCCAAACCTCCAGCTTGGCTTGCTTGAGTTGGTACATGGTTCTCTACATCTCTAATCATAACTCCTTTGCTTGGCTGTGTTATAGG
The DNA here is from genome assembly GCA_024704745.1 of Rosa lucieae. Taxonomy (NCBI): domain Eukaryota; kingdom Viridiplantae; phylum Streptophyta; class Magnoliopsida; order Rosales; family Rosaceae; genus Rosa; species Rosa lucieae. The sequence continues at coordinate 56,889,794 of CM045496.1, forward strand.
CTCATCCGGTAGCTCTATAATAACAATACTTAGCTTCTTTCTTGGCGAGTCAGGAAGCTCTTCTATAACAACTCCGCTCTTACCACCTTCACTGAAGAACAAATCTTCGTACATGAAAACATCATCATCTGAACCCCCAAACACTTCATGAAGCTCTACATGGTCCAATTACAATATGATAAGCCTCTAAGTAGGTATTGCACTACACATGAATACCACACCCTGATCTATTTCCAGCTTCATAAGTGAATCTTTCTCATCACCTATCCTATACCAATAGTCGATTCTTTGCGATGCATAAGCCGGATTAAGTTGCATCACCATGTTATCTACCTCCACCAATGACATCCTATCTTTATCTACATTATCATAGTAGTCAACCTTCCCTCCAACATAGGACTCCCTCTGTAAGCAGCCTCCATGGTACACTTTGTCGGTGAAATAATCGGGGTGGGCAGCATAAGGATTATACAAACATTATTACCTAAATCCTGAAACAAGAAAACACAAATAAAGTTACAAATTAACTACCTAGCCACTGTGCATGCAAGAACCAAAACAGAAATGTACAAATATGTGCCTCCATACAGAGGTAAAAAACAAACAGACCCACATTCAAACATTGTTTAAGACCAGCAATGCCATTCTTCCCACATGGGAGACAAAGACAAAATATACATTCTTTACTGCCTCTAATGGACCACTTTCAGCACTTTCAGTACCATAATAAAAGCAAAAGCAGAAAACTCACCCACAACTCGGACAGTATTAAAAGTCATATCTAGCCTTCTCAACAAACACTCGAGCTATTTGAAGCACTTAAATATAATACACACTAAACCTTAAGCAAGCAAGTGCACAAAATCTGCAAACCCAAAATAGTTTTAAAATCCCTAAACTCGAAAACCAGAAACCCATAACACCCAATTTTGATTTGCAAACCCTAGAACTCGAAATTCCCATTCCAACATAAAACCTTTTACCAAAACATCGGAAACAACACAGAACCTACCCTAAAAACAACCCACAAACCACCCATAAATAAACCCCCAATTTTTGTTGAGAACCCTAAAACTCGAAACCATCCAAAATAGTCCGTCAATATGTTCAATTCATCATCATGTGGTTCAAAACAGAAATATAACTCACTATATTTAGGGATGTCCACTTTCTCAGCGTCTTCAGCTCTGGGAACCCAAACATCGCCGTCATTCCCAGCCATGTCGCCACCTCTATTTCCAGCTTCTCAGATTGCTTCTAGACAACTGGGATTGAGGTTCAGTCCCCCGATTAAGAAGATTTTCCCCTCTTCTTTAGTTCTAGGGTTTTCAATTTTGTCTGTTAGGCACGATTAGGAGAGCACGATAGATGAATTTGAAATTTAGGGCTGTTTTGGGGGAAATGGGTTAGGGATCAGGTCCTAATAGAGGGTAAAGACACCATGGGCATAATGGAGAATTTGACATCCATATCGCTTAATCAGCATGTAGTTGGCGTCCATGCGTGTGCCAGGTCATCACTTAACCGAGAGATTGGACAGAGTGGACCTATTGGTTAGAAATTTTGAAGTACAAGGACTAAACGTGTGAAATTAGAATGCCAGGGACTGAAGTGTTTTTTGGCCAAAAGGTTAAGGACTAAACAGTATTTAATCCTATATATATATATAATTAACTTTACAACATTTATTAATATTAGTTAAGATGGTTATGTTCAATTAACTATCTCCCAAAATTAATTGTTGATTAAAAAGAAAGAGATAAGTTGTATGCTTTAGAAAAAAGAGAAACATATTTAAAAATTAAAAAAGGGAAAATTTTACAAACAATACCCGAATAGGGGTCATCATGGGCCGGGCTAGGACCGGCCCTACCCTAAATTTTAGGGCTTAGGGTAGGGTCGGGCCGGGCCTAGTCAAAGTCAACAAAATTTAGGGCCGGGTAGGGTAGGGCCAGGGCTTAAATATGCTAACCCTTACCCGCCCGAAAAGCCCGATCCGTTAGGGCCGAAAGGGCAGGGTCGGGCCGGCCCTCAAATAGGGCCGAAATGGGCCAAAAAAGGGCCTTATTTTGTTTAACAAAAAAAAACATTATTTTTTTCTTCTCAAAATATGGCTTAATGGTATATATTGGTAATAAAAGACTCATTGTTTTTTATTGAACATATTTAATACACACACACACTTGTAACTTATAACATTTATTAATATTAGTTAAGGTGGTTATATTCAATTAACTATCTATATAAATCTCTCAATATTAATTGTTGTGTAACAAAGAAAATAGAAATTAAAGAAAACAAAACTTATGAAATCAATTACAAAGAAATAAATAAATTGCATACTATAGAAAAAAGAGAAACATAAGTAAAAAATAGAAAAAATAAAAAAAATAAAAAAAACGAGTTATACTACATTAATAGGCATATAAGGATTATATGTGATCCAAAAATTCTGAAATGGAAATCGACCAATCTGAAAATTCTCATATGTTTATACAACATTGATAGGTATTGTGTAAAAAAATTAGGCCAATCTACCATGAATAAGGAGCCCAATGTAGCGGTCAACGCTTTGCACAAGCAAACTTCCCTAAGGGGAGCGGCACCATGCGCGGAAAAACGTTGCGGAATTTTGACATCCATAAATAGACCCCCTAGCCATGAGAGTGTGGGAGCTGAAAGATCGAAAAAAGTGAATTGTCAAGGACCGGTTAAGAGCATATTTGTTTTATGTTCTATTTAGGGTATTGAGTTGACCGGGTAGATCGAGGTCCAAACGAATGCGGAAATTGTTGAAATTTCTACCACTAACATATATTCATATGCAAACAACATCCAACGGTTCATTTTAAAAAATTCCATTTCGTCCCCTATTTTGCTCATGGAGGGTAACAAGCCTAATAAACTAGTTATACTACATTACAAGACACATAAGGATTATGTGCGATCCAAAAATTTTGAAATGAAAATCGATCAATCGGAAAATTCTTATATGTTTATACAATAGTGATAGGTATTGTGTAAAGAAATTAGGCTGATCTGCTGTGAATAAGGCACCTAACGGAGCGGTCAACGCTTTGCACAAGCAAACTTCCCTAAGGGGAGCGGCACCATGCGCGGACAAACGTTGCGGAATTTTGACATCCATAAGTAGACCCCCTATCCATGAGAGTGTGGGAGCTGAAAGATCGAAAAAAGTGAATTGCCAAGGACCGGTTAAGAGCATATTTATTTTATGTTCTATTTAGGGCATTGAGTTGACCGAGTAGATCGAGGTCCAACCGAATGCGGAAATTGTTGAAATTTCTACCACTAACATATATTCATATGTAAACAACATCCAACGGTTCATTTTAAAAAATTCCATTTCGTCCCCTATTTTGCTCATGGAGGGTAACAAGCCTAATAAACTAGTTATACTACATTACAAGACATATAAGGATTATGTGCGATCCAAAAATTTTGAAATGAAAATCGATCAATCGGAAAATTCTTATATGTTTATACAATAGTGATAGGTATTGTGTAAAGAAATTAGGCTGATCTGCCGTGAATAAGGCACCTAACGGAGCGGTCAACGCTTTGCACAAGCAAACTTCCCTAAGGGGAGCGGCATCATGCGCGGACAAACGTTGCGGAATTTTGACATCCATAAGTAGACCCCCTACCCATGAGAGTGTGGGAGCTGAAAATCGAAAAAAGTGAATTGCCAAGGACCGGTTAAGAGAATATTTGTTTTATGTTCTATTTAGGGTATTGAGTTGACCGGGTAGATCGAGGTCCAAACGAAGGCGGAAATTGTTGAAATTTCTACCACTAACATATATTCATATGCAAATAACATCTAGCGGTGCATTTTAAAAAATTCCATTTCGTCCCCCATTTTGCTCATTAAGAAGTTAACATTACATTGGTAAAATGGTTTCAACTCAACCAATTGATTATTTTTAGTTATGTTGATTACTTGATTTATTTCAAAATTGGTATTACATGAATATATTGTCCAATTTGAAATAATAGCTTTGTAATTATTACAGTTAATTAGTTAACAATAATTATTGGTAAATATTAAAATACCCATAAGATTATATTAAAATGGCGGCGTTTTTGCCTAATTAACGGTTAATTCTTTAAAAAAAATTATTTTTTTCTTCTCAAAATGTGGCTCAATTTAAAAGACTCATTTCCTAATATGGCAAATTGAAATAATTTTCTACACTTCCATAGTTTTATACATATAACACATGTAATAGAAAATAACAAAAATAAAATATAAATTTTAGGGCCGGGTTAGGGCCGGGCTTTTAGGGCCGGGCCGGGCTTGGGCCTTACGGGCTCAATCGGGCCGGGCCGTAGGGTAGGGCCGGGCTTCATTTACATAACCCATACCCTACCCTATTTTAAAAAGGGTCGGGCCGGCCCGCCCTAATGCAAGGGTAGGGTAGGGCTTCGGCCCTACGGGCCGGGCGGGCTTAGGGTAGGTTTAGGGCCGAAGGGCCAAATGGTGAGGCCTATACCCGAACTAAGGCTCACTCCTAACTTCAGTACTCGATTATGCAAAACTATCATTTTTGTACCCCAAATTTGAAGTCCGACCTAATAATCGTACACGCCGTCCATAACGGTGTTAAGAGCCTAGCCACGTGGCAAAAGCTGAAGGGTAATTGGGTCATTTCAACTAAAATTTACACACTCTCTCTCAATCAAACCCAAATTCAACACCTCCACCCAAATCACATACCAACTCCCTCAGTTCTTCCGCTTCCTACACCACCACTAACCCATGAAATCCTAATAGTCCATGGAATCGCTGTTCATAAACACAATACACAAGTAAATCCTTCACGAACTTTACCAATTTCTCTCTGAAATTCATAAACCTTGTTGCACAGAGGGAGAGGTGAACAGTGAAGGAATACATGGCTGACCAGGAAACTGAAGAGGTCTTTGCCAAAATCTAGCTCGTCCCTTCTGAGAGCAATGAACTTTGTGCTCAGGACCATGGCTTTGTGGACTCTTGATGGTTTGACAATCTGGATTACCCTTCTTCTTTCGCTAAAACTCTGATGCAGTCCGACGCCAACAATGGTAGTGGCCTCTCCGTCCCGAGGTACTGTGCCGAGACTATTTTCCCAAGGCTCGACTACTCCGCCGACCCGCTAGTGCAGACAACAGGCATTTACTGCCCCAGAATCCAGCACCCCTCACCGACATTTGCTAACGACCGGGTTGAGCTTGTTCGTGAACCAGAAGTTGGTCGTCGGTGACTCGATTGTGTTCCTGCGAGCTTAAAAAGGCAACATCTGTGTCGGGATCGCTAAAGGGTTCGTCAGAATCGGAGTGGAACCACGCCGGTTCTAGAGGAGCGTCGGTTTTGCAGTATTCTGGGTTCTCGATATTTCTGAAACATGAAGAGAACAAAATGGGAAGAAATGAAGGGGGGGGGGGAGAGAGAGAGAGAGAGAGAGAGAGAGAGAGAGAGAGAGACCAAGTTGCAATGAATAAAAAATATTAAAAAATCTGGATTAAGACATGGAGTGACCAAAATATCCCTCAAAATGTGCTAGGTGGCATAAGACTTAACACCGTTAATAACAGCGTGTACGGTTATTGGGTCGGGCTTCAAACTTGACGTACCAAAGTGATAGTTTTCCATGGTCGGGTACTGAAGTTAGGAGTGAGTCTTAGTTCGGGTATTGTTTGTAAAATTTTCTCTTAAAAAAATAATAAATTATTAGGGCTTGATTGGATGGGCTTAAAGAGCCAGGCCAAGCTTTGGCCCTACGGGCTGGCCAAGTCTGGGGTCGAAGGGCTAGATGATGACCCCCGTACAAGTCAAATTTTTTATATATTTATTTTAATGACCTATTCCAATTTATTTATCAAAGCTATAGTAGCTTATACCCTACATAAACCTAGCGTAATAAAATGAACTTATCCAATATATTCATGATTTAAACATTTTCTTCCAGTACACCACGAATACGACATTATAATACAAGGAGTCATATATTGATATGATTTGGTGTTGCCAAACCTCCATTACAAATCACAATGACCTGCACAAAAGTTAGTGCTCAATTTAAAACCCTATCAATGTAGTATGAATAAGTAGGGATCGTTCTTAATCGAGGATTAGGGTTTATATATTTCTGCAAAATAAAACGTTAGTTAAAACAAACAAAGAATATATTTATATATTTACAAAAATTATAAAGAAAAAAGGGTTTTTGGATTTTAATTCTAAATTAACAACTAATTATATACATGTAACATATCAAAACACAGAGATTTATATGGATGGAACAAAATTAGATACAGTTAACTACTACTAACACATAGGCGAGGTTTCAAAGTCCAAATCACGAATCAAAACATGTTATAGTAAGGAATCAATCAAGAAGAGAGATGAACGCATACAAAGTCCTTTTTACTTCCCTTAATTAAATTAGGGCTAAATATTGTTTACTATCCTATGGTTTGGGTCCAAAATTATTTCAGTCCCTGGACTTTCAATTTCATCAAGAACACCCTCACACTATCATTTCTCATCCAATAGATCTCTCTGTCATGAATCCATCAAATGGAGCCGTTAAGGAGTTGACGTGGCATGCCAACTCAGCACAGGTGGGGCCCACATGTAAGGTAAAATTCTAAAATTTTAAAATAAAATTTCAGATAAATAACAAATTTGATTCTCTCTCTCTCCTCAATTTCTCTCTCATCTTCTAGTTCAGTATCTTCTGTGTCTCTTTCATAGCAGAAGAATTATCTTCTCAAATCATATCTCAGTTGTCTAATATACACGAGATAGAAAAATAATTAGTTAGATCATAGTTTTTCTCTTATCTTTTTCCTCTTTGATTCTGCCTCTAAATGTCCAACATTGAAATGCATTGGAACTGTGGAATATATGAACAAACCCAGAAAACACAACAAACAATTGACGATTGATATCTCTTGGCATGAATTTGGATATTGATTATCTAGGCATAAATCTTGGCAATTGATTTTAGACTAATTTTGATTTTGGATTGCTAATCTGGGTATTAAGCCAAGCTGGGAGTGGAAGAGAGTAACAGAGTTGATGATGTCGATGACGAGATTTTGGGGGAAACACAGCCGAGTAGAATGCCATTGACAGCGGAGGTATTCAGCGTTGTCTTCAATCACCTAATACAAAAGAACTCTGAATGATCATCAAAGCAAAGAATCTCAGATAACCAATGAATTAGAAACTCAATTTCCAGCAAAACAATCTCAAAATTTGAACACATAGACTAAAAGAGAGTCAAAAATCTTGAACGAGAATTTCAGAACAAATCCATCTAGGAGCCCCCAAGTTCACAATCCTCCGCCGACCCAAGAATGAATGCTTGAAGATGGCAGAGATAGCAGTAGTGATTAGACCCAGAGAGAATATCACATATGGTACATATTCACGAGAAACCTATTTATAGAGATCCATCAATACCCAAACAAAAGCCTCTTTTATTTTGTTACCTTCCCCCCTCTCCCCTTATTCGATTTAGGTCTTTTCAATTTTAGCACAGGAAAAGAAGTGGGAAGTGAATGAAATTTGAAGGCTCTGAGAAAAGAGAGAACATATACAGATAGACCTTAAGCTAGCACATTCAAAGGCTTTTCGATAGAAGCAAAGATGATAAAAGCAATATCTGCATCACAGAGAACTGAGAGCTCCTCGGCCTTCTTCAAAAGCTTTCTTCTCCTCTTTGAAAACATCACCTACCTCACTGTGGCATTATCGATCTTCCTTATCTGAATCTTCTTTTGGGCCATGACTTAAATTCTTGATCTTTTTCTCCCACTTTTTTCTTTTTCTGAAAAGAACAAATCTTATATGATGAGAATAATGTAAATCTTTTTCTGTTTTGTTAATTAATTTTTATTTTGCCTTCCACGTGGGCCCACCTGTGCTGAGGTGGCTAGCCACATCAGATACTTAACAGCTCTATTTGACGGATTCATGACGAAGGGATCTATTAGATGAAAAATGATAGTGTGAGGGTGTTCTTGATGAAATTGAAAATCCAGGGACTAAAATGATTTAGGACCCAAACCATAGGGTAGTAAATAGTATTTAGCCCATTAAATTAATTAGATAAACGCACCATAGTTAACCCTATTAAGCATGCAATTACTAGTGGTAGCTAATCACTAACAAGAACACAATCAACACATTAAGCACATATGGAAGTTTGATTTTAATTGAAGCCAAGAACACAAGTTGGAATGCCATACAAGCATGTAAAGCTGATTGTTGACTTACCTAAGGAACTATAGGTTTTCCACTTTAACTATTAAGACCTAGAATGCTAGCACATCTTAATATGGATTCAATTACATGTTCATCAATCAAAGTATGCATCCTAAGATCAATAACAAAATTAAAAAACATGCATAACATCATTGAAATTGCAATTAACACTTTGAAAACCTAAAACATGCTTCATAGTATTCGAAAACTACATATTTAAAATCAACACTTCAATCTATCTTGAAATCACAAATTATATTCCAAAAAAAAATCGAAATTGATATAGAACTTGTTTTACAAAATTTCAAAACCCGAAAACATAAAAAGGTGGTCATGGTTACACTTTTGAATCTTTCAAGAATGCAAGAAGCTTCAAAAGGTGGTGGAATGGAAGGTGGCTCAAGGAAAGAATGCTTGAATGAAGATGGAGATGCATCACGGTCTTGAATTTTGAAGAATGATGAAGTTGCCAAAACTTGAGAGAAGAAGGGGAACAAATTGTGATTATGATTCTGAATTTTGTGGTGTGTTGAAACGTCTCATAAAGGTCCCTTTATATAGTGCACGACATACCTGAGTATCAAGGTCAAAATCTACTTCAATGACATCATTCAACCAATCAAAAAATTCCTTAAGAAGTAGAGAACAATCTTGAATCTTCCAAGTGATCTTCATTGCCGAAATTATTATGCATCTTCCCTCAATTTGGTCTTCATTCAAATCGTATGCAATCAGGAAACCTAAATCAATATTTATTCTCTTGTATTTTCTTTTCCATAATTCTCACGAAGTAGATATTCTTCAAAACTCTCCCTTTTTTTGCCTTTGCCGAAATCTTCTAGTATATTCCTTTAATTCTCACGGCAAGAACAGATAAATATGGGACAAGGACTCCTTTTGACGTCTTGATCATTCTAGAAATTCAAGTGTAAGTCACATGCTTCAATCTTTGGGCCAGGCTTCTCCAATTGACATTTTCGAAATCCATAATTAAATGTGATGCAAACTTTGGTCTTCTAGAACATTCTTGTACAGTCTTGAATCATCTTGAAGCCATAGCATCTCGTAGCCTTCCTAGGTATCCTAGTATCATCAGGACTCCTAATGCAATCAGGTTTCCTAGTCCAATTAGGACTCTTCATTTTTGAGATATTTTGGAACCTTTCTGAGCACTCCTTGTTCAACAGGGACTCCTAATCATGTTAGGTTTTCTTTTCTGGTAGGAATGGGTTTCCTTGTCTAACTGGGATTCTGTCATTTCTCATTTATGTATTCATTTCCATGAGCTCATTACAAGTTGACTTAGGATTCCTACTTCAACTGGGATTCCTTCTCCTAATCGGATTGGGAAAACTTCATTCCTCCATTTCTGTCCATTCTGCGCATATAACTCCTTACCTTCCATTTCTAGACTCAAAAGTACCTAAAAACAAAAACTAAGTTAGAAATGATAATGTTAAGGAAATAACTAAGTAAAATGTAGAGAGAATAATATTAAAAACATAGCAAATATTGCTCTCATCACACAATAATAAAGAGAGGCAAAAACATTGCAGAGATACACTTAAACTAAACACAGCATAGAAAACAACTTCTCCCTCTAACTATAGGAACTACAATCCTCCTGTCAAGGCTCAGAGAGTATACCAATGGAAAAAATAAACAAATCACAAGACAAACAACCAGAAAACACTACGCCAAAGACAACATCACACAACTGTGCTTACAGAATGGAACAAAAATCCTCTGCTGTCTGTTGATGACAATTGAATCATATAACATATTTAATAAATCTTTTTTGTATAAAGATGCTCAAATTCTAAAACTTTTAGTTAGAAGGTGATGGCACAACAGAAAGAAAGATTATTTGTTGTCTGAATGAAAAAAAAAGACCCGCATATTTCCTTCCTACCATTAAGTCAAATTTGGCTCCAAAATGTACCTTAGATGCCACAAAATTGTACAACATTACTTGCATTGTAGGAGTATACTTGCAAATCATCATACAATGGATTTTAATGTGCTGTTGTGCAAGTGATTACCAAAATTTGAAGATGGCTCCAAAATGGCATTCATTCCCCCCCCCCCCCCCCCCCCCCCCCCCAAAAAAAAAAAAAAAAAAAACTAGCAAATTTGGCTTCAATTGTTTGTTATGCTTACAAGTTCCAATAACAGAATGAACTATTTCTGTTGTGTGAATGAGAAATGACTATCCTAAGCACCAAACCAGACATTTTGATTGCAAAGGCGGGAAATTTCCATCTTTTGTTCCCTTAACTATGTAGCAATGTTGTCTGAGTAATAAAAAAACTCAAATAGTTAAAACTTAATGCCTTAGAAAACTCAAGGGCACACTTAATGCCTTAGTAAATGCTTTAGTCATTTTTCATGTTTGAGAGAAAAACCCCGAGCTTTCATTCACCATCTTCTCACCATCTTATGAAAACACTTCTAACCATAAGAAATCACCATCTTCTCACAAACCCCAAGCTTTCAAGTTTGGATCAGCTTTTGCGCTACTTGATTAGGGTTAGAGTTGGGTTCGATTAGGGTTGGAATTGGGTTTGATTTGGGGGTTTTAGTTCTGCTGATCGAAAAGGGGGATTCGGTTCTCACTGATCGAGTTAGATTCTACTCGATTAGGGTTTGAGTTGGGGGTTATCACTGATCGAGTTGGGTTCGAGTTTCTGAAATCCTTTCGATTGGTGAGTTAAATTTAAGATTTCATTGTTGCTCTTCGGGTTTTGAATTTTGTGGTTATGGTTTTCATTAATTGCCTTTGTTCGTTTAGTGCTAAAGAACATTCGATTGGTTTACTTTGTCTAAGTTGGAAAAGCATTTGCTAGGTTCTGTATTGCTGTATTGCTGGGGTTAAAGCTTAATTGACTGGTGAGTACTTTTCTGAAACTGTAGCTATTCTTTCTGAATTCGATTTTTGGTATTGCTGTCATGTGCCTGTATTTGAATTTTGATGCTTTCATATTTTGGTTATTCTTTAACGCATATTGTCAATGCTATTTTTATTGTGGTTATTGTTTAATTCATTTTTCTCTGTCTGGTAAGTCTTTTGGGATGAATTAGGTTGAGCTTTATGGAACATAGTGACTGTTGTTTGTATTGTGGTTATTCATTAATTCATTTTGCTTTGTTTGCTAAGATTTTTGGGATGAATTAGGTTGAGCTTTATGGAACATAGTGACTGTTGTGTGTATTACGGTTATTCAATAATTCATTTTGGTTTGTTTGCTAAGATTTTTGAGATGAATTAAGGTTTAGCTTTGTTAATGTCTAAAAGTCTGGCGGTAGCCGGACCTTAGTTAACGCTACCGCCGGACCTTAGTTAACGCTGATCCGTTGGGCGGTTTGAAGCGTTTTCCTCCGCTAGACTTGCAAGAGCATAATTAGCGTCAGTGCGTTGTCAACCGTTGGTTTTACTGAGCAAACGCTTTGTACCCTTTCGGGTGGGCCCCTGCTGGGCCCCCCAGGGAGTCCCCCACTCCCCGGCGAAGATAGACCTCCGGATGGTCGGTAATTTGTTTGATGAGGGGGAGCTGCACGGAGCAGAGGGTGTTGGGTAGCGAGCCCAATGTTTAGCACCCAAATGACGGGGGTCAACGTGCCTGATCAGGGCCGTCGTAGACTGTTTGACTAGTCCCCGTGTCCCGTAGGGATGGTCTGACGGTAACGCCGCGTGGCGGTCGTTGTCAGAGTGAGGCGTAGCCTCGGGATTTTCCGTTGGCGGACATCCCCCCGCTGGATGCAGCAGGAAGCAACGTCCGATAGACGTGCCTGGCGGTATTTTTGCAAGATGAAAAAAAAAAGGGGTTCCGCCAGAGGTGTGTAGCGAAAGACACCGCGTTTGCAAGATGGCAAGGGAGAAGTCCCGCTGGCAGGGCTTCGCTCAGCGGAGGCTTCGTCTCTTGGAAAACGACAAGGGAGAAGTTCCGCTGGCGGGGTTTCGCTCAGCGAAGGCTTCGTCTCTTGAGAAAATGACAAGGGAGAAGTTCCGCTGGCGGGGTTTCGCTCAGCGGAGACTTCGTCACTTGAGAAAATGACAAGGGAGAAGTTCCGCTGGCGGGGTTTCGCTCAGCGGAGACTTCGTCACTTGAGAAAATGACAAGGGAGAAGTTCCGCTGGCGGTACTTACGAAGTTGTCCTTACGGTGGTTAACACGTGTCGAATATACAGCGGGTTAGCGTGCGTAGGCTTGTTTCCAGGCCTGTCCGTCTTCTGGCCTTTAATGACAGTAACTGTAGGTTTCGTAACCGAGGTAACGCCTCGAGTACTCCGGAGAGTAAGTGGAGACTGATGACACGTGTACGGCTGGTATGTGATGCCGTTATGGAGCGGACGGCCTAGGATGCGTTGATGCCGACATAAAAAGGGGGGGGGGAACCTTGGGAGATTTGACAGTTTGTGAAAATTTGAAAACCTAGTTATCGTCTGTGAGCCCTGTTTTTTCGAGACCAGTGGAAGAGCAAACCGAAGTTTTGGGTATACTATTCCCGGAGAAAGTACGGTAATAGCCTCTCAGGATTGCCGTTCGCCATCGTGCCGAAGACCTTACCACTGAGGTTGGTACCTGTAGTTCCCTTTTCTGCCTTTTTGCTTCTGCTAGTTTCTGGGTTTTGTTGTGTTTGCTTTTCTGGGTGTGTTCTGAGGTGTGAAATGGGGTTTTTTGTGGGGGGTTGAATGATGGTTGGCCAATGCGTTTAGTGGTTTAGGATTTGGATAGCCGAGTCTGGGTTGAGTGTGTTTGTTTGTACTTTGGAGTTTTCTGGGTTTTGTTCTTGATTATTTTGGCTATATCTGATGCGAGAATAGGCTAGATCTATGTTTGTGCTAACTGATGTGGGTTTTAGGGTTTTGGGATGGCTAGCGTTATAGAGATTTCGAGCAGTGAGGATTCCGGGTCTGACGTGTCGCTCAGCGCGGCGGATGGGATTTTTATTGATTCGTTGCGTCCGTCTGCCCATGCAGGAACCTCACTGCCAGAACCGCTAGAAGTTGAACCGCTACAGACCATCCTCTGGGAAGTAACAATGGGTCGTGGTCAGCGTCCGGAGAGTTCCAGGGCGGGTGAGGCTGCTGCCGCCAAAGCTAGGCGGGATGAGCGCTTGGCGAGCAATAGTGCTGCCAGCAGCTCCGCTGGGGAGGAAGAAGCAGCGGAGCAGAATGTTGAGTCAGCGTGGTTCCTCCCGGATGGGACAGCTGTTGACGAGGCGGGAGGGGGGATGAGCGGTACTGCTGTCACTCGACTGAAGCAGACGTTCCGGTTGCCGGGGTCGGTGAAGCTGCGCCCACCGACGGCTGATGAGAAGGCGTCGATTCTCCCGGCTGGGTGTGCGGCCGTGCATGAGGCCATATTCCGCCAAGGAGTGACACTCCCGCTGGTGCCCAATCTCCAAATCCTTGTGTGCGAGTTTGGCCTTGCCTTTGGTCAGCTCTGTCCCAACATGTGGCGGTTGATGTTGGCGATGAACTCCTTGTGGCGCTTGTCGGGGTGCGAGGGGCCTACCGTGGCGGAAGTGCTTCACTTCTACGAGTTAGTATACGTGAAGCGCCAAGGCTGCAAAGGGCAAGTAAACTTGAGTCGCCGGCAGGGAGCGCCCAAGCTGATCGAGAATCTGAGGGACTCCATGTCCTATTGGCGGGGGACCTTCTGCGTTGCCACAGACGGTTGGGAGTACCACGCTAGGTCGAACGAAGAAGGGCCGTCATTTAGGATTAAGTCTGAGTTCCAACCTATTCGAGGTTGGTGTCCGGTGTCCGCTGAAAAATGTTTGGCGTGCTTACGTGCTTGAACTTGTATTCTTACTAACGATGTGTTTTTTTTGTGCAGCGGGACTTCGGTATACGCTGACGCGCGAAGAAGAGTGCCGCGTGGCGAGGATCAGAGGTTGCTGGCGGAACCGAAACTTGCTTGATTTCCGCCTGCTGACTGGTTGGGAGTTGCTGGTCGACCTGCGACTAACACGCTCCATTGTTGAGGAGTCTACCCTGTCGTTTCGTATTATACTTTTGAATTGTGTCTGACTGGTGGCTGTCTTCCCTCTTTTTTTTTTTTTTTTTTTAGAAACTCCGCCGGGCAACAAATCAAGTCGCGACGCATTTGAGAAAGCGATGGATCGGGCGGAGATAGAAAATTTTTTGGAGGCCATGTACGCCGAGGGGCTGGCGGCCCAGCAGACTGTGGTGAACCCGGAGACGTTGGCGTTGAGCCAGTCCGAGGTTCCGGTGGTGATGGCGATGCCGCACCAGTCTCACCTTGGTGAAGATGGTCTGCCTGTGGTGCAGGCGGGGACTCAGACGGCCGCCGGGGATCAGAGGGGGAGTGCTGCAGCCAGGCCACAGAAGGAGCGGATGCCTGCCCAAAGGCGTGGTCCTCATAAAGTGGTTCCACCGGCGGAAGGTGTCGTTGTGACAAGGGAGGAACCGCCAGTGAGGGCGACGAGGACCGCCGCTGGGAGCCAGAGGGTGCTGGAGAAAAAACGCCGGACGGCTGAGTCTCCTGACGAGGAAGAGGGAGATGAGGTGGAGGTGGTCGGGGCCCGCCGACAGAAGAAGGCCTGCCAAGCTCCTGCAAAAACTGCGGCGGTGGAGGGAGAGGCGCCCGCCGTCAGCGATCTGGACTCCTTCGCCGAGTATGCGCCATTCATGACAGAGGGGGAGCGGGAGTTCCTCTTCCATCTGTGCGAGCGGCTGGGGTTCGGGGGCCTGGCGGGCATATCGCGCCCGACGGCAATTGACCAATCGCCCTTCAGCTCGGCGTTTGGTCAAATTTCGGCGGGGTTACCCGATATGTTCGTGGCGGCGTCAAAGCAGCCCCGGGTTGAGGAAGAGCTCAAGGGAGAAATCGGAGGTCTCCAGAGGGAGTTGGCGGAGGCCAAGGAGAGACTGGCGGAGGTCGAGCGGGGACTAGTCAAGGCGGAGTGTGATTATGCGGACGCCCGCGGCAAGCTTAATGCGGCCATCCGGCGGGATCTGGAGAGGAATGAACACGTCTCCAAGTTGGAGCAGGAGATCGGGCTGCTGCAGGAGCGGATAGCCGCTAAAGACAAGAAGCTCATTATAGTGCAGCGGGAGTTCGCCGAAAGGATGGCCGAAATGAAGCGGCTGGGGGGTGAGGTTACCCGCTTGAGAGCTGAGGGGAGCACCGCTGCGGCCGCTGCTGTTGAAGCATTCAAGCAGTCGGCGGAGTTTAAGAAGACGCTGACCGAAGCGGCGAAGTCTGGGGCCCGGGCAATATAGATATGTTGAAGCGGAAGGGTGCCATTGACTTTGTAAAGGCGTCACAGCCTGACGTGCCCGGTCGAAAGTGTCCCGGCGGAGACAGAAGTGCCCGCCCCAGCCGTAGGTACTCACTCGGGCAGCGGGGAAAGTGGCCCACATCCGACGGAAGGGTCCCAGCAAACTCCCCAGCAGACCCCGTCGGAGGTGTCACGTGCCGGTTTTCTGGAGGCACACACCCGGGCCGACGGCACCATAGAGACCCCAGTCCGACAGCCCGAGGGTCCGATCAAGCGAGCCGATCGGTCGCGCCGCCAGCCGTTGAAGCAGCAGAGGCCGAAGCCAACCGCTGAACCTATCTGAGACCTCCAAAGTTTTTTTTTTTTTTTTGTAGCCGCTGAGGCAGACTAGTTTGTAAAGAATTTTGTGGAATAAAGTAAATTTCTGACTTGGTTTGCCATGATGTGTGTGTAGTATTTTTGAGTTATATTTTCTTTTGTCGATCAATGGAACTTTAAAGGAATTAAGATTGGTCCAAGTGCACCACGTAGCGGACGGGGTCCGCCGACGATTGCTGGCGTTGCCAGTTGCCCTCAGTGCTAGACTTGGTAACAATGGTCTGAATAATTCCTCGTTTCATTGATGGCTGACTGATCAGCGTACAAAAGTGGGGTAGTACCCGTTGGGTAGCTTCCCTTAGCTAAACATTTGAACAAAAGATTTAGCTAAGTCAAGATGCGCATGGGTAGCGGTTTGACTATTTGTAATAATACCGAAGGTGTTCAGTATTCCAAGGGCGGGCCGAAATGACGCCGTCCTTGTCCATTAAGTAGAAGGTGCCTGGGCTAACGACTTCCACAATTTTGTACGGGCCCTCCCAAGTTGGGCGGAGTTTTGTCGGTGGCGGAATGACTTCCTTCATAACCGAGTCCCCCAGTTGGAGGTTCCGGGCCCTGACTCTGGCGTTGTAAAAGCGTGATACCCGTTGCTTGTTTTGTAGGTTGTGTAAATGGGCCTTGAGTCTTTTCTCTTCTAGGAGGTCCCTGTCCAAGTTGACGCCGGCGCCGTTGGTCTCTGGGCAGTAGTCTTCGACTCTAGCGGTAGGTTGAGTAACTTCAATGGGTAAGACAGCCTCTGTGCCGAACATCATACAAAAAGGAGTTTCTCCGGTGGCGGAGGTTGGAGTTGTTCGGATGGCCCACAGGACCTCTGGGAGCCTTTCCGCCCATAAACCTTGGCGTCGTCGAGCTTCTTTTTTAGTAACTTTTTGATTATCTTGTTTGCCGCTTCGACCTGACCGTTGGTCTGGGGGTGGGCGATCGATGCAAATCTCAACTTGGTGCCTAGGTTGGTGGTGAAGGAGATGAGCTCGTCATTGTTGAACTGTGTGCCGTTGTCTGTGATGATTGTGTGTGGGACACCGTAGCGGCAATAGATATTTTTCCAAAGGAAGCGAATTACCTTGGCGGTAGTTATTGCCGTCAGTGGCTCCGCCTCTATCCACTTGCTGTTGTAATCAATGGCAACAATGATGTATTTGAATTGACCTTTGGCAGTTTGGAACTTTCCCATCAGGTCAAGGCCCCACGTGGAATGAATCCATGGGCCCACGATGATTGACAGTGGTTCCGCTGGTGCGTGTGGGAGATCTGCAAACTGTTGGCATTTGTGGCAAGACCTCGAAATCCGCCGGGCGTCATCGCCAAGTGTGGGCCAGAAGTAGCCTTGTCGCATTGTGCGGTTGGTCAGGGATCTGGCGCCCGAGTGGTTTCCGCATTCCCCGCCATGGATTTCAGTTAGGACAACCCTTCCCTCCTCTGGGGTTAGACAGCGGAGGTTAGGATGGGTGAATCCCTGGCGGTAGAGCTTGCCGTGCTGGATGTTGTAGCGGGTTGCTCTTCGCTGGAGCTGTCTTGCCTGGACCTTTTCTTCTGGCAACGTTCCGTTGCGCTTATATGTGATGATCTCGTCCATCCAGCTGGGGTTGACCTGAACGTTGAAGATTTCCGCCAGGGTCTTTGTGATACTTGGCTTGTCCAAGCACTCCACCCTTGTGTCCGCTGGACTCTGATGTGGTTGGGCGGTTGCCAGTCTCGCCAGTGAATCAGCCTTAGCGTTCTTTTCCCTGGGGATCTGTGTGATTGTATGAATTTGAACTTTTTTAGCAACGTTTTGACGTACCCCAAATATGCTGCTAACTGCTGGTCCTTGGCTTGGAAGCTGTCGTTGACCTGGTTGACGACTAGTTGGGAGTCGCTGAATATGTTGACGCTGTCAGCTCCTGAGTCAATGGCGAGGAGTAGGCCGGCGATGAGCGCCTCGTACTCCGCCATATTGTTTGAAGCTTTGAAGTTGAATTTCAATGCGTACTCTGCGTTTAGTCCCCCGGGTCCGGTTAAGATGACTCCGGCGCCGCTGGCCTTGGCACAGGCGGAGCCGTCCACATGTAGGTCCCAATCTGACTGTGGGGGAGTTGCCTCTGTACTGGTTACTATTTCTGTTCCGGGCTTTGTTTGAGTATCGGGTTCCGGCTGACGCTCAGTAAGTTCAGCGATGAAGTCCGCTACTGCCTGGCCCTTCATGGCGGTTCTTGGCTTGTACTCTATGTCAAATTCGCTGAGTTCAATCGCCCACTTACTGAGGCGCCCTGAGTGTTCAGGGCTTTGCATCACCTGCCTCAGCGGTTGATTGGTTAACACATGGATCGTGTGAGCCTGGAAATATTGCCTGAGGCGTCTGGCGGCAACGATAAGTGCGAGGGCCAGCTGTTCCAACGGTGAATATCTTGTTTCTGCTCCGTTCATGCCTCTGCCGGCGTAGAATACTGGGAGTTCATCCTGACCTTCCCGCCGAACAATGGCGCAACTTATTGCCGTTGCCGAGACTGCCAGGTATATGAATAGTGTCTCTCCTTGCACAGGGACAGAAAGGAGAGGGACCGCCGCTAGATATTCTTTTAGGCTCTGGAACGCCGCCTGACACTCTGGGTTCCAGTCGATGACCTTCTTGTGAGTTGTTTTGAGGAGTTTGAAGAATGGGGCGCACTTGTCAGTAAGTCGAGAGATGAATCGAGAAAGGGCGGTTAACTTGCCTTGGAGACACTGGACGTCTACCTTATACTTGGGGTCCGACAGGTTAAGGATGGCCTGTACCTTATCTGGGTTAGCCTCGATACCTCGCTCGCTGACGATGTAACCCAGAAATTTGCTAGCGGTGACTGCAAAGAAACATTTTTCTGGGTTGAGGCGCATACCGTAGGCCAGGAGGATGGTTACTATGATCCTGAGGTTTGCCACATGTCCGCTGGCCTTTATGCTCTTAACTAGCATGTCGTCCACATAGACCTCGATGATTTTTCCCAGATGCTCAGCGAACATGGCGTTCATCAACCGCTGATAAGTTGCACCGGCGTTCTTCAGACCAAAAGGCATGACATTGTAGCAGTAGAGGCCTTTGTCGGTGGTGAAGGTGGTGCATTCTTGGTCGCTGGGGTGCATTTTGATCTGATTGTATCCGGAGAAGGCATCCATCATGCTGAGGAGTTCGTGTCCGGCGGTTGCATCGACCAGCTGATCGATGCGAGGTAGCGGGAAACTATCCTTTGGGCATGCCTTGTTGAGATTTTTGAAGTCGACGCACATCCGCCACTTGCCGCTGGGCTTTTTTACCATTACCAGATTTGAGATCCACTGAGGGTAGATGACTTGGCGGATGAATCCAATGTCCGTAGTTTGGCGACCTCCTGTCCGATTGCCTGGTACTTTTCCTCATCAAAGCCCTCCGCTTCTGCTTGATGGGATAAAAGGAAGGTTTGATGGTCAGCTTATGAGTGATTATTTCAGTGGAGATGCCAGGCATGTCCGCATAGGACCATGCAAAGACGGTGGCGTTGTCACGTAGGAACTGAGTGAGTTCTGCCTCCACCTCTGGGTCTAGTTGGGCGCCTATGCGGACTGTCCTCTCAGGATGCTCGTCTGAGATGCAGACGACCTTCAGCGACGTGTCCGGGTTGACCGGCTCCTTCATTACATATTTCTTCTCCTCATCTCTAGGATCCTCAAAGATATTCGGTGGTGGTGGGTTATTACCCACTGTCAGGATTTCATGGCGGCGCGTCGAACGCGCTACAGTTGTTGAATAGCATTCTCGTGCCAGCTGCTGGCTTCCCCTCACACAGCCTGTGCCGTTGGGCGTGGGGAAATTCATGAGGAGCATGTATCCGGCAATGATGCACTTGAGCTTATTAAGCGCTGGTCGACCAATGATGGCGTTGTACGAACTGAAACAGTCGACAATGATGAACTCTGTGTGTACCTCCGCCATACAGGGACTGGTACCAATAACTAGTCGCATGTAGTCCGACCCTAGTGGTTATGTGATGTCACCGGAGAAGCTGAGCAGTGGCTCGTGATCTTGGAGTAGTTTCCTGTTCCGCTTGAGATGGTCGTAGCAACCGCTGAAGATGACGTTGACAGCGGACCCGCTATCCACCAAGATTCTCCCCACCGAGAATTTGCCAAGAATGGCATCGACCAAGAATGGGTCGTCATGGGGTAAATGTACTCCGCGCTCCTCCTCCTCTGAAAAGGTAATAGGCTCCCAACCTGATCTCGGTAGTTTGGCGGATCTTTCGTAGCGGATGTTGCAAACTTCCTTCGGGTGGTTGGCGCGTTCATATCGCTTTCTTGCCCTGTGAGACATGTTGGTGATTGGAGCACCGCCATCGATGGTGTTGATGCGGCCCAAGGTCTCAACGTTGGCAATCACTGGTGGTGGTTGGCGCACCTTGAACTGCTCCAACTTGCCGTCACGGTACAAAGTCTCAATGGCCGTTTTGAGAGCATTGCAGCTGTTTGTATTGTGGCCGCTGTCCGCGTGGTATTTGCACCACTTGCCAGTGTTCCTGGGTTTGCCTGTTTTTGGGTACTTTGGAGGGGGTGGCGGTGGGATCTGATCCTTGCACTGATTATAGATATCTTCATATGAGGCCGTTAGGACCGTGAAACTGCGTACCGCTGCGAGGATTCCGTCTGCTTGTTGTGGTTATCCCCATGAGTTGGGCGGTTTCCCTTGTAATAATGCTGCCCCTTCTGCCGCTTGGTTTGGTGGTGGCCCTGCTGCCATTCCCTTTTCTTGTCAGTTGGCGGTGCTGAGGGGGGCTTGTCAGCGGTTCCCTGGTGACTGGCAGATGGTTGTGCTGACCTTGCTGCCGTTGCTGGCGGTGGGGTCTCTCCATATGTAATGAATTCCGCCTGGGCGTGAATGACCGCCTCACTCATGACGTGGTCGTACGTTGCATTGGGATGGTTGTAATTGAGGTGATAGAGGAACGGTCCCTTGAGGAGTCCCTTCCTGAAGGCCGCCGATGCCATAGTCTTGTCTAGGTCGCGGCACTGAGATGCTGCCGCCCGCCACCTGTGACAAAGGCCTTCAGTGATTCGTCCTCCCCCTGTTTAACGCGAAAAGCTGACTTGTATTGTGATGTCCGGCGGACAGTAAGATGAAGCGGGAGAGGAAAGCATGCGACAGTGCATGGAATGAGCCGACAGACCCTGGCGGACATCGAAAAACCAGTTCATTGCTTCGCCGTCCAATGTTTCGCTGAACAGATGGCATAAGGTGGCGTCGTCGAACCCCTTGTTGTTGGTGACCTTCTTGAAGGTGTCCATGTGGACAAAGGGATCGGTCATTCTGCCGTAAGGTGACATCTTTGGGGTTTTTGCATATGTCGGTCTGACAGCCTGCAGGATCGCGGCTGAAAAGGGGCCGGGTCTGGAAGTGAATAGCGGGTTCCGAGCTGACGCCGGGACGCCTGTTTCCGCCCTGATCAACCTCTGCTCCAGTTGGTGCATCCTATCCAATAGCTGGGCGGTTGCATCACCGGCGGAATCGGCCTGACTGGCCTGCCGAGTTGGCTTGCGCCTAGGTATGGGCGGATCACCCTCAGTCCTTGCCCTGGCATTCGAGCGGTTGGCGTGCGGAAGTGATTCCGCCACCTGCTCTAACACTAGTTGGGGTATGGGCGGCGGTCCCATTCCCGACAACCCTGGTGGGTTAAGCGGTACATGCATTTGTAGGACCGGCCCTGGCGCCATCGTGTCGGTGCTGGGTCGACTACGCCTGGTGCTGCGTGACTGCTCGCTTTGTGCCGGGCGGTTGGTGGCAGCCAAAGTGTTTTTTAGTTCCTCGAAACGTGCCATGAGCGCAGCCATCTGTGCCTGGGCCTCAGCCTTCTCCTTGCGCTCCTCCTCACGCTCCCTGTTTGCCTTATGAAGATCCGCCAGTGCCATCTCGTACATGGTGACGAGATCCTGGCCTGACGGGCGGCTGCTGCCTGGATTTGCCTCACCGCTGGGGTTGGCTGGGGTTGTGAATAGTGCGCGGTTAACGCCGATCGCGGGGTCGGAGGGTTGGGGAATGGCGGGGAGCCCTGCCTGCTCCTCAGCGTTTCCCCCGCTATCGTTAGTCATGGTGATTGTAGCGGGGTGACCTTTTGTTCAAAGGTTCCCACAGACGGCGCCAATGTTAATGTCTAAAAGTCTGGCGGTAGCCGGACCTTAGTTAACGCTGATCCGTTGGGCGGATCGATACTTGTGTTAACGCTATAGTCCCCGTTACCTGTCAAGTAAAATACAACGGGCGTCAGAGGGAGACCGCGCTGGGCGGTCTTCAACTCTCCGATGCCTAAGTTAGTCAATGTATTTATGTTGACAACGTAACAGTAGGTAAGTATTGAATGCGTCATTAATGAGGAGAGAGGAGAGAACCTTTTATAGGTGAGGAAGAGACTGATCTTGTCTTTGTTTTCGATGTGGGACTGATATGCTTCAGTTCTCAGTTTCAGAAGCTTCTGATGCCATCTTGGCGCCGCGCGTGGCGGCGCGTCAGTGGCGATCTGGAGGCGGTCCGATGCTGAGGTTGTAACCCGTCTGGCGGTGTGTCTGCATGTCATTCCTTTGGTTGGAATTAGTACCCTTAGCGGTACAATGAGCATGGCCTATTATAGCTAATTATGCTTGCAAATGTACATGTATGTACAAGCTTTATGGAACATAGTGAATGCAAGTGGTTGTGAAGTAAAACAATAACATGTGATTGTGTTTTTTTTGTTATGATTTTGTTTGGGGTTGTGATATAGAAGGTTTATTTTTTATGTAGATGGATAGGTCGTGGATGCGTGAGATAGGAGGTCTTACGAATATAAGTTAGGGGTGGGACAGTTTTGTCAATTTGCTTTGGACAATGCTAGAGATTGAACCACATTTGTTGTCCTTGCACAAACTGTGGAAATGTGGAATATTTCTCTGCTGGTGTGATAAAGGATCACTTATTTGTAAATGAGATTGACCCTAGTTATGAGAAATGGATAGAACATGGGGAGGTTGTAGTTGAGTCGGCAGGATCATATAGTGATGGTGATAGCATAGAGGCAGAGTCTCTTGAATCTGAATCAGTTAAGGATAACATAGGGGAAGATTGTGAAATTAGATTACGATGTGCAATTGGAAGGTGATGAGGATGAGAAGATTTCAAGTTAATTAGTGTAATGAATTCAGGCAGTTTGTAGAGGATGCCAACAAACTCTTATACCCTGGTTGCGATAGGCACAGCAAGATGAAAGTACTTGTGAGGCTTTACAACTTGAAAGCCAAGCATGGTATGACTGATGCAGCTTATTTCGACTGGCTGATTACCTTTTCAGAGTATCTTCCTACTAGAAATGAGATACCTACCTCAGCGTATGAGGCAAAGAAGAGTTTGAGTGCTCTAGGAATGGATTATACAAAAATCCATGTTTGTCCTAATGACTGTATTCTCTACAGAAAACAGTGTGCTGATGACATTCGATGTCCTAGATGTGGTATCTCAAGGTGGAAAGTATGCAAGAACAACAAAGAAAGGGAAGGGGTACCTGCAAAAGTGTTGTGGTACTTTTCTCATATTCCTAGGTTTCAAAAGATGTTTCAGTCAGTTGAAACATCTAAGAATTTAACTTGGCATGTCACCAAGAGAAACAAAGATGGCTTGATTCGCCATCCCGCCGATTCAGTATCTTGGAAGTTAGTGGATGAAAAGTGGCTAAACTTTCGTTCTGACCCACGAAACCTACGACTAGCATTGTCATCAGATGGGTTCAATCTCTTTAGCTCCTTAAGTAGCAAGTACAGTTGCTGGCCCGTAATTTTGGTAACTTATAATCTGCCTCTATGGCTAGTAATGAAGAGGAAACACATAATGCTTACCTCATTGATATTAGGGCCTAGACAATCGGGAAATGATATTGTTGTTTACCTTGAACCATTAATTGATGACCTGAAGTTGTTATGGGAAGGAGTGAGGGGAGTTTATGATGCCATTAGAAATGAAAACTCTACTCTTAAGGCATTACTATTCTGGACAATCAATGATTTTCCAGCATATGGTAACCTTTTAGGGAGTATAATGCGTGTCCAATTTGCCTTGATAAAACAGAACTCACGAGACTAGTTCATGGAGGGAAGATGGCTTACACCATTTATAGACTGTTTTTAGGAAGGCACCATCCGTATCAAAAACTAAGGGCTACTTTCAATAACCGCCGAGAACATGCAGCAGCTCCGCTGCCATTGACTGGAGAAGAAGTGTTGAGCAGGTTAGAGGAGGAAGTTCTAGATTGGCCTTTTGAGAAAAATCCCCATCCTTGTTATAAGGGGACTGATGATGAAACTAGGCCCTGCTGGAAAAAGAAGTTTATATTTTTTCAGCTAGAGTATTGGAAGTATCTCCCTGTTAGGCATTGCTTGTTGTCATGCACATTGAAAAAAATATGTGATAGTCTAATCATGACGTTATTAACTATTACTGGAAAAACTAAGGATGGACTGAAAACTTGGTTAGATCTGGTGCAAATGAGAAAAGATGCATGTGTGGCTCTTTTCACAGCATGAAGGTTCCTGAAAACTTTTCTTCAAACATTAGTATCCTTGTGTTCAATGGATGAATTAATGCTGAGTGGACTGAAATCGCATGACTGTCATGCCTTAATGAAACAACTACTTCCGGTTGCAGTCAGTGGTGTGCTTGAAAAACCTGTCAGAATTTCCATAATAAGGCTTTGTCTGTTTTTTAATGAAATATGTAGTCCAACTATAGATCCTTCAAGGCTTCCAAAAATTCAAGCAGATCTGGTCAAAACATTGTGTGAGCTTGAAAAGTATTTTCGACCTTCTTTCTTTGACATAATGACCCATCTTACGGTTCATCTAGTTAGAGAAGTTAAGTTATGTGGGCCGGTTTGCTTTCGATGGATGTATCATTTTGAAAGGTATATGAAGGTGTACAAGGGGTATGTTAGAAAAAAAAAAGTCATCTGGAAGGCTGGATTGCGGAATGCTACATTGCTGAAGAGGCAGTTGAGTTCTTAGTGGAACTTTTCTTCAACGACAAAACTGTTGGCATCTCAACAGCCCCCCACACGGAGGACATGCCTACATCAGGTGCTACTGTTGAACTGATGGCAATTAAGCGCGAGTTGCAATTCTTGTAGTCCTTTCCCAACCAGAACATCGTGTTAGAGACAGATTGCCTTGAGGCTACCAAGGACATAGCTAATCCGAGGCATGATCCACTCAAATTTGAGGCCATTATTGATGATACCCAGGTGGCCCTAAGGGCTAGAACCAATGCTCAAATCAACTTTGCACCAAGATCAATCGTGCAACACTATGGCTCACAGACTGGTAAGTTTAGCTTTTGAGGACAAATATAGTGCTATTTGGTGTAATGTGCCTCCATATTGCATTCTGGTGTTCTAAACTTTGATTGTAATCATCAAGGCTAATTGCCATCAATAAAGATAATTCTTCTATTAAAAAATAAATAGAATTTGTAGAATTGTCATTAGATTTTAAATAAAAATGTCTATTAATCAAATCTCATCATTATATGTTTGAAAAAAAAAATCTCATCATTATAAGTTCTCAATATTTTTAAAAACAAAATGAAATTTTGTGTTTATAATGGGCTGGCCCACGATGCATTGTACTCGAGCCATGCCGGGCCCATAACTGGCTCGAGTCGGGCTGGGTCAATATTCCTAGGCTCAACCCGACCCGTTATTCTAACGTGCTCGGGTAGTGCCGGGCCACTAATGGGGTTGGCAGTGCCGGGCCGCTTTTAAAAGTGTCGGGCTCGTGCCATGCTCGTACTTAGCGACCTATTTGCCACTTCTAGTCCGGAGTATTAATAGACACTGAGGCGTCTCTCAGCGTACTTTTCTGCGACGCATACAAAGCATTTAACCGAGGACGATCAAAGTTGTCCCAAGATAACGAGCTGTTAATCAGCTTCTCCGGGGACATCGTCCAACCACTAGGATCTGATTATTTGTCAATCACGGTGGGAGAAAGCCCAAATTGCTCGTCCATCAAATTAGAGTTTATCGTGGTCAACTATGTTTCGTCGTACAAGGCCATTCTTAATGCCCTAACACTATGGCGCCTCAAGACTTTTGTCGCCGGACACATGCTCATGATGATGGTATCCACTCCTGTGGGAATAACAATGATATGGGGAGATCAAGCTGTCGCTAGGCATTTCTACGCATTAACAGTGTCCTGGGGTAAGGGGAAGACCAAGGTCTTAGCAATGGCTGCTGATTCCTCACCATCTAACTAGTAGAATACCCCAGGGATGACATCGATTCTGATAAAGAACGCCGATTATGATGTAGAACGGATCAGTGCTATTGAGGACATTGAAGAGGTAATACTTTCAAAAGTGTACTCGGACAGAACAGTTTGAATTCGTACTAAGCTAACTTCGGCTGTCCGAGATAGCCTAATCAAGTTTCTACGTGCCAATTCAGTGGCATTTGCATGGTCATGAGAAGATGTGCCTGGAATTCTTACCAGTGTGCCTGTGCACAACCTCAGTATCATTCTTTCTTCGATCCTGGTGAGACAAAAACGCAAGGCTTTTAATCAAGAAAAATACAAGGCCATACAGGCGAAAGTGAAAAAGCTGAGGGCCATCAAGATTATCAGAGCGGTAATATACCCCCGCTAGATAGCCAATGTGGTCATGGTACCCAAGAAATCATCAAGGACTTGGCATATGTGGTTGACTACACAAACCTCAATCTGGCATGCCCCAAGGACAGCTTGCCTCTTCCCAAATATATCAACTCAATCGGGCATACCCCAAGTACAACACTTCACTAGCGTGACAATTACTCAAGCACCGAGGACCAAGAATAATAAGGCTGATGCTCTAGCCAAACTCGCAGCGGCTACACCAAGTACATCTTACGATGCCACAAAGGTGGAAATATTAGTTAGCCAAGCACCTCCAAGACAATATCAGAGACCAGCCCATCATGGATGGACCCAATACTCAAGTACATGGTCGACAGTCTCGCACCAGAGGACAAGGTGGAAGCAAGAAGGTTAAAATTAAGGTATGCCAGGTACACTATAATGAACTGGAAGTTATACAAAAAGGACCACTGTTTCCCCAATCTAAAGTGTGTCACAGAGGTAGTGGGCCACATAATTCTAAAGGAAATTCATCACATCTACGGTAACCACGCAGGGGCACGATCACTGGCACATAAGGCTCTTCGGCCTGGGTATTTCTGGCCAACAATGTCGGCGTTGGTTGAAGCAGTTTCCAATTCCTTCTAAGGATCGAGTACTTTGATGTGGGTACCAACACCAAGGGCCTCCAACTTGACACTGACTTATTAGAAGAGTGTTAGGACATTGCGTACATACATGACCTGGTCAACAAGAGATGAATCCACGGATACTATAGTGCTAAAGTCCAGTTCCGCAAGCTCAAACTGGGGGACTGGGTGATGAAGCATGTACTTGCATGAGCATTTGCCTAAAGCATAATTAGCTACAATGAACTGAGCTCATATTGCTGTCAGCGGCACCCACAACAATCAAGGGTATGACCTATGGAAACACCGCCAAACAGGCTATCACCTGAGCCTCTACTCAGCCCGAGATCACCGCTGACTTGCATCAGAAGCTGGAAACTGAAGCACATCAATCCCACATCGAAAACAAGTAAGAGATCAGTCTCTCCTCACCTATAAAAGGTCCACTCCTTTCTCCTCATTAACTAAGCATTTATTACTTACCTAACGTATTCTGTCAACATAGATACATTGAATGCTTAGGCATCGGAGTAGAGAAGATTACCAACCACGGTCTCCCTTTAACACCTGTTGTATTTTACTTGACAGGTAGCAGTAGCGCTACAACCTCCTCAGTAGCGATCCAGGCTTAGACCAACATTAACAAGATTAAACTACAGTTGAATCTCAAACATTAACATTGGCGCCGTATGTGGGAATCCTTGAGCAAAAGGTCATCCTACCATAATCTACAATGACTAACAATAATGGGGAAATTTCCGACAACAAAGTAGACCAGTTTGTCAACCCCCAACCCACTGACCTCACGGTTGCCGTTAACCGCGTAGTCTTTAATACTCTGGTCAACCCGTGTTGAACCCCAAGAGCCCACTCTAGGTCTACACACCAAGTCAGCAGTGGAAAATTTTCCTAGTAGTAGCCACCAACCCCCATGACAAGGAAAACAGAGAGCGAGAGCAAGAGAGAATGGAAAAGGCGGAAGCCTAGAAGCAAGTGGCCTCATTGATGTCCAAATTCGACAACTTGAAAAAGGCGCTGGAGGCAAAAACTAACCCAGCACGAAGTGAGAACTCGTAGAGAGAATTAGCCTAAAAACTGAAATAAGGATAAGTCTAACACTAATAATACAAATGGGTGTCCCGCTGAACCCACCCCGAGTTGGCGGGATTAGGCCTATGGCCTCTGCCTCGGCTCGGGACGAGTAAGAGCAGAGGGAAATCTGGTAGCCCCAAGTCGACATTCCAAACTACGCACCGGGGAATTCACAGGCAAGGCCCGCTGACGACGCCACTGCCTTGATCCTGCAAAGAATGCAACAGCTGGAAGAGAAACTGGTATGACCGGAGGCAGGCGCCCCAGTGCTAATCCAAAGCCCACTTTTCACAACAAGGTCGGGTCCACTCACAGCCAGAATCTTACAGGCCGTCTGGCCAGCATATGCAAAGGCGCCAAAAGTTGCTCAGTACAGCGGCCTCAAAGACCCTTTTGTTCACATGGACACATTTAAGATGGTGACTAATAACAAGGGGTTCGACGATGCCACCCTATGCTGTCTATTCAGCGAAGTTGGATAGCGAAGCAATGAGTGGGTTCTTCGAGTGCCCACCAGATCCATTGACTCGTTCTCAGTGTTATCAAATGTTTTCTTGTCACGGTTCATCCTGCTGGTAGCAGGACACCATAACACCAGCCAGTTGTTTAACGTCAAACAAGGCACTGAAGAATCATGAAAAACATTCGTCACAAGATGGAGGGCCTCTACATCTCGATGCCACAGCCTCGACAAGAAAATGACGCTAGCAGCCTTAAATGACAAGACACGACCTTGGAGCCAAGCCCATTCCTTTACCATCTCAATTACAACTGCCCAAATGTGACGTATAACCACGTCATGGGTGAGGCTGTCCAACGCAGGCAGAATACATCACATAAGATGAGACCCCACCGTCATCACAAACTCCCGCCAAGACAACTCAGTCCTCTTCCTCTCAACAGGAAACCGCCAACAAATCCTCCGCGGCACCTTCAAAGGACAAGAAAAGAGAGTGGCAGTATGGCAATTATCAAGATAAGCGGCAGAAAGATCATCAGTACCACAACAAGGGCAGTCCGCCTTTCCAAAATGACAACTACAACAACAAGTACACGGCATCTTCCCAGCAGTACGTGTTATTCACGGTCTTAACCCGCTTCATATGAAGAAATTTATGATCAGTGCAAGGACCAAATTCCACCACCACCGAGAAAGTACCAAGGGTGGGAAAACTGAGGAACACCGGTATGTGGTGCAAATATCATGAGGACAACGGTCACAACACCAACAGTTGCAACGCCCTCAAAACAGCAATAGAGACACTTTATCGGGAAGGCAAACTGGAACAATTCAAAGTCCGCCAACCAGCACCGATCGTAGCCAGTATTGAGCCACTGCGCCGCATCAACACAATCGATGGCGGCACCCCCTTCAGCAAAATGTCACATAGGGTGAGAAAGCGCTATGCACTCACCAACCACCCAAATGAAGTCTTCAATATCTGCTACGAGAGATCCGCCAAGATGCCCCAAGTCCCGTATGGAGCCTATAACCTTCTGTGAAGACGAAGAACGAGCTGTTCACCTTCCCCACGACGATCCATTCTTGATCCACTCAATACTCATTAAATGGTCAGTGGGAAGGATATTAGTGAATTGCGGATCCGCCTTTAACGTTATCTTCAACAGCTGCTACAACTAACTGGAGCGTAACAAAAAGCTCATCTCAGATCATGAACCCTTGCTCAGCTTTTCTGGCGATGTCACACAACTGCTAGGGTCAGACTACATGCGTCTGTCAATTAAGACCAGCCCCTGTACAGTGGAGATACACACACTAAATTCATAGTTGTTGACTGCTTTAGCTCTTACAACGCCTCATTAAACTGAAGTGCATTATCGCTGGCTACATGTTACTCATGAAGTTTTCCACCCCTAGTGGTACTAATCGCGTAAGGGGAATCTAGCAAATTTCACGGGAATGTTACTCAACAACTGTGACACAATCAATGCACCTCTACAAGATCTTGACGTTAGGAAACCAACAATATCTAACGGATAAAATGGATGATCCTAGGGATGACGAAGAAAAATATGTCAAAAAGGAACCTGTCAACCCAAAGACATCCCTACAGATCGTTAGTATCTCTAATGAGCACCCTGAGTGCATAGTTCGCATTGGCGTCCAACTCTCCCCTAAGATAGTGGCAGAGCTCACAGTTCTTGCGAGAAAACGTTGCTGTCCTTGCATGGTCTTATGCGGACATGCCAGGCATCTCCCCTGATATCATTACGCACAAGCTATGCATCAAGCCATCCTTCTCCCTAGTCAAACAAAAAAGGAAAGCCTTTAACGAGGAGAGGTATCGTGTAATCAGGGAAGAGGTAACCAAGCTGCAGGGCATTGGGTTCATCCGCCAAGTCAACTATCCGCAGTGGATCTCTAACCTAGTAATGGTAAAAATGCCCAGCGCCAAATGGTAAATGTGGGTAGACTTCAAGGGCTTGAACAAGGCATGCCCCAAGGATAGTTCCCGCTACCGCGCATTGACCAACTAGTCGATGCCACAGCAGGGCATGATATGCTCAGCATGATGGGTGCTTTCTCCGGCTACAGCCCAATCAAAATGCACCCCGGTGATCTAAAGTGCACCACTTTCACAACCGATAAAGGCCTATACAGCTACAATGTCATGCCTTTTGGCCTCAAGAATGTAGGTGCCACATAGCAGCGTTTAATGAATGCCGTGTTTACAGAGTACGACGGCAAGATAATAGAGGTATATGTGGACGACATGCTCATCAAAAGAATGCAGGCGGACATGTGACCAACCTTCGCATAATATTCGCCATCCTGTTGACTTAAGGCAAGCCCCTCAACCCAGAAAAGTGCTTCTTCAGCATCACCGCCAGTAAATTCCTAGGGTACATCGTTAGTGAGTGTGGCATAGAGGCAAACCCTGAAAAAGTACAGGCCATCACCAGCATGAAGTCCCCTGAGGAGAAGGTTCACGTTCAAAGCCTCTACGGCAAGTTGACGGCACTATCCCCCTTCATTTCAAAACTCACCGATAGATGTCTCCTATTATTCAAGGCTATTGACTTGATACATATTTACGCAAGTGTACGTATCTTTGTCAAGATGGGGAAATATTGTGCCCAAGATTATCGTATCATAGGGATTAGTGGCTAACCCACAATCCTTGGGTAGTCAGAACTAAAGTCACTAAGCAAAGAAAATAAAAAAAAACTAATCTAAGACACCAAGCCTTAGCAATGCTCGGCTTTAATTTGCATCAAAAGCCTAATCAAAACTAAGAGCCTAGTGATGGCTTTACAATGAGGTAGAAATTGTCATTCAAAATTGTGATTGTAATGTTCTAATAATTAAATTGCAATAATTTAAATGAAAGCTTTAGCTAACAACTAAATTAAATAAAGAGA
Organism: Rosa lucieae; assembly: GCA_024704745.1. Taxonomy (NCBI): domain Eukaryota; kingdom Viridiplantae; phylum Streptophyta; class Magnoliopsida; order Rosales; family Rosaceae; genus Rosa; species Rosa lucieae. Next base: position 56,921,422 of record CM045496.1, read on the forward strand.
AGCAAAGTAAGAAATGGAAATTAGGTCACTAGAGTATCCTCCTAGCCAAATTCAATGCACAAATATATTTCAAGAATGGTTAAACAATTTATAATGGCATCAAGAACCGTACCTAAGGCTTTTCTAGGCTTATGGGTCATTAGATTCCTTAAAGGGTATTCTTACTCAGGATCAAGGGCCGTAGAAACTCAATTGGGACAATCTAGAGCCTTATTAGGACATCTAGTTGCACCAAAAAGCGAAGAGTCTTAGAATCAAGGTTCCCAAGCTAGCCAATACGATAGTCAGAATTTGTATTGTGACTAACCATGTTCTAAACTAGTGTCCTAGCCATAAATTAGAAAGGTGATTAGTCTCTCTAATTTGTTCTAGACATGCTCCTCTACACATTTAAGAGTTAATCAAGCTCCTAATCATGCATATAAGCCAAATATTATTAGAATAGAACATATGTCAAACACGAAATTGAAAACCATTGAATCAAAACATATTTATTACATCAAATTGATGCTAGGGCTCAAACCTTAGTTTCATAAGGAAACTACTCACTACCCATACATAGATGCATCACCAAAAGTAAAGAAAAATATGAAAGAAATGATAAGGAAGAGAGGGGAGAGTTGACTTGGTCACTTCTAGCTATATGCTAGTACGAACCAAGCAATTTCTTCATTCAACTACCTAAAATAGAGGTGTCTTGATGATGATTCCATGAAGCTTGAGTGAGTCATTTAAATTTCTAAAATAAAAATAAAGAAAATGTAGATAATGGAGGGGAGGAGACAGGATGGTGGTGTGCGGCTGCTGTAGGTTGATGGAGAATTAGGTCATGGTCTATATATGTCGAAGAGAAAGGAGAGTATAATTGATAATGAGTGGCTGCCAAAGCAAGAAAAGTGAATAGCTGTGCACCTGTCAAGGCTGCAATGGTTGATTTTGAAGAAGGAAACACTCATGTGCTATATGTGTGAACAAAGAGGAAGAGAGTGAAACTCAACTGTGAATGCAAGTATAATAGGCTGCATGTGCATGGTTGCACCATTTTTTTTGATTGATTAGTTTAATTAATCACTTGATTAATTAAGCAATTAATCACTTAATTAATTAACACAATTAATTAAGAGGCATTACTTTTGCCGACTTTACAATTCTTTCCGTTTCTTCTCGCTCTTCTCCATTCCGCACGTAATATCGGAGGCAATTACATTCCGCTCCTTTGATGACATTGACTACAGTTGGCCCGCGTCGGCTATCTTGTTCTTTTGTTGGAAACTCCATTTTGCTAAATTTTCTACCATTTCCTCTTAATTTCCGCAATTCTGCTTTTTTCCTACATAATAAATAAAATTGGATTAATTACATTATAATTTGCTCATGGATTAGCTTATTTATGATGTTTTAGATACAATTACATGTATATAAATACGTGTAATCAACTATGAAGCGGTCCAAACATAGGGAGGTGGATTGGACGCCAGATTGTGAGGCGGCATTTCTAAGCCTGAAGGAGTATCTAGCGGCAATTCCGCTTCTCTCCATACCAATACAAGGTGAAATACTGTACATATACCTGGTGGTATCAATTTCGGCGGTCAGCTATGCTATTGTAAGGCGAAAATGGCAAGAAGAGCTCCCAGTCTTTTATGCAGGCAGGGGTATGTTCGGAGCAGAAAGGTGCCGCTGCGACTTTCCGCTTACTAGACTCCAATGGCGTTATTAATTTGGCGGCCTTTTGCTTAAAAGACTTGGGGTATGAGCGCTTGGGGTATGATCGGAGTCGTTAGCAAATTCTTGTATTCCTGGGATCGCTTAAAGGCCTCAACAGCAACGGCTATGGCCTCCTCCAGTTGGCCGGCCTTCTGCTGCAGCTGCTTGATCTCCTCACTTTTGGTGGTGGCATTGCGCTGCATTATGTCTATGCGCTTAACTTTTGCTGAAAACTGCTCCTACAAGCGGGAGATCTCGTGGTCCAACTCCGACACACTGGAGTTGTGCTCCACATCTCTGGAGATGGCGACGTCCAGAGCGCGGTCAGTGTCTTCCAGTTGTCTCTGTTTCTTCGCCAATTGCCGCCAGAGATCCTCAACCTCGTCCCGCAACTGGAGCTCGATGGGTGATGGTTTCAAAGCTGCCAGGAACAACTCGTTCAGCCTAACAGCTAGGTGGCAAAAGGCAAAGCTCAACGACGACTGTTGTAGGGTGATGCAGCGTACTGACCTGTCCATGCCGCTAAACTCAAGCCTCTCGCAGATATGAAACAGCAACTCTAGCTCATCATCAGTCAAGAACTCGACATATGCCTCAAATGAGTCTAGGCCACCTGCTGGTGTTTCCCCAGTGGCGACAACGGTAACCGTTTGCCCACCTTTTCTCGCCTTCTTCTGCAGGTGGAACGAAAGCGGCATTTTCTCTCGACCATCGCCACCCTCTTCAAGGTTGTTCTGCCGCCGTTTATGTAACGTTCCGAACCTAAATTTACCAGTTTACGAGTCGTTCGATGGGTAAACGACATTTACATTTACTTTCTGGCTCCGTTTCGATATTTTAGGGGGCCCTAAAAGTTGACTTTTTGTTCGGGTCAAAATTTGAGAAAATGTTCTTCATAAAAGTTGTAGAGGATGTTAAACCGAGCGCGTGCATATGTGGTACGTAAAAATAGGAGTTCGTATATGAAAGTTATAAGCGAAATATGAAAGTTACTGTTTATAGTAGATTGGTATAAATTTGAAAAATTACTGTAGCCGGGTAACTTTTCTTTCTTTTCTCTCTCCTTCCCCGTGCTCTCTCTGTCTCTCTTCTGCAACTCTCTCTTCCACCACCTCTAGGCCACCAAATGGCGATCTGTGAGCATCGATAGACTCGTCTCCTCCTCCTTAACACGCAGGTGGGAGTTGTTTACGGCGATTTGGCCGGAAATGTGGAGATCGAAGCCAACATTTTTACTGTAGCGAATTGGTCAACGCCGATTTCCGGCCACCTCCGGTCATAAACTCAGGTCCATTAGAAGCGCCTTGAGCCACCCTTCATACTCGCCAAGTTTCATAACCCAGATCGAAGCATGGAGGAAGAAAGCATAATTGGGAAATTTCACTGTACCTCGGAGTGCTTAATTGTTCGGCCACTTCAGGGTATTTTCTGACTTTGTCACAGTTGAGAAAATTATTGGAAATGCTGAGATGATGCTGTGGATGAAATTTGGTGGCCGGAGGAGGAGTTGGGCGCCGCATGAACATTGTCGCCGCAAGAATAGTGCGACCGGTGAATAGTGCGGTGTATGAACAGTGATTTATATTCTGTTTTTTTAGCTAGTTAAATCCTATATTTGTTGTAGAGTTTGTAAATGTGATTTTGGTGGATTTTTGGAGTGATTTGTTATGGATTAGGAATTTTTGAAGTTTAGTGAGAGGGGTGTCGATTATGGGAATTTGACCTTCATATTTTCCCTTGTTTCCGCTTTGGAATACTTAATCGATGAATTGGTAATAGTGGTAAAGTTTGGATTGAATCCAAGAAGAAGTGGATAGGTGATTTATAAGGATATGATGTGGGAATAATATTTAATTTCCGGATTGTTATTCACGAATTATACTTGTATACAGGACGACGTACCGAGCTGCTGCTCGACGAAGGAAACTGTTTGTGTGGTCGCCTAAATAGTGTAGTGAGTGGACATTTATTTTAAATTAAATGTGCATATAGTATATTATTATTTTCTGATTGAGGTTTAATTTATTATTTGAATTATTGGGTATTATGACTTTATGAGCTTGATTTCTTGAGATTTATTATGCTTTATGAGTTACGGGATTTTTAGTGGATTTCCTTCCTGAGGGCTTTCAATAGATTTTCAAGCTAATTATTTATGAGTTATTGAGTTGGGAAATGATTTTCGGGAAGTGACTGATTCAGATATGTATTATGAGAATTATTGATTTCGAATATCAGTTTTTATGATGATATACGAGTATGAAGGATTTAGCAAATATTTGAGCATGATTGAATTATCGAGATTTATTGAGTTTTGAGCTCCGCACTTATCAGCCTTGAGTTAGATTGAGATTTCTTTCTGAAAGCATTTATTGATTTACAGAGTATTTGATTTATGCTTTCGAGGATTTATTGAGATATTGAGATTTGAGTTAGCGAGATAATCATGAGTTATGCTTTCGGTTAATTTTTAATGTTTTATTGAAGTAACAGCGAGATTCTTTCTGAAAACAAGTAATTGAAAGAGGTTGTTTCCAGTTTATTGAGGAGGTTATCTTCGGCGCATACGTATATTACCTAGTTGGCAGTCCCTTCTAGGTAATAGTCTGGTTGGCAGTCCCTTCCAGACTACATCCCGGTTGGCAGTCCCTTCCAGACTACATCCCGGTTGGCAGTCCCTTCCAGATGACATGAGATAGTTAGTTGGCAGTCCCTTTTAACTACCTGTGGCTAGTTGGCAGTCCCTTCTACCCACCACCTCCTATTCCGGTTGGCAGTCCCTTCCGATGCGTCACCTGGTCGGCAGTCCCTTCCAGATGACATGAGGTAGTTAGTTGGCAGTTCTTTCTAACTACCTATGGCTAGTTGGCAGTCCCTTCTACCCACCGCCTCGTATTCCAGTTGGCAATCCCTTCCGATGCGTCATCTGGGTGGCAGTCCCTCCTAGATGGCATGAGATGACTAGACAGCAGTTCTTCCTAGTCATCAAACGAGCCTCTTGAAAAGGATATTTTTATAAGGATTGAGGATGAGATTTTAAGATATTGCAAGATGTTCTATTTTTACGTGATTAAGATTGTAGTAAAGACGATGATTAAAAGTATTTCCAATATTGTTACTGCATGCGAGGTTTTAGAGAATAACTTGGGAAAACATTAAGTTTTACTTTTTCATTCGAAATTATTTATTTTTCGTCCACTCACTTTAACGGATTTTAAATGTTTTCCCCTGGGCCCTTCGGTTTCAAATGCCCAGTTTGCAGGCCAGTTTAGCTTAAGGTCGAACGTACATGGGATTGAGGCATAGCTGTCATAGCTTCCGCATTATAAAAATATCGGTCCTTTATCTTATATTTTAGCATCTTGTACGCCTATATATTAGATTGCTCTGATAACTCAGGATAATAATATTCTTAAGTTCAGAATTGTTTGTGAAATGGGAGATGTTGTGATACGGGGAGCAAGGTGGCTCCAGAAGATTAAGGGTGCATTATTTTAGAAGTGTAAATGTCTTTCTACAGGTTTTCGGGTAGTCCACTTTTAGAGGGAGTTCTGCCAAATTTTTAGTAGAATTTCTTCTGAGGTGGGCCCCGCAGGGACTCTTTGGATTTCAAGGTGAAATCCGGGGCGGGTCCTGTCAGTTTATTCTACAGCTCACCACCCTTACTAGCAGCGACAACTACCGTCGTCGTCGGAACATTGGGCTCCAAGCCCTCAGTAGTAATCGGAGGGTCAACCCCAGGTTTCTTCGCCGCTGCGGCTTTCTACTTTTGTGCAACCCGGTGGCCAGCGGGAACTTTCTCGGCATGTTTACTTGGCCTACTGCTAACCAATTCCCTCCAGCGGGCCCCTTCTCCGAAGCAGGAGCAGTTAGGTGAATCACATTCGCCCCGGGGGGCGCCATATGCGAATGATGTGGCATATCGAGAACAACCACATTTTCCGAGGGGGTGGCCTCCTTGGTTCGGGAATCAACCACTGTCTTCGGCGCCTGAAGACCCGCGACAAACCTGCCTTGAAGATAGTCTTGCAGCTCTACCTTATCCATCGCTTTTTGAACGCCGCATGACTCAACTTGTTACCAGGAATGAGGTCTACAAAAAAGCAAAGACAAAGTAAAACAACAAGGCACAAACTATATCTCCCCAAGCCCATTCCACTACTATAAAAAAGCAACTTACACAACGTACCTGGGAGTCGGGTCAACTTCAACTCAACCAAGTCCCAACTCGTCAACAGACGAAGGTCAATAAGGTCGCGATTCTTCCAGCAATGGAGAACTCGCGCTACGCAGCACTCTTCCTCAATCGTAAACACAAAGCGCAACCTCGCTACATAAAAAGGGGGAAAGACAAATCACACGTTAGCACAAAAAAAAAAAAATATATATATATATATATATATATATATCCACTAGAAGCAAAACAATGAGAAGAATAGGGACAGGCGACTCAACTTCAACCTCGTATAGGTTGAAACTCTGACTTAATCCTAAAGGTTGGCTCTTCCTTGGGGTTGGGCATGGGGGACAGGTAGGAATTGGGGCCCACCATCATGTTAGGAGAAGGCTGTTGTTGCGGCGGAGGTTGCGGTGGGGCTTCCCATGAATCGAATCAAGGGGAGATCAAGGAGAGAGATCGAGAGGGAGATGTACTTTGTTTAACGAGACGGAGAGAGAAAGAGGTGATAGAGAGAGCTTTGGAGAAGATGGACAGTGAAATGACAATTTTATCCTTGAAAAATTAACAGGGTTAACGGCGAAAGTGATTTCATATATAAATGTTGAGTCAGGATTAAAAGTTCAGGTACCAATCTGATATTTTTAAAAGCTGAGATACGAAAGTTATTAGTAGACTATATAGTTCAGGCATTGTTTGTGATTTTTTTTTTTTTAAAAAAATATTCTTATTTATGGCGAGTTTTTCTCGCCGCAGAAGCAAGACCCATAAAAAGGGTTAAGATCCTCGATTCCTCACACTCTCACGAGTAACGGCAGGAATTTTGATCCATGCTTTTCTTCCTGCACCTAGCCCGTCTCTCCATCAATACAAGACCAAGCCTTCCACACCATGCCCACGCAGATTAGCTACAGCAGGGGGGCACGAGAAGTCAAGGTGGAAGAAGTCATTTTGAAATTAAGATCCGACCTGAGCCAGAAGTGTTCGAATTCCCTGCAAATCTCTAGGCCCCGGGAGATCAATATTCAAGGTGCGCTTGAGTTATTATCTGGAATTTCAAACCCGTATTGTTGTTTGGTTATGTTGTTTCTTTTATACCTTATATTTGTGTGTATGATTCTTCCTTTGAATATTTTTACTTGTGGTTTATGTAGGAGGAGTACTGACGGTGGAAGACTGGCAGGAGAAATTCAGATACGTGAAATCAGGTTACGGTCATGGTCACGGTCAGGGCGAGAATCCAACCCAGCAGATCGATAAGGACCCGGAGATCAATATTGAAGGTATGCTTTTGCATCTTTGTTTAGTACTACAAGTGGTTTTTTTTTCTTTTTTTTTTTTGTGTGAAAATTCTTCTCTAGAATATATTTACTTTTGGAACAAGTTCCTTTGTTGTGATCGGTTAGAATTAGGAAATCAAAATCAACTAAAACACAGCTAATAGAGAATCAAACATAGAGACAGGAACACCACTAATATCCTGGGCACTTTGCCCTCCAATATTCCTGGAACTCCTTCACTCAACCTTTGAGTGGTAATCTCCTGCAGAGCTTGCTCCTCAGTTTCTCCTTGAAGTGGAATTTCATCACTCTCATTGCAGTGGTATTCTTGGCATCCTGCCTGCCGCCCCTGCTGCTTGCCTTGCTAGTCGCTCTATTCTCCCTCACTCTCTCTTTGGAGGGGTATTCTGTAAGTCTCCCATTGGAGCTGAATTCCCTCTTCCTTGCAGCATGTGCCACAGTTCTTGATTGCCTTGCTTGGCCTCACTCTCTCTCCTTGAATGGAATCCCATGACTCTCAAATTGGAGCGGTATCCTCAGCAGCCTGTGTTCTGCTCCTGCTGTTTTCTATTGATTCTATGAGCCTAACCTCTTTATATAGGAATAATAACTAGTTCCTATTGGTTGTAGGCAGTGATGCCTTTTCCCTTTCTCTGACCTGCAAGGTACAAAAGCAACCAAAACTAATTGCAGTAGGAAATCATTCATTGGCTGGAACTGTAGTCCGCACAACAGGCTTCTTAATGAAGGGGACAATTATGTAACCTATAGCACATAATTCAACATCCAAGAAGAGAATGGGGTACTTGTGAAAATGACTCCATACTGTTGCGTGAAAAATGACTTTACTTTTCTGTTTAACCGTCTGGCCCCCCGCCATACTCACCCATATCAAGGTTTGGAACATTTGATTGTGGAATATGCTTCAGATATGAGTAGGATAGTTGCCAATTTGAGCTAGGAGTTACTTCCTCGGCTATCCCACCTGGTCCATGATGCCAGTCTCTAGGTAGTGGGTATATTGGTACCACTGCAACCAACCATTTGCTCCTGTTGAGTTTATTGGGCCATGAGTGGCGTTGGGTCATGCCTGCTTTATACCGATTTACTTAACCATGTTGACAATACATACAGGTTGGAGTTTTCAATCCCACCTTCTCTCTTTCTTACATGTGCTAGCTACTGTGCACTATGATACTGTACTGCTACTAAGCTTTAAGCAGTAATTTGTCTTTTCTTGTTCCTTTGATGTATTTCAATGTGAGAACAGGAAAGTTTAGGCTTATAATATACTCACTGTATGAGTCAGTATGTTTGCCCTATATGCCTTTCTTACCCAGTTGCCAGGCATTTGTGTTTTTGGCTTAATCTTACAACTTCATGCATGGTTTTTTTTTTTTTTGGTGGAAGAACTGGTTTGCTGTTCCTCCTTCTAGGGGGCTTGAGGTTCCTTAATTCCCAACAGAAATACAGTCAGCACTCGAGTCCCTCAATCTCAATTTAGGCTTGCCTAGAGGTTGTCTGTTAATATTCTTCACTGACTTAATATTGATATGTTTGTTTACAGCAGGTGGCAGTGGTAAAAGTACAGATAATCCTCCTGCAAGGAGTTGGGGAGATGAATCAGATGATGATATGCTTCTTCACATATATGGTATGCTTTTGGCTTCTGTCTTGGGGTTTTCAAGGAACCAAGGAATATTATATGACAAATTTTTGCTTGGGCTCCGTGTTGTACGTTGGGGAAAAAAGTGTTTTTTTTTTTTTAATTGGTTTGTGTATGAGAATCCTCTCTCTCTTTCTCTCTATTGGTATGTACTAAATTTCGTTTTTGCAAAACAGTTTGCTAACTTGATTATATTTGGAAATAATTTTTAGAAATAGATTAGGATTCTAGGAAAATTTCATTTCATCTCCTCTAGCTTTATACTCAAAATCACTTTTATACCTGTGCGTCAATTTCATCAATGATACTCCTACATTTCACATAGTCCAGCCGTTTATGCTTCCATCAAATGAACTCGTAAAGTCAACTTTTGCAATGTGTTCACATCAGGTTAATATTCAAAACCTGGTGCTGACATGGTGAGTCTTGTGCACTGCTAAAAGTTTACCTAATGGGGCTTGCCAAGTGGGGTCCCCCACATACGTGTCAGCATTTAGTTGCTAATTTGATGGAAACACAAGCAGTTGTAAATTAAGTGAAATTGGAGAGCATAGGAGTATCATTGATGAAATCAAACAAGAACAGATGATTTTTGGTGTAAAGTTCGAGGAGGTGGATTAAAATTGACCCAAATTTGTTATTGCATGTGCTTCGCCATTGGCTTAATCGAGTCTAATACTCAACAATGTTTTCCTGTTTCAAGTTCGTTCTTCTTTTTTTTTTTGAATATACGGACTTCCCCTGAAATTTTAATTGCTACCAAGTAAATAGTGCCTTTTCTGTTTGTATTATTTAACAAAGATCTCACAAGTAAAAGATAATATAAATGTGAAATTGCTTCTTTTTTTTTTTTTTTTTTTTTTGGGTCAAAGATACTTCGATTGAAAACACTCAAAAGGGTGGAAGTGAAATGACTTATTTGATATGTCATTTCTTGGACGCTTGTTGTAGTCGGAATATTTGCCTGAGTATCCAAGTTGGCTAAATGTTTTATAACCATACAATTATGTATATTAACAATAACAAACTGATCTAGATAGCAAATACTATGCAGGAGTACCCTTTGCTGATGACGAGTTTGACGGACCTCTTGCAAGATGTGAGCTTTGTGGTCAGACCGTATCTCACTATGCTGCAAGCTGCCCCTACTTGATTCATTTGCCACACCACATAACTCTTCCTCGTGGTTATGACAGAGCTTGTAAGTGTTGTGGTAGAAAGGATGGCCACCCTGGTCAGAAGTGGGAGGGATTTGCTATCCGCAAGTATTGTTTTAATTGTTGTCGGGGAGCTGACCACTGGGATGGTGACCCAGAATGTCCCAAGAAAAAGCAACGTGTTTCGTAAGCTATCAACAAAATTATGGGGCTTTGTCGTTTTCTGGGCCTGTTTGTTGTTGTATTTCTACTTTTCTAGCCTCACGCAATGAGTATGTCAAATGTTTTTATTTTAATTCACTTATGTTATATTTTGGGTTTTTTTGTTATTATATAAGTTGAGAGAAGAAATTAGAAAAATTCAGTTATGTTATATTTTGGGTTCTTTTGTTCTTATATAAGTTGAGATATCTCTCACCTTGAGAAACCCTAGGCTGGGCTCTCCGTTTGCAAAATTGTTCTCGTCCGGCGACGCCGGATGTCGAGACTGCCCATGGGACTTCGTCGGAGGGATTTTCTTAGGTTTTGTCAGATGGTTCGGATGGCAGGGTGGTGAAGGCGGTGGTCATGCGGTACAGGATGGTAATCGATCCCTGCTGATGGGTTCTTGGATCGACGGCGGTGGGGGATTGCGAGGCCTGGATTGGGGATGGTGTTCTGTGGTGATGCAGGTTGCAGCGGCGTGGGTTGGGATGTTTTGGATTACGGAACTGAGATGGCGTGGCGGTGCGAATCGTAGCGACGTGGGTTGGACGGAACTTGGCCAGACTGTGATGTACGACGGGGGTGATGGGAGGAGCTGGTGGACTTGCCCGAACCAGGATGATGGGCCCGGGTGATCTCCTTGGTGACTACCCTATTGGGCCTCAAGTTTTAGGCTGGGGTTCTGCCCTAGTCTATTGTTAATTTGGGCTAGGGTTTAGGCCCTTGGCCCAACCCTATGTTTTTAGCTTTTTTATCTAATTACAATAATTTTCCTTGTATTGGGAACCTAGATCTCTAGCACTTCCGGCGTAGTACCAATGGAGGATCCCTGCTACCTCTACGTATTTGCATGTATAATGAATATGTCTATTTCTATGTACCACTGTGGATACTAACACTATCTTCTTGTTTGTCTATGTCCTTAAATGGCAGCGGAAGGGTATGTAACGGCCTATTCTGGTTTGTGATGAATATATTATTTCACCCCCGGGCTTGACAAAAAAAAAATTTGAGAGAAGAAATTAGAAAAATCTTATGAGAAGAAGCAAGTGGGCAAGTGTATGGGGGAGGAAATCATCTGTCCCAGATTTCTGTGTTTTGTGTCACAATTTTGTCACTTACATATCATCACGACACGTGTCATTATTAACACCAGGTTAACCCCGTTTACTAAAAATATTATTTATTTAACAAAAATTTGATATATTAATTAACTAGAGGTTATCTCCTCCCGTGCAAAGATTTTCAATGGCCATTTTTTGATGATGATGATAACCTTTGTCTTCTCCTTCTTCTTCAACAAAAAACCTTCATCTTGCCAGCAGATGATGATCATATATTTGACCTAGATGAATCAACTTTGTCATCCCATTCAACGAAAAACCTTTAGGCTCTTTTGATACCATGGATTGGATTGGATTAAATCCAATCCTGATCGGACTTGATTTAGATTGGATTGGAGAAGTCCTGCACCTTTCAAATACCACGTTTGGTAGGCATATATTTAGGCTGATTGGATAAGTCAAAAACAGCCATTTTGAACATTTTCTTTAGGATTAATTTTAGTTTACCCCCCTGAGGTTTGGGGGTGTTATCATTTCACCTCCCAAACTCTCAATTTCACTTTTTTACCCCCTGAACTTTCCAATTTCAATCAGCCGTGTCCAATTTCTCCTATTCCGTATTCCGTCCAAATTGGACTTTAACTCTGACATTTGAGGGCTAAAATGGTCATTTCAAGATAAAAAAATTTAAAAATAAAAAAAAAATTCCTTTTTTTTTTCTGTTTTTTTTTTGTTTCCCTATTTCTTCGTTGTTTTTATTTTTTATTTTTTATTTTTTAATTTTGTCTTCAACCTATACACCACAAGTTATAATAGGTTTATAACAACAAAAAAAATACTCTAGGTGGTTGAAAGCCGCTCGCTGGTCTACAATATTTGTGATATATCTCCGATAAAGTGAAGAATTTTAGGATATATCCCTAATAAAGTGAAGAAATATCTGTAAAAAATAATTTTACACTTTATTTGTAAATAAATATCTGTAAAAAATGATTTTACATAGATATTTCTTCACTTTATTAGAGATATATAGATATTCACAGATAAAGTGTAAAATTATTTTTTACAGATATTTCTTCACTTTATTGGGGATATATCCTAAAATTCTTCACTTTATCGGAGATATATCACAAATATAGTAGACCAGCGAGCGGCTTTCAACCACCTAGAGTATATTTTTTTTGTTTTTATAAACCTATTATAACTTGTGGTGTATAGGTTGAAGACAAAAAAAAAAAATGAAGAAAAAAAAAGAAGAAGAGGATTTTATTAATTTTTTTATTTTTATTTTATTTTGGTCTTGAAATGACCATTTTAGCCCTCAAAGGTCAAAGTTAATATCCAATTTGGACGGAATAGGAGAAATTGGACACGGCTGATTGAAATTGGAAAGTTCAGGGGGTAAAAAAATGAAATTGAGAGTTTGGGGGGTGAAATGATGATACCCCCAAAACTCAGGGGGGTAAACTGAAATTTATCATTTTCTTTATTATCTTTGTTTTTTATTCTCTTGTCAAGCACTCATAAAGATTTGATATAAAAATAAAAATAAATGCACTCAAACTAAAATATGAAATTTACAACAATAATTCTGGACATAGGATTTAATAAATCAATCTCCTAAAAAAACAAATATGATATACCTTATACTAGCAAGTACAATTACTAGCTTAGTATTATCAATAAATTTATGATGCCCAAACAAATGCGAAGCTGTAAATAATATAACTGTTTGAGCCCAAAAGTATTTTTGGCAAGATAAAAAGTATTTTTGGCAAGATAAAAAGTATTTTTGGCAAGATCCTTTGGTGGATTTGACCCGATGGGCCGATACTTGCGGCCCAAAAATAAGCCTACTCGGGTTTGGGGTATAGCTTCGCCCATTCCGTGGTCCATAAGGAAAACGAGACTTTATTAGGATCGAGTAGCAGAGATTGAATAGGAAACTTCAATTAATGATCCTTAAAGCAAGGAACAGTCGAAACCCTAGGTGTATAAATACAGGGTTAAGCGGCAAAGTAAAGGACCTCTCTCTGATCAATCAATCCCAGCGATTACAAAGCCTCCCCGGAGCAAACCTTCAACCCTGTTGAAACCCGGCGACCGTACTCTCAGTCCTAGTCTCTCCGAGCCTACTGTTAGTGCTACTGCCACAGATACTACCAGCGAAGCAAGGGTAACGCCCTCGCAACCCAGCGAAGCTAAAGATACGCTTTAGCAGAACCCGTGCTTTCTCATAACTTCCCAGTGATTGCTCTGCTCAACCTACAACGTTGAGTATCAATTTGGTGACCGAAGAGATCACATCCAAAGTCCTTATCTGTAAGGCAAAAAGTCATTTCTCGGAAGGCTAGAGAAGAATCCCGTGGCGAGGTTGGTGCTCTCCTCGTCCACAACGCTTGAATAAGAAGTCAGGTCAAGGGACTCCCCCGACGACTGCACCCCACGGTGCTGGCAAGCTTGCGCATACGCTCAAAAGAGACAGTTTGCACACCAACTGGTTTTTGGAGCCAAACAATAACAAATCAAAAGGATTTCACCATACTAGGTTACAAGAAGGAAACATATCAATAGTATAGAATCATTTCAAGAGAGATAAGCTAAAGAACTCCAAGTACTTTCTCAAAAATATTATTTCATCTAAGATCATGGAAAGAGGACATAAATCAATATGATTAGCTTTCAGCTCAAGTTTTCAAGCTCTTCATTAACTTCCTCTACTATTGCAGCGGGTATTTTGGCAACCTTTCCAATAGCATGGTCCACTCCAAATATATGAGCAAATGTTTCATAACGTGGGAATGGATTGCCCCTCCATCCAAGGATGCTGAAAACAAAAATGATAAATTATTAATATGGAAAATTTTACAATCAGTAATCATGTACCATCAAGCATTACAATAGCACAAACCCAAGTTACAAAGAAAAGAAAAAAAACTTTTAAGAGTGAATCAACAGAGTGAATTTAAGATCTTTTCTCATACATAGTGAATCAACATCACAAAGTGAATTTAAGAGTACTAGATGGAATATTTACTTTTAAAAAGCTTGAAACAATAGTCCTACCAACTTGCCAAGATCCAAGACTTATCGTTTTTGACCCATTTCCGAAACCCAACAAACACAACCAAAAGCAAAATAGTTAGCTCAATGGTTAGAGCACCCACTACCTAACATCGAGGTCATGTGTTACGCCCCAAACCAAATATCATTTGTTTACTTGTGGAAAAACGAAAGTTAACGATTTCGGTTACATTTTAGTTGTTCTCGATAAGTTTAGTGGCCCTAAAAATCGACTTTTTGTTCGGGTCAAAATTTGAGAAAATGTTCTTCATGGAAGTTGTAGAGGACGTTAAACCGAGCGCGTGCATGTATGGTACGTAAAAATTGGAGTTCGTATGTAAAATTTATAAGCGAAATACTAAAGTTACTATTTATGTGGTAAGTTTCTATAAATAGCCAAGTTACTGTGGTAAGTTTCTATTTTTGGAAACCTACCGGCTTTTCTCTCTCCTCACCCCCGATCCTTTCTCCTCTTCGGCCCGATTTCTTCTTCCTTCGGCCACCCCACGATGGAATCCGGGCACCGGCAAGCTCGCCTCTTCATCCTTGTCACACCTGTGGTGGTGTTTTGCGGTGGCTAGGCCGGAGGAGCTCGGAATTGAGCCGTGAAATTCACTATAGCAGTTTGGGAGTTTTCTCGATTTCAGGTGATTCCGGCCGTCTCCTGCCACCAAACTGGTGTCGAAGGTTCGGTTTTTGCCAACGATCATTTCGCCCCTATCCTTGAGCCACAATTTGCAGTGTGGATGTCGAATCGAAGAAATTTCAAATCCTAGGGTTCTTGAATTTTCTAGAAATTTTTCACCGGCCAAATTAGAGCTCTTCCAGGTAAAATTGGAACTTGTTGTAGTTGAGAATGAGGTTGGGTTTGTTGAGTATATGGTGCTGCCAAATTTTGGTGGCCATCGGTGGCGGGTGGAGCCCACACGCTGCCACTGTTGGTGGCGCGTGGAGGCGTGTAGGGCAATGGTTTAATTTCGGTTTTTAGCCCATTAAATTGTATATATGTTGTAGAGCTTGTATGTGAAGTTTGGTGAATTTTGGAGGAGTTTGGAATTGTTTGTGATTTTCCGAAGTTCAGAGTTTTGAAATTGAATTGTGGGAAATCCGACCCTTGTTTTGGTTGTGGAATATGTTAATTAAGGAATTGGTGTTGTGGGAGAGATTTGGGTGTAAATTGAGAAGTAATGGAGATAGGGATTTTATAGGTTTCGTTTAGGTTAGTATTTATTTTATCGGATTGCCGTTTACGGAAATATAATTGTGTACAGGGCCATGTCGTGAGCTACGGCTAGATGAAGGAACTCGTTTGTGTGGTCGCCCAATAGTACTGTGAGTGGACCTTTGCTTTTAAATATGGATGCATGCAATTGTTGAATTGTCTTGATTTGATTTGGGAAATGAATTAGTGACTTAAATCATTGTTTTAATTTATCGAGCATATTAAACGGATTTAAATATTTTATTACTATGTCAGTTGGATTTTCGAATTGAAGTTGTTATGCTCAATTTTGAATTTGTGATTTATAAGAAATTTTGTTAAAGTAATTTTCCGAGGTGATTTCCGGAATTAATTATATTTCTATTCGTTGTTTTGAGATTTCTGGAAAGATTTTCGAAATGGGATTTCGATGAAGTTATTTCTTATTTATCTATCGACTTTCGGTTTTGGCATTGGGGATGCCTTGCTGATGATCTAATTATTCTTTTAGCGTGTGGGACATGCTGTTGATTTATGTGACTTTCTACGAGAATTTCCGGGTACGGTTGGGAATCGTACCCGTGTTTTCTTTATTCGCGGGACTTATGGGGAAATCTTACTGATTTTCGATTTTCGTATGATTTTAACCCACCATACCTGGGTCGTCATATTTATTGCTAGCTAGCCTATTAGTACTCCTCCCTGCTTACTATGTGTTTGTGGGTGAGTAAGAGCAGAGCATGGGATGCTCCAGAGTGTGGGACACTCCGACCCGAGCTTGGGAGGCTCCCTTCTTTCGTATGGTGATGCTTCTTCCCCATATTTTATCGTTGCTTGACTAGCGGGGCTAGTCCGATTTTCACTGTAGCCAGCGGGGCTGGTCTTATCTTCTTGAGAAACGAGATTTAGGTTTTACGATATAGTTTTCGAATGTGGTGACTAGCGAGGCTAGTCGATATATCGTTTTGGAATTCTTGGATTTAAAGCTAAATGTGTTTTTCTAATTGTTTCATGCATCGGTTTTTAATGAAATAAATGTAGGAAAGTATGAAATCCTTGTTCTTTTAAATTGTTATTTTGTCCACTCACGCTAACGTTTTTCGTCTACTTTCCCCTGGGCCTTTCAGTTTCTAATGCCCAGTGTGCAGGCGTTATTAGTTGAGGTCGGGCGTACATGGCATTTGAGGCATAGTTTTCACTACTTCAACAGTGTAGGATCCATTGATCCTTTACTCTTCTTTTATATCCCTGTGTATAGTAGTATTGCTCTGATAACCTTTGGGATTAGAATTGTTGAGTTTTGTGTTTTGTGGAAGTGGAGTTGCTGGTAATTGGGACCAGGGTGGCTCCAGGAGTATAAGGTTGGTTTGCTTGAAGTGTTTTTGTGTGTTTTACAGGTTTTTGGGTAGTCCATTTTAGGGGTGACTCTGCCGAAGTTTTTGGTAGAGCTATCCCTAAGGTGGGCCCCACATGGCCACCTCGGATTTCAGGGTGAAATTCGGGGCGGGTCCTGTTAATATGGTATTAGAGCATTAGGTTGTTAGGTCCTGTAGACTCGTTTCTATTTTGTTACCTTATATGCTTGGTGTTGCCCAGTACCTCTCGAGTGATGGCCCGACTGCAGCGGTTCCCCATCGTATACTCTTCGGTACTGTGGTATTCATCAAGTGTGTAAGGTACAAAGCTAGTTGGTGTTCTTCTGGTGCTATGCCTCTTGTACGCCGACCTCTTAGGGATTCCGCTGCGTATTGGTCTCCTTACATATACACCTTTCCCTGGTAATGGTAGAGTAAGGGTACTCTACAGATTCGAGTTGTACTATGAAATATGATTCGATGAAATGTTATGGTTATCCCTTCCTCGATGCCGACAAGTTGTTGGGGCATGGTTAAGGTGCGAGACCGGAGTTTTATTTTGTACTTGATGGTTAGAGATGAGCGACCATTGTTTTGGGCTATCGCTGAGTACTGTAATTCCTTCAGAATCAGGATTGTTGTTAGAATTGGAATTAGTAGTAATGATGGTTCTTACCTTAAATTGAGTTTTGGAGAATGTGTTACTTGATACGATCGGCCCTGTAAGCGACATGAGGAATATTACTGGAATTCGATGGAGATTCTTTGTGAATCTCATTGTTGGAAATCATTTACAGAAAATCCCCATTGGAATGTATCTCAACTGGACACCTTATGTCGGCATCATGTACGCATCACCCTCCGGTAGACAACAGAGAAAATTGAAGAGATGTTCTGGGTTGTTATGTCTAGAGGCTGTGTTTTCAAGTGGCTATGGTCACTGATGTTGGTAAGTGGGAAGTGATAACAGTAAATGAGAATTGTAAGTAGAATGAGATTTCAAAAAAAAAAAAAATTGTCGATTTGGGTCGTTGGCCTAACCAGGGTGTATGAGCATAGTTTTGCTCGGAATAAAAGAAATTGATTTTAGATACCACAACTTATAGTTTTGTCTACCTTAGTCTTGGATGGTATCGAGTAGGGAGATGAACATGAGTGGGTTTTTATAGTTGTTATGTGCTTGAAGTTCTAGAAATCGGTAGAATGCTTAAGGTTTTATAATAGAGTTACTGTTTTGGTCGGTAAATAATTGGGAGAGTTGGAATCAACTAATCGTATGTCATATTATGCAAATGGGTGTCCTTGGTTATCCGCTTTTGAGTGAAACAGTTACACATAAGATTGGGTAATAGCGGTAATGACCTTATTGGGTGTCCATAGAAGTTCGAACGGAATTACTATGTGATACAGAATCTGATTCGAGTTTTGAATCTTGGAGCCTTGAAGGTTGAATTGTGATAGGCTCTTGGTGGAAGTTTTGCTTGACGGATGGGTTGTGATATGATATTAGCGGTTGATGGAATAACTTTAAGGAAATAAGTTTTCAGTTAGCTCCGGAAATATTTCAAGTCAAGGTTTGACTAGGACTTGTTATTTTTGGGTGGAAGGTATTGTAGCATGTTTTTAAGTGATGATTACTTTGAGCAAATTGGATCATTATTGTGGTGGGGCCACGTTCGGATCCGGATATCGCTTAGTGTGCTACAAGATGTTGGACGGGTGTCCTATGATTTATATAAAGGATTGTTCAGGAAAGATCTTTTGAATTGTGTTAGCTACCTTGGGGGATTGATTATTGCTTGAAGCGAATATACGTAATGGATTCCTTTGGAGGAATTGAGCGAACTTTGCCACCCTGGTGACCTTTAATTGGAAATGTAGGAAGTTGTTGGTATGAGTGAAATTCGGTCACCACTTATCTAAAGGTAAGACGACTTGAACAGGAAGTAGGAGTTGAGTTGGAATAAATTGATTGGGCTTATGTTCTATCAAGGGTTCAACAGATTGTTAAGTACTAATTGTTGAGCTACTATGATTGAGTTATGTTATTGGATTAATTCTTGGTGAGAAGATTTGGAAAGTTTTTGGTACAATTTTGGTTAGCACAGGAAAGTCATAGGGATTCTTGTTGTAGCTGAAATTTTATAAGTTAAGCGTCGATCGAGGAGTGGATTTGTGGCTATCTTATCCTCTTTTCGGTAAGGACCGTCGTCCTTTATCAGCATTGGCCTTAAGTTAAAAAAGAAGAGTTGACTATATTCTAGTACTTGCAAGTTCAACATTGTTTGACATGACTGATTTTTGGTGACTCTTGTAACATCAGATAATGAACTTCTTTGATATCTCATTTTCCTATCTTGGGAACTAAACTGTGTTTATGTGGTACGCAAAGAGTTATTTTTTTAATTAATTGACTTTGAGCTATTCTATTTGGGCTCTTATTCGATTTTCTATCTAGGTTGTTTTGAGCAAAAGAGTTTTTGGTATTGCTTAGTAGTGGTTAAGACTTTTCGGTATTGCTTGAGGGCATATCTATATTTTAGAACTGTTGAGCCAACAAGGGATACTGTACATTTTGTTGGGATTGTTGTCTCGGACCGGATTCCAGCTTGAGGATTTTTTTTTTCATTTCAAATGTTGAATTTCTTTTCCTGTTGGTCAAATTTTTTGATCAGAGTTGGAGCAATTTCTAGTGTGGTTGGATGCATCATAGTCCAGTAGAGGTATGTGTCCATTTGCGGATTTGACACATACATAATTTAGAACTTTTCTATACTGTCATACCTGTAGTAGAATTGTTATGAGGTGATGTCGGACAGATGGTTGGAAATGTTCTACTTGGGACTGGTGGAGCATTTATGAGAGAGAGTTTTTCTAATTATCTAAGGAAGCTATTTTATTTGAGTTTGATTAGAATTCTAATCAAGTATTTAATAATACGGATAGTGGAGTTTTCGGTTGTGAGAATTACATGGGCATATGAAGTAGAATTATCAATTGTGGCATTAGAGGACAGCGAGAACGACATGGATTTAACCAGATTTCTGACTTATGATTATTAGAGAAGTGTAGCCTCAGTTAAGAACAGTTTTAGTGTGATGCATCTCCTCTTGAATTTGAGTTTTTGGGCTGGAGTAGAGTGAGTAGTTACGGTTCTTGCATTGCACCGGGTTTCGAACGACAGGGTACTCGTTGCATGCCATTAAGTAAACACTATCATGTGAGGAATTTTAGCAGTTTTGATTGGGGACGTTGGTAAGTAGTAGATTCCTTGAAACACATTTGATTTAGAAGAGTTTTCCACCCCATTATAATTATAGGAGGTTTTTGAGGGACAATGCTAATTAGCCAGTTTGAGATACTTTAAGTGTGGCCAGCAGGGCAACTATCAAATGAGTTTTCGTAGTCGACTCGGAACGTCATTTCATGGCTGGACCAAAGATTTTTAGTCAGGTATCAGTGTAGCGCAGCGAAAGTGTAGTGGCCCCATAACTTACATGATTAAGAACTTATAGGTTGTTCGGAGATACCTTTGTTATACTTGACAATTGTGGAACCTTTATGTGAATGATATTTGATCAATAATCTGTGCACAACAGGCCAAAAAGGAAGTGTTGTTTTGGGGTAGCTAAGTTACTTGTTTTGGACTTGTTGGTTAACAGTGACTATCTTGTGGCATATTAGTAGCGGTTGGGTTTCCCCTATGAGCGCACGTAAGAAGGGAAATGTATTAAGTATGGATTGATGTATTATCACCATATTGTTGGTGAACGACAGGTTCCTCACCATACGACTTATATGAAAAGGTTATGAATGCTATTATTCCAATCGAATGATTTGTGGTGTCGATACCTTGAGTCATCTAAGTTAATTGTTGACACGAATTTTATAATGCGGAGTTTCATATGCTTGCGAGTATGCAATGCTACAATGATAAGCAATACAAGTGTTTCGACTTTGATGTTATTAATTTTGAGTTACATGCGTGTCTTGATTTGTTTGGGCAGTTGGACTTTTCATAAACTATCTTGGTTGTTAAAGTATTTGACTTGAGGTCGTAAAAGAAAACTTAACCCAAGGATCAGTAGACAGGTTTCATGGGAATAGTGAATGAAATATTGCTTCAATATGTCTTTTGAAGACTATGGAAGAAATTCTTCCTGCTTGTGGATGAGTCTTTTGAACTTAATGCTTTGAAAATTTTCTCATTCATTTGATAAGGACTGTCAGTAACTATTGGAAGTAAGTCTATCTCCTGAATTCAACAAGAACACTATGGGAATTGATCAGATTATGGTGATCAACTAGATGTCATCTTAAGGATTGTTCATTCTAAGTGTTAATCTCTCAGTTTTGAGTGGCCAATTCTTGGATGAGTTTTGAAGCGAATTTCTACATGTTTTAAACAGATTCACACATTGTTATCCTCATTTTGTTTTATTGGATGCCTTTCCTTTACGAGGATAATATATTTTGGATTAGTGTATGTGTTCCACCTTTACTTCGGTTGTATGAAATTTCGTAAATTTTTATAAGGTGGGGAAATTGTTACGCCCCAAACCAAATATCATTTGTTTACTTGTGGAAAAACGAAAGTTAACGATTTCGGTTACATTTTAGTTGTTCTCGATAAGTTTAGTGGCCCTAAAAATTGATTTTTTGTTCGGGTCAAAATTTGAGAAAATGTTCTTCATGGAAGTTGTAGAGAATGTTAAAACGAGCGCGTGCATGTGTGGTACGTAAAAATCGGAGTTCGTATGTAAAAGTTATAAGAGAAATACTAAAGTTACTGTTCATGTGGTAAGTTTCTATAAATAGCCAAGTTACTGTGGTAAGTTTCCATTTTTGGAAACCTACCGGCTTTTCTCTCTCCTCTCCCCCGATCCTTTCTCCTCTTCGGCCCGATTTCTTCCTCCTCCGGCCACCCCACGATGGAATCCGGGCACCGGCAAGCTCGCCTCTTCATCCTTGTCACGCCTGTGGTGGTGTTTTGTGGTGGCTCGGCCGGAGGAGCTCGGAATTGAGTCGTGAAGTTCACTATAGCAGTTTGGGAGTTTTCTCGATTTCCGGCTATTCCGGCCGTCTCCGGCCACCAAACTGGTGTCGAAGGTTCGGTTTTTGCCAAGGAACATTTCACCCCTATCCTTGAGCCACGATTTGCAGTATGGAGGTCGAATCGAAGAAATTTCAAATCCTAGGGTTCTTGAATTTTCTGGAAATTTTTCACTGGCCAAATTGGAGCTCTTCCAGGTAAAATTGGAACTTGTTGTAGTTTAGAAAGAGGTTGGGTTTGTTGAGTAGATGGTGCTGCTAAATTTTGGTGGCCATCGGAGGTGGTCGGCGGTGGCGCGTGGAGGCGTGTAGGACAATGTTTTAATTTCTTTTTTTAGCCCATTAAATTGTATATATGTTGTAGAGCTTGTATGTGAAGTTTGGTGAATTTTGGAGGAGTTTGGAATGGTTTGTGATTTTCCAAAGTTCAGAGTTTTGAAATTGAATTGTGGGAAATCTGATCGTCGGATTTCCCTCGTTTTCATTTTGGAATATGTTAATTGAGGAATTGGTGTTGTGGGAGAGATTTGGGTGGAATTTGAGAAGTAATGGAGATAGGGATTTTCGAAGTTTCGTTTAGGTTCGTATTTATTCTATCGGATTGCCGTTTACAGAAATATAATTGTGTACAGGGCAATGTCGCGAGCTACGGCTAGATGAAGGAACTCGTTTGCGTGGTCGCCCAATAGTACTGTGAGTGGACCTTTGCTTTTAAATATGGATGCATGCAATTGTTGAATTGTCTTGATTTGATTTGGGAAATGAATTAGTGACTTAAATCATTGTTTTAATTTATCGAGCATATTAAACGGATTTAAATATTTTATTACTATGTCAATTGGATTTTCAAATTGAAGTTGTTATGCTCAATTTTGAATTTGTGATTTATACGAAATTTCGTTGAAGTAATTTTCCGAGGTGATTTCCGGAATTAATTATATTTCTATTCGTTGTTTTGAGATTTCTGGAAAGATTTTCGAAATGGGATTTCGATGAAGTTATTTCTTATTTATCTATCAACTTTCGGTTTTGGCATTGGGGATGTCTTGGTGATGATCTAATTATTCTTTTAGCGTGTGGGCCACGCTGTTGATTTATGTGACTTTCTACAAGAATTTTTGGGTACGGTTGGGAATCGTACCCGTGTTTTCTTAATTCGCGGGACTTATGGGGAAGCCTTACTGATTTTCGATTTTCATATGATTTTAACCCACCATACCTGGGTCGTCATATTTATTGCTAGCTAGCCTATTAGTACTCCTCCCTGCTTACTATGTGTTCGTGGGTGAGTAAGAGCAGAGCATAGGATGCTCCAGAGTGTGGGACACTCCGACCCGAGCGTGGGAGGCTCCCTTCATTCGTATGATGATACTTCTTCCCCATATTTTATCGTTGCTAGTCCAATTTTCACTGTAGCCAGCGGGGCTGGTCTTATATTCTTGAGAAACGAGATTTCGGTTTTACGATATAGTTTTCGAATGTGGTGACTAGCGAGGCTAGTCGATATATCGTTTTGGAATTCTTGGATTTAAAGATAAATGTGTTTTTCTAATTGTTGCATGCATCGGTTTTTAATGAAATAAATGTGGGAAAGTATGAAATCCTTGTTCTTTAAAATTGTTATTTTGTCCACTCATGCTAACGTTTTTCGTCTACTTTCCCTTGCGCTTTTCAGTTTCTAATGCCCAGTGTGCAGGCGTTATTAGTTGAGGTCGGGCGTACATGGCATTTGAGGCATAGTTTTCACTACTTCCGCAGTGTAGGATCCCTTGATCCTTTACTCTTCTTTTTATATCCCTGTGTATAGTAGTATTGCTCTGATAACCTTTGGGATTAGAATTGTTGAGTTTTGTGTTTTGTGGAAGTGGAGTTGTTGGTAATTGGGAGCAGGGTGGCTCCAGGAGTATAAGGTTGGTTTGCTTGAAGTGTTTTACAAGTTTTTTGGTAGTCCATTTTAGGGGTGACTCTGCCGAATTTTTTGGTAGAGCTATCCCTAAGGTGGGCCCCACAGGGCCACCTCGGATTTTAGGGTGAAATTCGGGGCGGGTCCTGTCATCATGGGTTCGAGTCACTATGGGGGTAGGAGTGAAATCATTTGATCATCTTAAATAATAATAATAATAAAATATAAAATAAAATGAAAAACAATCAAAAGCAAAACAGTTTCTGCCTCAAGTAGATCCCAAAAAAAAAAAAGGCCTCATTCTCAAGCCAGTAAATTTTACTTTAACGTGGCGTGCATACGTTAATGCTAGCCAATTCAGTGACCAAATGCAGAGCTCTAGAAGAAGCAATTACCTGTCTTCAGCCACATATATTGTGACCATCAAGTTTCATCAAATTCGCAGCTCTCCTTCAGTCCAACAAAGCATCATGTTTAGTACCTAGTTTAAAATATATATATATATATATATGTCTGTTAATTACTATTTACTCCCTATATTTATAGGGTTTCATCGTTTCAGTCCCTGACATTCGAATTTCACCTAAAAGGTCCCTGAGCTCTCAATTTTCTCCCATTTCGTCCCTACCGTCAAGCTCCGTCCAAATTGTCCATTAAATTGCTGACGTGGCATTCCTCACCCGCTGAAATGTCTAATTTACCCTTACTTAGTTTTTTTTTTAAATTTATTTATTTTCTTCTCTCTCTCTTGTTTTTTTTTCTTCCAGCTCTCTATCCTCCTCTGTTTTTTTTTTTAATTTATTTATTTTCTTTTTTATCCACTTGCATCAGTGCTGATGGATCTTCAAACCAAACAGAAAAGCAAGCAAAGTTCTAAACAATCTCCACTCAATGCAAAAGCAATCAACTGTCAAGTATCAACTCATCTATAAACGTTTTTTTACTATCATAGTGACGGTGTCTACCAAAAAATTCAGAGTCAACCAAGCACAACCTAAATCTGGCAATTACAACTTCGACAGAAAATTGCACTGCACCAAATTCGTAATACATCTTCCAAGAGTGAAAATGCATAACTTCATCATCCCAAAACCCTAGTCCAATTTCCAAACCTCACATTCTGACCAATACATAAAAATCAGCATGTCAATCTTTCAATAATCAAACTTTCTACCATTTCATTCGAAACAAAAATCGACTCAAAAATCAAATTCCAGAGCTCAAAAGAGAGGAAATTCATGAAAACCCAATCACAAAAAACCACTCAGAATTCACAAAATTACAGATTACAGCAACGATTACAACAATTCAAGTTCATCTTCTACGAATTTCAACGCGCCAAAAACCAATGG
Organism: Rosa lucieae; assembly: GCA_024704745.1. Taxonomy (NCBI): domain Eukaryota; kingdom Viridiplantae; phylum Streptophyta; class Magnoliopsida; order Rosales; family Rosaceae; genus Rosa; species Rosa lucieae. The sequence goes on from CM045496.1 coordinate 56,946,603, forward strand.
CGACGAGATTAACAACTTGCATTTGAATTATCAAGTTCCCAATGCTACGATTCTTTCAAATTCTTCAAGAACAGAAATAGTGAGAATTACATAAACCTAATCAATTTGTTCTCGCATTTTCAAAATTACCATCCATAGTTTGTCGCATTTGCATGACAAGCTTGTGAGCATATCATATCGCCCACATTTTCTTTGTTTTCGCAACATCAAATTTCCAAGGCCTTAAAAATCTGTAGCATCCTGCATGAAGGCAACAAAATTGCCATAATCAGACAATAGCAACTCAACCACTCAATCACTCAATCATCTCTAGTCGCAATGCCAACCAAGGTACTTTTACTTTGTAGGCCATATATAAGTGCTAAGAGAACGAGACAACCACTTTACCCAATTTACCGGTAAAGAAACGAGGAACTCAAGATCTTAGAAGACAGAGAGTAATGGTGTATGTAACAACATACTGAGAACTGACTTAATCGACATATGGATGTATCCATTGCAGCAAAACTAGCTACCAAGAATGCAAAGTCCTCTTTGAAACCACTTGTCCACCTTTATAATGCTTGTCAATGAAGTAGGTAATCCGCTTGCCCTGAGATACTAATTGCTTTGAGAATAGACAAATGTCCACTTAGAATGCAAATCTCTCAATTGACCAACCTAATATAGAGTTCAGTAAGAAACAGTTACCTGTCAATGAGTCAATCTATTGGCAAATTTGGACCATCTAGTTTCATCTCAACTCTTGTTAAGGCCAATATTAGTGTAAGGGTATTTACCTAGTAAAACATGCAACAACTACAATGATAAGTAAAGAGTAGGCACAATCATTAAGTTTAAAATCAAGCTATTAGTGTCGACTTTACCAAGTCTATCTGCCATGTAGACGACCTAAATCCTTATCTACTCCCTGATGTCCATGTGGATAGCATTCCAAGACCCCATCAATTAAAACCCCTTGACAAAATATGCAAAGCAAGAAAGTTCAGATACATGTAGATTTCCACTTCAAGGCACGTTTAAATGTTTTTATAAAAACCTCCATAATGTGATGAAGCCAAATTTGACAGGAAATAGCTTCAACATAAAGAGAGTACCTATGAACAAATAAATTTTTAGGCTCGAATTGAATTGCCCTGCTAGGCTGAAAATACAAGGACATAAAACGTTTTCTGGGAAATGGGGATTGCAGTATATGGATCAATCCCTACTGGGCAGAAATCAGAAATAACTAACCAAACTCCAGATTTTGGTTACGCAGTGAAAACCTCAATTATGAGATTAAAAACACTGCAGGGCTCTTACTCTTGAAAACCCAAAATAATAATCATCTTATTCAAAAGGATATGTTTTTATACAAACATTTATAGCACTTGCTCGACTATAAGAATTAGACAAAAGCTAACTCTAAGTTTGTCTTCCTTCTAGAACTCCTTCACTTGAATGATCTTCAAATCTTGTTCTTCTTTCTCCACCGTCTCTCTACTGATCTTGAGAGAGTATTATGCATATGAAACTATGATCACAAACACTTATACATGGACTAAGTGTTTTTACTCTTTGTGAAGACACAAAACTCAAACAAGCATGCAAGACCCTATCACCAGTTCTTGCGTTTTTTAATACACTTAGCCGAGTATATTTCTGCAATCTCTATTCAACCAGCGGCAACCACTCAAACAAACCAGAAACAACCCTAATTAGACTTCTATTAGGAAAGAGCTTTTAATCCAAGATATCCACAAATCCTAGAATACCTAGGACTTAAAAACTACCCTTTTATTAATCAGAGAAAATCTTTTAAGAATGTAATTCCATAAAACCCAAACTCAACTTCCTAAAAACTGAGTCCACATAAAACTGACTGCAGATGCAAATGCATGTATACCTGATTCCCCGAGATCAGTAAAGGGACTCTTTGTATGGGAATGACAATACGACATGTACAAAGGTTGTACCTACAATCTCCCCATTTGGCATTCCTATACAAAACTATTCTATCACATGAAACGCCCCCTCAACAAGCACTTGAGAAAAATCACTCGAAGAATTCATCAAACCTGAAACACTTAACCACACACATCTTGTGAAACAATCATGATAGTAATAAACATAAACTGGCAATTTAAGAGATCCATTGTAACATTAGTTCAAAGTCAACTACTAGCTTAAAGCATGACAGAGAGCACACAACCACATTAGCCTAAGACATCGAAGTCAAAATAAGGCTTCTCCCCCTTTTTGGATAGGTATGCCAAAGCTCATGAAGAAGCGGCAATAGCGTCGCAAAGAGAGTGAAGCTCCCCCTCAAGGTGATACACTCGCTGAAGAAGAGCACCCACAGCAGTTTGAAGCTGATCCAACTTGCGGTTCACCACCGTGAAATGGTCAAGCAAGGTCCGAGAGATAGATGTGGTGTCAATAGAGATACCATTGGTCTTGCTGTGACTAGAGCTGCGAATAGGGCTGGGATTTGGAACCGTAAAACCGAAGAAACCGCACCGAACGTCACCGAAAGTCTCGGTTCGGTTCGGTTCTACGACATATGTGTTTGCCATTTTCTCGATTCGGTTCTTGGTGTTGTTTTTACTGTTCGGTTCCGGTGCTTGTTTTTAAAACTTCCTTAGAACCGAAATATAGATGTCAGTGTATAATTGGATAATAAGGCTGAGCTTATTTCTGTAAAATAGACCCTTTCTCATGTGATCAGTCACTACTTGTATGCCATCAGAACCTTCCATTTTATCTCATAATCTCATGTCCATTAGATCAGATCCGACTCTGACTCTCTCAGCAGGTCAGATCCAGACGAGCGAGGCTAAGTATTCCAGACGAACGCGACGAACCCAGAAACATCGCATCTGCGATTTGGTTGATGCAACTCCGCCTGGGATTTGGTTGATGATCCGTCTTCGATTTGGGCCATGGGTCAATGTAAGATTTCAATCCTTTCATTTGTCTCGCTATACTCTCATCGCTCTGCAATTTCCCGTGAAATCTGACCACTTTTTCCTTTTCGTTTGAACCTAGTCTTGCAGTGAGTGCAGTCCAGCGACCATAGCCTGTGGCCCTATGATTTCGAGTGAAATTGTTAAGCTCCAGAGTCCATAGCCTGTGATGCCCGTGAGCACTTTGATTGAAATTGGTAAGCTCCAGAATCCCTAGTGAAATTTGAGATTTGATGCCCTAGAGTTAATTCTGCTACTTTAATTTGTGTTATGTGCCAATTGGGTCTTTGGTTTATATAAATATATGTTCTTTGTATAGTTTTCGAGAAAAATTTAGTTTCTTGGAATTGTGATGATTATAAGTTTATAACTGAATGTGGTTTGAGCCACTATGGTGGTTAATTCTGTTGATTGCATATTTGCATTGCTTATACTAGTATTAAACTCTTACTACTGATGCCGGGTTTTAACTATTTGAGTGGGCACAGTTAGGAAAATGGATACAGTTATTGACTGTAATATATGAAAAGATGCTGCTGCTCTGCAATTATATCTTCAGTGAATGCTTTCATTGTATACAACTATCTTAAATAGATTGGTCTTTGTGGCTGTTTCCTGTCTGATTTCATCTTCATTATGCATTCATTTGTCAATTTCAAAGAGCAGTTTCCATGTGTTTGTCAATTTCAAAGAGCAGTTTTCATCTTCATTATACATTTCATGTGTCTCCCGCTGTTGATTTGTTTCCTTTACAATGGCAGGTTTGTGGGAAACTTGCTAAAAGGGCAGACTGTTGGTGTGATCGGAGCTGGTCGTATAGGGTCTGCATATGCCAGAATGATGGTAATTTCATTGGTCCAACATCTTGAAGCTCTGGCTAGATAGATATGATCCTGGTTGCATGATATTTATGTTAGTCTAGCGATTAGCATACACTGACCTAGTAACAGGACCTTGAAGTCGAAAGTATTTGATGCTAATTCTTAATCTAGAGATACTTAGTTGGTATTGTGCAACCACATAACTGAGTCATAAGAAGATTTAGGAAACTATTGGTACCTATCCATGCTCCACTGCATTTAACGTGCAATCATTAACTACAATTCTATTCATAGTTGAACTTAATGCTTGGACAAATCACTTATATAATTTCGACTATGTGATGGATAAATCTACTAAATCAAATGCACACTATATTCAGTTCTGATCACAATACTATTCTTAACTCTTTTGTGCACTTCTTTAATTACCTAGTCCACCATTTGGGTCGTTGTTTCCTTTCTTTGCTGATTCTTTACTGGCTCTCACTAATGATCCTATTCCTGATTCTTTCCATATCAGTGTGCTTTATTAACTATACTCATGGGACTAAAGTATGGGAATGTGTATTATTCTGGCCAAGAACACTACTGCTGCATCTGGATCTGTACCAAGTGGCAGAGCAACCAAGAGTCCTGAAGCTTCGGCTTCAGCCCCTACAACCAAGAAGAAAAAGCAGAAAAAATTATCCAAATTGGACAGTCTATTGTTTATTTTTATTTGGACAGTCTATTGTTTATTTTTATTTGCTGCAGTTTGCTGGGAATGTGTATTATTCTGTTGCATTGTTTATTTTTATTTGCTGCAGTTTGCATTGTTCTGTAATCTGCTATTTTGCAGTTCTGCAGATTTTGAGTTTGTAGTTGTATTGCTAGAAATTGTTTGAGTGTTGAGTGTTTGACAGTTTGAGAGTTTTGGGAGTTTGCAGGTAACTGCAATTTGTAGTTGTATTGCTGAGTGTTGAGTGTTTGACAGTTTGAGAGTTTTGAGTGTTTGATGGTTTAACTTTAATGCTTTCATCAGTTTCATCTTTCATGCTTTCACAGTTTGGAAAATTGCTTATTTGATATGTTGATGTTGATTGTTGATTGTTGAATATGTAGATTGTAGATAATGTTGAGTTTGAATGCGTGAATAGATTGTGCAATATTGAATCATTTGAATGTGTGTATGGAAATCAGGAAAACTGGAAACTGCTAAAAAATCAGTGTTTCTATATGGAACCGAGTTTGGAACCGAAAAACTGAGAAATTGACCCGAGAATGGTCTGGTCGGTTCGGTTCTATATCGGTTCTTGATAAAAAAAACAGCAAACCCGAACCGAAAACACTTGTCGGTTCCGGATCCCGGTTCAGTCACTGAAACTGCAGAACCGACCCGAGGCCAGCCCTAGCTGCGAAGGAGAGAGCTCCGGGAGAAAACTTTCAAAGGAGGGGCCATTTCATCAGAGTCCTCAAATACAACTCCCTTGGCTTGGCAGACAGCAGTGATCACAGAGGGAAAAACTAAGGCTGCCTTTTTGTGACGACGACCCTCAACAGTAGCTTTCCGGATAGCTGTATACATGTAGTGCTCTGGAGGGAGATAGGGACCCTTGGCATTGAGGACATATATGAGACGAGCTTCCTCCAAGGTAAGCTTGCTGCTTTGAGCGAAAGGATAGAGCAGAGTACGAACCAAATGTCCTAACAATCGACAGAACTCACTAAGAGCTCCAGCTGAAAGCTCCATGGGAGTGGCATCTGGACAATCCTCATAAAGGACAGCCACAACAATATCAATGGACAAAGCTGCAAGCTCCTGATCAATCTTAGACATCTCGGAAATAGGGGCAAAGAGACCCAATGTGTCTCGGATTGTGGTTGGAGTGAAAGGGACTGAGACACCGCGAATATCCACATTGCATCTAATCAAAGTAGCAGCATTGAGTAAATCAACCTGCGCAGGCATATTGGGAGAACAACAGGCATAGAACTCTCTAACCACAGTAAGGTTAGGAGTAGGCAACACATCCAAGACAGAGTTCTATCAAAAAATTCGCATAGTTTCAGCAAATAAGGAACCCAATTCAACCACATTAAAACGCTTTTCATAAACCACAGGACGCAAGAAAGTATATTTTTCATAATTAACCGGTTGAGTATGCGTCACAAATCAAGAATCCTTAAGGTTTTTGGAGGTTTGGTCGTCCGGGAAGAGGACGGGGCAGAGCAGCCGGAAGAGCAAGGCCTCTTGGATGGTGGAGTTGGCAAGAGAGGACTAGGCGAGCGGCGCTACGATGTGGGAGCCGGTGAAGGAAAGGCAGGGGCAGGCTCAGAAGTAGTGGAATCGGAAAGTGCAGCGGCGGCGGAGGAATGCTCGGACCCAGAAGGCAGTTCGAGTCCCTTTACTTTATGAATTGCGATCTACAGGAGTTAATATGGCGATTGAAGAAGGGTCTGGAGCATTGTTAGCTAGCTTCCATGTGAGGCCGAATCTCATTGATAAGGTGCGGGAGGCACAAGATGAAGATGAATTTTTAAGACAATTAAAAGAAGCAGTGAGTGATGGCACTAGAACGGACTTTATTCTTAGAGGAGATGGAGCCTTAATGTTTGAGAATAGAATATGTGTACCTAATCTTCCTGATATTAAATGAGAAATTTTGGATGAGGCTCATAGTTCTACTTACGCTATGCATCCTGGCGGGACAAAAATGTATCGAACTTTAAAACCATTTTATTGGTGGCGGAATATGAAAAGGGAAATTGCAAAGTATGTGAGTAGGTGCTTGATATGCCAACAGATAAAAGCAGAAAGACAGAAACCTTCAGGATTGCTACAGCCGTTGCCTATTCCGGAGTGGAAGTGGGAGCACATCACCATGGATTTTGTTTCAGGTCTTCCACGAACTCGCGATGGTCATGATAGTATATGGGTGATTGTGGATCGACTCACCTGTTAACAAGACTTATGGAATGAACAAGACTTATGGAATGAACAAGCTGGCGGAACTTTATGTAAATGAAATCGTGAAACTTCATGGACCACCCGTTTCCATTGTTTCTGATCGAGATCCTTGTTTCACCTCAAAATTTTGGAAGAGTCTACATGAGGCTTTAGGTACTGGATTAAGTTTTAGCACGGTATTTCATCCACAGACTGATGGGTAATCTGAGAGGACTATTCAAACTTTGGAAGACATGTTGAGATCCTGTGTTATGCAATTCAAAGGAAGTTGGGATAGTCATCTGGCATTGATTGAGTTTGCTTACAATAATAGTTATCATTCCAGTATTGACATGGCTCCTTACGAAGCTCTCTATGGAAGACAATGTCGTACTCCCTTATGTTGGAATGAAGTGGGAGAAAGGAAGCTCATAGGTCCAGAGATTGTACAGATTACCACCGAAAAGGTTAAGTTGATCCAAGAGAAACTCAGGATAGCTCAGAGTAGACAAAACAGTTTTGCGGATAACCGCAGGAAAGACTTGGAATTTCAAGAAGGTGATTGGGTATTCTTGAAGTTGTCCCCTTGGAAGGGTGTGGTAAGATTTGGAAAGTGAGGGAAGCTTAGTCCCCGATTCATTGGACCATTTATGATTAAAGATCGAGTTGGCCCAGTTGCATACCGATTGATTCTACCTCCAAGGTTATCAAAGATCCATGATGTCTTCCACGTGTCCCTACTCCGCAAGTATATTGCTGATCCCTCCCATGTTTTAGAAGAACAGCCCATTCGTTTGAAGGAGGACCTTACTTATGAGGAGAAACCGATCCAGATACTTGACAGAAGAGAGCAGGTCCTTAGAAACAAGACGATACCTTTAGTTAAAGTATTGTGGAGTAATCATTTGGTGGAAGAAGGCACTTGGGAACCGGACGATTTAATGAGACAGCAGTATCCCCACCTTTTCTAGCAAGTATGTTAATTTCGAGGACGAAATTTTTTTAAGGGGGGGAGATTGTTACATCCCGAACCCAGAATTTACGATACTCTCTTTTTGGGCGATAATTGTTGGATACTTTCTTTTTTAACCGTTATGGATATTTTAGTGGCCCTAAAAGTTGACTTTTTGTTTCGGGTCATATTTTGAGAAAATTTTCTTCTAGAGAGTTGTAGAGGACGTTAAACCGAGCGCGTGCATATGTGGTACGTAAAAATCGGAGTTCGTATGCAAAAGTTATTAGTGAATTACGAAAATTACTGTTCATGGTAAAAATTTGGATATATAGGGAAACTTACCAGGGTAGGTTTCGAAAACCGGAAACCCACCCCCCCCTTCTCTCTCTCTCTCCCCGACTCTTCCTCCCCTCTCGGCCGAATTCTTTCCCCTTCGATTTCTTCCTCTTCCGGCCGACTCCGGACGTAATCCGGCCACCCCCAAGCTCGGTTTCTTCCCCCGGTCAAGTCTGTGGAGGTATCTTTGGACGATTTGGCCGGAAAAGCTCGGATCGAAGGAAATTCCTCCCCGGTTGCAGCTTTGGGATTTTGCCGATTTCCGGCCATTCCGGCCACCTCCGGCCGCCATATTCCCATCGAAGGTACGGTTTTTGATGGTGATTATTTTCCCTAAGGTGGTTCGTTCCAATTTGCATTGTAGAAGCCGAATTGACAATTTTCCATTCTAGGGTTCTTGGAGCTTCGGGGTTTTCCTTCACCGGCTCGATTCGGCCACTTAGAGGTAAAATTGATCAATGTTGTAGTTGAGAAGTTGATTGGGTCTGTTGAGATGATGTTGTTGCCGGAATTTGGTGGTCATCGGAGAAGGTCGCCGCCGGCGCGTGGTCCCCACGTGCCGCCACTGTAGGTAGCGCGTGGAGGCGCGTATAGCAGGGTTTTAGATGTCGTTTTAATCCCCTATACCAGTTAATGATTGTAGAATGTAATGTGTGAAGTTTGGTTGACATCGGAGGAATTTCGGATTGAGTTTAAATTGTATAATTAACGGTTTACGTGAATTCGAACGCCGGAATTATTTCGAATTCACTCGAGAATTAATTTATCGATGATTGAATATTGACGGAGTGTTAAGGATGGATGTTGTAGAGTGTTGAGAAGTCGGTTTTAGGAAGGGGGATTATTTTGAATTTCCAGTTATAAGTATTGTAAAGTTAAAGTTCCGTCCTGTGAATTATATATTTATGATTGTTATTCGTATAGGACGAGAGGAGTCTCCATACGAGGAGAATCACGAGCGACGTCAGGATTGACCGCATATTGTGAGTGGACCTTTGATTTTAATTGATGCATGCAAATTATATTCCGCAAATTTTGAGTTTATCGATTTATCAACTTAATTATCGAGCATTTTATTTTGGTTTGGATTATTGAATGATCTATTGATTTGAACTTTTGAATTTAGATTCATTATGCTCGATTTGAGGATTTTGATTTATGCGGATTCAGAAATTTATACTATTTATTTATTTTATATTTATATTCAGCGAATTGAGATTATATGGAGTTTATTGGGGGCAGTGAAAAAACTAAATAGAGTTTATTGGGGGGCAATAAAATATGAAGTTTTCTTGATTTCCATTCCTTCCAATTGCAGTAAGAATCTGACTCTTGTAAATGCTCTTAGCAAATGTCGCATCCACATACAATGCTGGTAAGCAACATTGAAGGCCTTCAACACAACCTCCATAAGCGAAGAAAAGCCTCTTAAACAGATTAGTAAAGGGATCAACTTCCAACACAAAAGAAGAGCCTGGATTACTGCCCAAAATAGCTTCCTTATACCTAGATAACATGTTGAATGAAACCGCATCAGAATCATATATATATAAATCCTTTCTTTAGCCCTTTACTTTGCTTTCAAAGCAACCTTGTAGGAAATATCAAACCGATATGTTGACTTGAACTTATTCATAATTCCTTTGGCTTCAATGAAAGATTATAGCTAATGTCCGAAATAATGCATGTCTTCACAACCCTGGATCTCAAAATTTTGTGCTTTTGAGTCCTAAATACACCTTTACAACTATGTACATTATTCAACTCTCTTATATAAAGGCATCCATTGGTAGATAATATGCAAGAGCACTACATGGCAATGACAACATTCTATTCCAATAGCCGAACAAACTGCATGAATACTGTCAAAATCATTTCTCAAAAACACAAACCGGAAACCAACTTCAATTGCATACTTACTAAGTTTCTCACGAAACTCAGCTGCACCATGATATTTCTACCCAACATGATAAATATATGAACTCCCCTCATTAGAAAACTAGGACTTGTAAACTTCAGTCCTAAATATTTCACCCAAATAATCGCCTTCATCAAATACCCCAGAACAACTATCCACTGAACACATTCGGCTGCAACTTCCACAATTCTTCAAAACAGAAATCTCAACATAGTCTAACTTTACATATCCTAGCACCATAGAACAATGTGCATCTGAAATCACCATCAAAATGAAGAAAACAAACTTCACAACCAGGAAGTGAATACAAAAGCTCAATATCAACACTTGCCGAAAACTTGAATCTTTGTAAAAACTTGAATCTTTGTAAAATGTCTTCATAAAATCTAACATACAAGTCAGAATAGCACATAGATTGATTCAGATGAATCATAAAATCTTTTTCAAAATAACTACACCTAACAACCAAAGAACCATCCACATTTTTGCAAAAAATAACAAAACAAATCTATTATTGCCCCCAATAAATATTATTACCCCCAATAATAAAGTCAAAACTATCCCAAACCACTTCAAAAGCAGAAAAAATTACTCTAACCACAAAACAAAATACTACTGAACAACAATCATTGACATTGCATAACAATTCAACCATATTATTGGGGTACATTCTTGCCCCTAACAATAATCAAATCTACCAAATCAGTTCAAGAACAGAAAAAAAAATACTCTGAATGTGAAACAAAAAATCACTAAACAACATACAATCATTGACAATGTATAATAATTTGTATATATTATTGGGGGCAATAATATAGTCAGAACTACCAAACCACTTCAAAAACAGTAACAAATTACTCTGAACACAAAGAAAAACATCATTGACACTCAATATTATTGCTCACCAATAACATAAGTAACAGTTCATCAAAACTAAAAAATATAGAATCTAAGTGTTTCAGAACAAACAGAATCAACAAATACATCCAAAAGACAGCAAAACAAAATTAATCAAATATGAAATTGAAAAAAAAAAAATCTAGTTCAAACTTAACATGAAGCTCAAATTCACCACAATCAGTTTGAAGTTAACATAGCAATTCAAAACTAACAAACTGTAGAATTCAAATCAAACAGATAAAACTGAGCTAAAATCAAACAAAAATTATTACAGATCAAAGAAGAAAGAATCAAACCGCATTGAAGGAGGAAAACAAACAAGTGCTCGATCGTTGTCCATGGTGATAATCATAGAACACTTCTCTCTCTAGAAATCGCAGAGCTTCTCTCTCTCTCTCTCTCTCCAAAATGGCATAGCTGCTTTCTTTAAAACGGTAAATTCTATTTCAATTTAGTACACTGACGATTATAGAAAGGGCAAAACGGTCCAATAATTTTAAGAAAATAGGGTCATTAAGAAAGAGTTGGGTATTAGGGATTTATATATGTAATTTATTGTTTAAATAGTCAATCTAGGGGGCTCTATTGTATATGAAATTAGTGGAACTTTTAAAGAAATCTATGGCTAAGTGTATTCAATATAGACTTTTAGCAGTTCATGAAAGTCTTAAGGTACTCAATTAGGATTTTAAAAAAGGGGTCGTGACCACTTACCCAATTTTAGCCTAAAAATTGCCCACTTACTCCACTAAGAGTTTTTTTAACCCCATTTACCCAATATAATCTCTAGTGATAGTATTTCCCTCATTTTAATTAATGAATTATACTTATGTATCTCTCTCTCAGACTCTCTCTCTCTCTCCCCCCACCGATTTCTCTCTCCTCGTCGACTCTCTCCCCCCCCCACCAATTTCTCTCCTCCATCCCCCGAATCCGGCAACACCGTCATTCCGCCATCCCCGTCGCGCCAAATAAAAGTGCCGCCTCCTCCAAGCAAATCGATCCCCAACTTGGATCTGTGAACCCAGCCCAGATCGGATCAGTCCGATCCGATGCAATCCAAGCCGCCACAGATTCAACGTCGCCCGACAAAACTCGAACCTGCACCTTCAAGCAATTCCGCCGATGAGTACAGCGAGGCATCTGTGAAACCCAGTCCAGATCGGATCAGTCCGATCCGATTCGATCCAGGCCTACGACGTTGCCCGGCCACCCTCGATCCTGCACCTCCGATGCGCTTCGGTTCGGCCTCATTCCAATCGAACTAGAAGATGATGATGAACGATGGAGATGGTCAGTGACGTTAACCACTCCTGCATCGGCCTCACACTCCGGTGGGTGCCCAGAGATTTTTTTTTTTGGTATCCTGAGATTTTTTTTTTTTTTTTTTTTTTTGTATCTGTAATGTATTCATTTTGGTTCACTTGAGGGCAAGACTATGATTATTGGAGGGTAATAATATGATTATTAGGAGCCAATAATATAAGTATTGGGGGGCAATAATATGATTACTGGGGGGCAATAATATGATCAATTGTGCTTGTAGTGTATTCATTTTGGTTTCGGGAGTTCATACAATTCACTGGACGAAAATAATATGATTATTGGAGGCAATAATATGATTTTTGGGAGGCTATAATATGATTACTGGGGGGCAATAATATGGTTACTGGGTATTATTGGGGGCCAATAAATTCAGACGCCGGAATCCCGACACCAATCCGGTAGCCTGATTCCAGATTCTGGTCAATCGATCGCCAGATTCCGATCACCGGTCGCCGGAGTCTGTTGCCGGCCACTAGTCACCGGAGCACAGCATGGTGGAGGATAACTTTTCTCTCTAAGTGAGAAAGAAGGACTGTAATACCCTAAAAAATCCAAATTATTTTCCGTTGACTTTTACAAATGATTACGTGGTCATGGGCGCGAGTACGAAGCTTGGAAAAGTGGTGGAGTTAGTTCGAACGATGTTATCTTGAAAAATGAACGTTTTAGGGGGTCGTGAAAATTGACTTTTTATACGTACGAAATTTGGGAAAACTTCATTTACGAAAGTCGTAGATCTCGTCGATACAAGTTCGTGCATATGTGGAACACAAGAATCGGTGTTAGTATGAAGAAGTTATCTCGTTTGGAAAAGTTTCCATTTCGGGTATAAATACCCTACTATTTTTAGAAACTTTCCAAAATATCAGATTTTCATTTTTAGGCAGCCGACTTCTTCTCTCTCTCTCCTCTTCCCCGAGCATGAAAAAGAGCAAACTTTGTCGGCCATTTTCTCACAGCTCCGACCATCATTTGAAGCGAAACAAAGCCATATCTACTCGCCTCCTTCCTGTGAGTCGACGGGTGGTCACCGTTTCCTCTCTCGGGGCTGCTACGCGGAGGTGGAGCTCGAAACCGATCCGAGCCCTAAAACAAACTAGCTGCGATTTCTCCAAGCTCCGGCTACCAAAACTTGAGATTCTTAGCTCAATAGACTTGCCTCAACTTGCTGAACAAGCACCAAGAAGGACTAGACCTGAAGCGATCGATTTCATCTTGAACGGAGCGTCATCGGAAAACTGGGAGAATTCAGGCCAAACCGGAATGTTCTAGGTAATTTTCGACCACTTCCACTCATTTTCTGACTTCGAGCTAGTTATAAAAGTTTCTCAAATTGATGAAATGAAGCGGAGCAGCCTATCCCCGACGCCGTTGGCGGTGGTCGGCGGTGGCTCTGCCTCTAACTCCGACGGCCATTATCGGTCACCTCCAGGGGTCCCAAGGGTAGTTTCTACCCATTTTAATATTCTACATGTCGATACAATCATTTCGATATATAGCATGTAAATTTTGGAGATCGTATGATTAAGTTATGAATTTTACAATTTCGATCGATTTCGATCGTTCGATTTGTGATATGTGAAGATCGGGATGTCCGATAGACTTGTAGTTTTGATATATTGATCGTAGGACTGTTCGAATACCTTTGTGTGGTCACGGGTGAAGATCCGACCGCTGGATCTTCGTATAAGTGCGTTTTATGAATTTTGTGCTAAGTTGAGACCGTATTTGATTAGGTGATTGACGGTTTGAGTTGGTGGATGATTGGAAACCGTATTTTACGCTGAGAAGACGCAGTGGGATTGGAGGTGAGTAAATCTCACATGGTTCATTTACGAACCGAATTTCCTTTTTGCACAATTATTTGTTATGTGTGAAAAATGGTTTTAAGGATCGAGTTTTAAAGTACATAAAAAAAATGAATTTCTTGGTTTACTACGTGTGAACTATAGTTGGTATTAGTGGTCATTCCTGAGTGGATGATTACGTGTGTATATATATATATATATATATATTTACGTGATTATATATGGAATGGTGTGACATTGAGGTGTGTGTGGAATTGTGATAACTTGGTTATGATAATGATTATTGATAAATGTTGTGATATTCATGACAATCTTGTGAGTTGAATAAAAAGGTAGAGAATGTAGGGTTTCGAGGACGGAATGGTCTAAGGATCTTCAGTTAATGATAACCGGAGTGTAGGTGCTCTGAGGACAGGGGAAAAGTCCAAAGAGCAACGGTTTAATATTAACTGAAGTATATTGTTCTAAGGACAAGGAGGTCCAAAGTTTGAGGGTTATTAAGTTAACCTGGGAATATGTTGTTACTTGAACCTAGGCCAAGGTGACAGGTACAACGTAGTTAGAGTTCTAATGTGTTGTGGGATGGGACCAAAGTGTTGATAATTGTTAGACCAAAGTGGTGATATTGTTTGACGTTTTCTTTGTGGTTATTGAGATTGTTGGTTGTTTTACTTGAGTTAAAAGAATTGTGATTTATTAAATCAACTGTTCATTTCTTATTTACTCACGAGCTTTGCAAAAAGCTTACCGGGTTTTGTATTGTTGCAATCCCGATACACTATTTAAACGGTGTAGCGGATAATCCTGCAGGTCAGGATAATCAGGGTCGAGAGTGAGCTGAGTAGGACAGCGGGGTTGACATCAGCACTTGGTCTATTTTGGTGTGTTTTATATACTCTTTCGAGCATAACTTTTATTTATGGTGGTTTTGTAATATTTGACTCGAGAGATAGTTTGCTGCGAGGTTTGTTTTATGTTTTGTGAGACGCTGGTTAAAAAAAAATTCAGGACGCTATTTGTATTGGTTATATTCATGTTTCGGATTTGAATTTGTTATTCAAAATTCGGGGCATGACAAGGAGAGGGAAAAAAAGTCCTAAAAATAAATAAAAAGAATAAAAAAAAAGAATTAATTGGGTAGTAGGGAAATAATCCCTTAGAGTGTTTTGGGTAAATGGGGTTAAAAAACTGTTAGTGGAGCAAGTGGACAATTTTGTTGTTAAAATTGGGTAAATGATCATTTTCCCTTTAAAAAAACTTCACGAAATCAAAGTCTAGGGGTATTCAATTAAGACTTTTAAAAATGAATGAAATACAAAGGTATTCAAAAAACTAATATTAGCTACAAGAGCACCCTATAAGAACACATTTTTATCTGAGTGTCCTAATAACCTTATGAGGATGACTAAAGAAAAAAAAAAAAAACAGGAGCCCTTGCTGAATTTTTTTACCAAAAGTTAAACTTCCCACTTCTTTTTCCCACACATATTCTTAAGTTTACTCCTCTCTCTCTCTCTAATTTAGACTTGAGAGTCATCCCTAAATTAAAACCAGATCTACCAAAAGTGAAACCCCCTCTCTCCCTCGTCCACCCTCTGTTTCCGATCCATGTCTCTCTGTTCTCCATTGATTGGCTAGCTTCTCAGCCTCTACCTCTCTTACTTTGATTTCTCACTCTTGAAACCCTAAACCAACACCTCAAAAAAGCCAAGCCAAAATCTGAATGCAAACTCCTTTCCCACCACACTCTCTGTCTTCCTCCACCGTCGTTCCCCATCTGTAATTTCTCCATGCCCATCTCTTTAATCTCTTACCATTTTTGTCTATAAATGCCAAACCCCCATCATACCCTTTTCCATTTCCCTTCCAAATTTCCCATCTCTTTCTCAATCTAACACCCAATTTTCTCTGCCCAGCATTTTGATCTGCAAGTAGTTTAATCTATTTGATTTTTTTTTATTTCATTCAAGAAAGTAAAAAAAAAATTATGGGTTTGGGTTTGATTTGGTGGTGAGTTATGGGTTTGTAGAAGTTTAAATATCTGTTTATTGGGGTTGTAGTTTTTATTCAAGAAAAACCCAGATGTCTATTGTTAACGTTAGTGATCCGTGGGATCTCTAGTTAGCTTTAGAGAGAGAGAGAGAGAGAGAGAGTGACACAAGATGTATAGTGGTTCGTTTCCCACCTTAGCGGGAAACTACGTCCACTTGAATGTTACACTAGTGTGTCGAGCCTTGCGGCCCAAGAGGATTACAAGAGATGTAAAGAGATTGGATTGTCTTTAAGTGTGTGATGCCCCGGAAATTCGTAATTATTTTCCGAGGAATTTTCGGAATCTAATTTATGGTTGTTGGACGGTTTCGTGGCTTGTGGACGGAGCGGAAGTGTTTCGGACGAATTAATTATTGGAAAGTATGACTTTAGGGGGGGTTCAAGGTTGACTTTTGATGCGTTGGGATTCTCCAAAAACTTCCTTCACAAAAGTTGTAGAGCGCGTCGATACGAGTTCGTGGATATGTGGAACGCGGAAATCGGAGTTCGTATGAGGAAGTTATGGCTATCGGAAGAAGTTTCCGTTTTAGTATAAATATAGAAAATCAGAATTTTATTTCATTTTCCTCATTTCCATTTCCGGAAGATATTTTCCTCTCTCTCTTCTCTCTCGTCCGCGCCTTCAGAGTCGAAATTTTTCGACTGACCCGACCCGGACCCTGTCGATCCGACCCGACTTTTCTGGGGAGCTCCGGCCATCTCCGGCGACCAAACTTTCCAGACAGGTTCGCCTCCTTGGTCCGGTCGTCTCTATGGTGTTCTCTAGTGCCGATTCTCGGTGGTAACGGCGGTAGAAGGCGGTGCAGGTTGGTGTTTTCGGACCCGGCCAGAAAACACAACTCCGGCGACTTCATGGCTTCAATGATTCCTTGGTTGAGTTCAGAATAGCCTCGCAGATTGATCCTTGGTGTTTGTTTGGATCGATTCACGTGAAACTTCGATCAACTTGGATTGGATTACTGTTCACGGCTTGTGAGGTAGTTTTCGATCCCTTAGGCTTGTTTTCTGACTTCGATCCAGTTATGAAAGTTCACAAGCATGCTTAGATGAAGCTTTTTGATGTTGGGAGTTTTGTGAAATATTGAGTTTTGGCCGGTGGCGATGTTCCGGCGGTGTTCCGGCCATGTATGGGACTGTTTCTGATATTATATGTCTTCTACTCGTCGATACGAGCGTTTCGATATATAATATGCAAATTTTGGAGTTCGAATGGATTTGTTATGATTTTTGCAGTTTCATACCAATCGATTTATTTGATCCGTGAGGATTCGAGCGTCCGATCGACTTGTGGTTTGGTCACATCGATCGTGGACGTATTCCGAAGACTTTGGGAGGTCTCGGATGTGGTTTTGCCTCGATTGGCGTCACTTTGGGGATTTTAGTTCAAAACAGGGGTTTCGAACTTTAATCAAATGTGAATCGTTACTGATTTAAGATCATTGGTGATTAGGTGCTTCTAAAGGTGAATTGGACGAGTTGTTGCTGATAGTGTTAGTTCGGTTCTGTATAGAAAACGCAGCAGGATTCTGAGGTGAGTAATCTCACGAAGTTCATATCACGAACTGGTTCACCATACTGTTTTGAGAATTATTTAGTTAATTGCAAACTATAGTTGGTATTAGTAGGCATTCCTGAGCGGATGACTACATATAGATATATATTTATGTGAAATATATGTGTTTTGGTGGTTTGTGGATTTATGAAAACAATATGCATGAAATGATGCTTTTTATTGTTTTGGGGTGTGGCTTTTCGGAAAACAAATGGTGGGAAATTGTATTTCTATTGTTTTGAAAAGTGTTTGATGATTTGAGAGTCACAGGTTGTGATATCTCCTTTTGGTTTGATTTAATGTTTTGATCCGACGACCGGTGGTCTGAGGATTTGAGAGTCACAGGTTGTGATTTCTCCTTTTGATTTGATTTGACGTTTTGATCTGAGGGTCAGGTTGGCCTAAGGATCCGGGGTTGCAGGTTGCATCCTCATGGCAATATTATATCGTAAGATTGAACCTTGGCCGGGTGACAGGTTACGATTCAGTTAGAGCTCTAGTCTGTCTGCCATCGTACTTCAGAGATCTAAGTAGGTTACTTAAGATTCCTAGGTACATGTTTTATCCAGGTTGGATCGAGTTATCATATTCTATTTGTTAGGTTAACGATAGGTATGATTGATTGGTGTTGATGTTTTGTTCAGGTTGGACCAAATTAATGTTTTGTCCAGGTTGGACCAAATTATGTTTTATCCAGGTTGGATCGAGTTATCATATTCTATTTGTTAGGTTAACGATAGGTATGATTGATTTGTGTTGATGTTTTGTCCAGGTTGGACCTAATTATTGTTTTATCCAGGTTGGATCGATTTATCATATTTGAATTGTTAGGTTAACGATTTATATGATTTTGTCACGGTGTGACTTTCGTTGTTTCTTTTGGGAAAAGAGTATTGTTTTTGGAAGCATGGTATGTTTTCCTTATTTACGGGTTGAAAGGTTTTCCTCGTTTTTGGCGTGAGTTGTGCATGTGTGTTTGAGTTACTCATACGGGCTTGCAAAAGCTTACCGGGTTTGTTGTGTGGCAACCCGGTGCACCATTCCAACGGTGTAGGGGTTAATCATGCAGGTTAGGATAATCGAGGTTGAGGCAGCGAGCTAGTAGCTTTACGGTAGGAAGCCAATTTTGTGACTTTACCGTTATTTGGACTTCCGTTGTAGTGAGCTCTGAGGAGCATTTACGTTTATCTTGTTGTTGACAATTTAATTCGTAAACTTGTGTAATATATAACTCTATGGAGCGAGTGTATATTAACTTTGAGGGTTCGGGGCATCAATATGTGTGTAAGTTAAGGGGAAAAAGACTTCAGGTATTTTGTATCGATGACTGAACGTTCACGCATGTATAATTATGGGATTATATATATCGATTTTCATGTGTGTAAAATCAGGGGTGAGACAAAGTGGGAGGAGGCATTCCTTTTATAGGGGAAGGAATGCTTCTCCTTTACATTGTTTTCGATGTGGGACAAGCAACCACCACTTCTAGTCTAGAAAGTCTATTTGTGAGGGCATGTTGGCAAGGCTGGAAAGGTGGCTTCCCGGCGACGGATTTGCGACTTCCGGATACCGTAGTGTAGCTTGAACATAGGGTTACAAGATGCAAGTAGCGGTTGGATCCCATGAGGGTGTTGTTTATGCTTGGTGAGGTAGCAAACTAGCCTTGCTAGTAGAGGTATCTACAAGTCCCCGAAGTCCCCGAGTAAGAGGAGCTTCTTGGTTGGGGAGTTATAATCATGGAGTCATCAAGCATAAACAATGTCCTAGAGGCGCCTAGCCCCCACAAGTCCCCGAGCTCAGTAAGCAAGAAGGGACTCTTTTAACCTACACAATGAGACAAAAACATGCATATGTAGAATGCTTGTTGTATTGGTTACCGCTCGTATTAATGGAATGCTAAAAGAATTCGTTTTGTTGCGGACAACAAATGGTAGAAGAACTCAATATTCCATTAATGTGCATGAACATGTAAAATATTGGTAGTTGTATATGTGGATCTTATGGCCATATAACACGCACAATAGATAGTGGCAAATGTAATGGGTGTCCATATAAATTTGTGGGAGTAGTCCCGGTGACATCGTATGAAGCGTTTGTGAACTTGGGGCTTAAGTAAATCATGTTGGACATGATCGAGCAAGTTGGGTTGTTCGAGCAAGTTAGGTGTAGTTGAGTGTGTAGGTGCTGTGCGAGCATGCGAGGCGTGGCCCAAGCGCAAGTCGTGCCATACTCGATACCCAAGCGAGTCGTAACCCGAACAAGTCGTTTATCCGAGCATGTTTAATTAAGTCGTAAGTGTCACAAGCTTTTCGATGAGTGTCACATATTTATTTAATTGAGTTGCAATTAAGTAGTAGCATGGCATATGTGTATAGCATGTACTTGTAGTAAAGTTGCTAATAACATTTTGTAGGCATGCTTAAGGGTTATGGAGACATGTATAGTCATGGAAAAGAGAATTGCAAGAGCGTAAGAGATAAGATATAGTGACTTATCTTATGCCGATTTGGAGTGAGTTGGAGTTGGCATTGATATAAGTACCCAAATCATGTTGGAGTTGTCCAAGCATGACGCCCCATTGTTCCGGCGAAGTTCCTTAGTAGAAGGATGATGGTTTCACTAATTGGAGAAGTGATCGATGATTATGTCTCCTTAGCATAAGATAAAGAAAATAATTAGCATCTTTGATCATTTACACATGTATGAATCATGTTGTTTCAAATTTATGTGTGGTACTAACTGACATGAAGTGCTTGAGTTTCATGAGCATGTGAGATGCACGTTTTGATGTGTACATGAAATGTACTTAGGGATGAGTGAGTGGCGATTTGGTAGCATATAAACCATAATATCCCAAGAAGGTGGCACATGTGCATAAGCTTAATTTCAATGCTGTGAAGTTTTAACAAGCAAACAAATGAAATACTGACAAGCTAGTTTCTGTGTGACAGAGTTCATTAACATGCATGTGCGGTCATAGAGGAAACTTAAGCTTAATTCGGACATGCCCAGTGATATTGCAAATAAGTACCATGTGGCCATCGCCTAACCCACATATCAATAGGCAAATGAGCATGCATGCCCAGTTGAGGACTTATACCTTTGTATGTGCATACAAATTTAATGTGATTGAATAGAGCATGCATGTGTGCACGGTATCCAAGTTTTTCATGTTATATGATGACAAAGCATACACAATCATGATCATGTTGCAGCACATAGATGTAAAGCATGTGCATATCAGTGAGTATGCTACAATTAAAGTGAATGATGATACGTGTCTTGCATACGTGCACACAAGACTATAATTTATGTGTGGCCTTAAATTGTTAGTCATGTTCTGCATGGGCACGTGCACATCAAAGAAAGGGATAGCAAGACTTATCGTGAGAGCTGGCTTTGCTGCAAAACGTGCAAGTGAAAGTGCACAGACCAGATGTTTGAATCGAAGAGATTCAAAAAAGGGTGTGGATGCTCGGAGAGGAACACATGGATGAGCCACCGCTAAGCCTGGGTGTTCGTAGCGTCTTTGTGGGTGACCAGAAGACTAAAGTTCCTGAGAATTAAAGCTTCGCTTCAATATTTGGCGGAGTATAGCCGGCAGAGGGCGTGAGCGGTGACTGGCTTTGCATCCGGTGGGGCGTGCTCAGCTGGTATGGCCAGCGGAGGATCCAGAGGAGGCTGCAACTGGTCGGCGGTGCCTAGAGCTCGGCGGAGCTGGAGTTCAGCGGAGGATGGTTTGCTAGCGGTGTCGCTGACGGAAGTTCAGCGGTGCCGCTGATGGAGCCTAGCGGGGAAGCTGAGACCAGTTAGCGGAGGAAGTGGTATGGCAGCTGGTGGAGCTCGGTTCCTCCGGTTGAAGCTAGCGGAGCTGTGCCGCTGACGGCGATGACGCTAGCGCTGATGATGATTGAAGAATGGTGATGGGTGCCCAGAGAAGTTTTCTGGGTGTGGAGAGTTGTCTATCGAGGTCTAGTCAGCGGAAGTGCTCCGTTGAGTGTTGACTGGCGGAGGTGGAGCTGCAGGTTCAGCTCAGCGGAGGCACGTGGGGGATGTTCAGCGGAGGCTCCTAGAGGTAAAGACCAGCGATAGTGAGGCTGGCGGAGCGGAGCGTTTGGCCGGCAGTGCCTTGAAGAACATGGGTTCTTGGCGGAGGTTGTGAGCTCAGCGAAGTCTTGGTCGGTGAAGTTCTAGTCAGCGGTGGCTCCTAGCGGAACTTTGGCCAGCGGAGGTGGAAGTTCGGCGGAGCTAGTTGATGGAGCTAGTGGGTTGTCCGGCGGAAGGGCTGGCTGGAGGAGGAAGCTTGGTGCTTGGAGCTCAGCGGAGGTGATGGTTGTTGGTGCTGGTAGGCTGGCCGGCGTTGCTGGCGGTAGGCTCTAGCGGAGAAATATGCTAGCGGATGTTTGGCAGAGGCTTGGCTTGCAAGCGGAGCGGAGGTTGGCTAGCGGAGCCCTTTGTCGGCGGAGTTGGCTAGCGGAAGAAGTGTCGCTGATGGTGCTCTGGCGGAGCAGTTGAACGGAGCCCGCGGAGCTTTGCCGCTTGTGGTACTGAGCGGATTCTTGGCTGCTGCTGGTGCAAAGTAGTGGGAGTTGCTGCCTGGCGGTGCAATTAGCCAAGGAGGGAGCTGGGTGCCGCTGGAAAAAGAAGGGAGAGTGGCCAAAGTAGATCTCTGGGTGTTTAGAGAGAATTGGCACCCAAACTTTATATTTTTTTTTTATGACCAGCGGTGACTTTTTCATTTCCAACGTTGACCAAGTGTGACCAACACTTTGCCAGCGTTGACCAACCATCTCCGGCGTTGACCAACCTTGACCAGCCCTTTGAGATGCAAATTTTGCTCTGGTTGTACCGCTGGAGTGATGTTGATCATGCTTTGGTAAAAGTTACCACCAAGAACCATAAATTCAAACATAAACTCACTGGGAACCAATGAAGACTCAAGAATAACTAAAGAGAAACGGTTGACCAATGAATTTGAAATGGTTCAAAGAAGGAGGGAAGAATTTCTTTGAGTTCCGCTAAGCAGACTTAGCTCATGGTAGGTGACGAAGCCAATGTGTTGGCTTCCCACAGACGGCGCCAATGTTAACGTTAGTGATCCGTGGGATCTCTAGTTAGCTTTAGAGAGAGAGAGAGAGAGAGTGACACAAGATGTATAGTGGTTCGTTTCCGCCTTAGCGGGAAACTACGTCCACTTGAATGTTACACTAGTGTGTCGAGCCTTGCGGCCCAAGAGGATTACAAGAGATGTAATGAGATTGGATTGTGTTTAAGTGGGAGGAGGCATTCCTTTTATAGGTGAAGGAATGCTTCTCCTTTACATTGTTTTCGATGTGGGACAAGCAACCACCACTTCTAGTCTAAAAAGTCTATTTGTGAGGGCATGTTGGCAAGGCTGGAAAGGTGGCTTCCCGGCGACGGATTTGTGACTTCCGGATACCGTAGCGTAGCTTGAACATAGGGCTACAAGATGCAAGTAGCGGTTGGATCCCATGAGGGTGTTGTTTATGCTTGGTGAGGTAGCAAACTAGCCTTGCTAGTAGAGGTATCTACATCTATTTTATTTTAAGGGGTTTCAATTGCTTAAGGGGTTTATTGGGATTTATGCAGAAGATTGATTTGTGGGAAAGAAAACTAGGGTTTGAGTTTAAAGCCAATTTTTTAGGCTTTTGATTAGCATGTGTTTTGTAGGATTGTAAGACAAGAGTTTGAGAGTTTTATAGTGCTTTGTTATTTTTAGGGTGTTGGGGATCATTGGTTCCAAGGATCCTGCTCCGTTGGTTGACAAGGTGAATGGGACAATGCAAGCACCGGTGGACCGGTAAGTCTTACAGATCATAAGTTTGATATGGATGCAGAAGTGTTTATGTGAGTGCTAGGAATGTCAATTACATGTTTTGAAACTGTTCATATATGTGTGATTAGGAATGGTAAAGCTTGTCTTACTTTAGAAACTTGATGTAAGATATTGTAACCTTTAGAATAGAAAGGGTGCAAGTTGGAAATTTCTAAATGGGGTTTCTGAAGGAAGGGATTCAAGGGTCAGGATATATAAACAAGTACGCTGTGGCACCGGTACAACCTGTGTTGCTGTTGAAATCTACTTAACTTTTTGGCCATTGTTGGATCCGTATATGTTTTAGCCATCTTGATCGAGTTTGCTTTTGCATCAAAAAGAGTGATGTAATGAATAGATTACAGATTAGAAATTGTGTTTAAAAGGTTTGCGTTGATTAAGAAAGAATATCCAACTGTGGAGTATTAAAGGATTTTCCTGGTCAAATCGAATCCTTGAGAAACGAAAATGTATCCTTGTTGTCTGAATCTGACTATGTAAGGCACTCAACAGATTTCTTCCCCCTTTAATTATATGCATACTGGTTTTTTATCAATCGTGTTTTCATCTAAACAAATGACTGTTGAGAAGAATGAGCTCTGAGAGGATAATTCGGCCTTAAAAACTCATATTGAAAGATTGCAAAATGAGCTACAAGAGCGGGTTCTCCAGTCTAAACCTGACCTTAATGTACCACCTTTAGAAGTTAGACAAGAAGTGGCATCCCATTTTCCTAGAAATTGTCTCGGATTGCCTTCTTGAGAATCAGCTCTGCAACAAGCACCTGCTGTCTTTATCATGCCCTCACCCTGATCTCCAAACTTATCCACCGGCAAATTCTACATCGGTTCTCTTCATGGGTATGGGTTTTAATTGGAACTAGAGATTGAAAGTTATCTCTTTCTGTAACTCAAGCCTCAAGATTCCAGATTTTATTTTGTTAACAATTTAGGTTGCATTCTTCTTCTTCCTCTTTTTTTTTTTGTTGAAAGCATAGTTAGTGATACCATGAAATTGCCATAGATTTGATGCTTTAATTTCATTGTGATATTATTCATATTATATGTGCTCTATGCTGTCACTTAGTAAACAACATTGAAAACTCAGTATCTTATTTTATTTTTGTTTGTAGCAAGTCAAAATTCTTGAAATCTAAATCTATACAATAATTTTGGGGGTTGGTTATTTTCTACCGCATGGTTGAAGGGTAAAATTTGAATCTTTTCTCTATTTTTTCTTGTATACAATATTAGTCTTTTTATCTTCTCCATAATTTGGAACACTCAACAAATTATTTGTTTTGACCTGATTAGTGTGGTACTCTCAATTCATTACATTACATTATGATTGTGTTTGTAGGTCTTGTGTGAAAAATTAAAGCCAGACAATTTCAGAGGGAATCGTACTTGGTATTAGTAAAGTGAGTTTCTTTTATCTAACTATTTCATAACCTTTTTCTGGAGTTTTGGATTGAGAAAGTTTTTAAGAGGCCGTGACCACTTACCCAATTTTAGACTAAAAATTGTCCACTTGCTCCACTAAGAGTTTTTTAACCCCATTTATCTAATCTAACAGTGTTTGACAGTATTGCCCTCATACTCCCTCTATCTCTCTCTCTCTCTCGACTCCCCTTCTCCTCCCAGACTCCATCTCTCTCTGTGCCATGGCTGCTCCGGCGCCCCACCTCCTGATTCGGGCCAACACCTCCATCAAGTCAACACCGCCAGGTCCCCCAAGCCAGCCCCAAGATCGAGCACTGCATCTAGATTCGAATTGAACCTCCGAGCACCGCCGTCACCCAAAACAAACTCTCTCTGTCTCTCTCTCTCTCTCTCTCTCTGTGCCATGGCTACTCTGGCGCCCCACCTCCAGATTCGGGCCAACACCTCCATCAAGTGAACACCGCCAGGTCCCCCAAGCCAGCCCCAAGATCGAGCACTGCATCCGGATTCGAATTGAACCTTCAAGCGCCGCCGTCACCCAAAACAAACTCTCTCTCTCTCTCTCTGAAACCAGACTCTCTCTGCCATGGCTGCTCCGGCGCCCCACCTTCTGCTTCGGGCCAACAACTCGATTGATCCACCTCCAGCGTCGCCGTCACCCAAACCACAGATCCAACGATCCAAGGCCTATTGCAACAACTCAGCCCCAACGCCGATCCGACTCAGATCCAAACCAGAATCGACTCCGCTTCAACATCGCCATTACGCTAAAACATGCCCCGACCACTCTTGCATCGGCCTCACACTCCGGTGGGTGCCCAGAGCATTTTTTTTTTTTTTTAATTTGCAGTAGTGTAGAGATTTGCCCAGAAGCAAAATTTTGGAAAACCTTCTGTCCAAATGCCCAACAGGTGATGACAAATACCCACATGTTATATACTACCAAATTACCAAGCTTGTTCAACTGTTTATTGCAAGATCTGTGATCCATCACTTCCCTTTTTTAAAGTACGTGTGTTTTTTAAGCTTGTAACTAATAGAGCAGATAAAAAATGATTTTTTTTGTATCTGTAATGTATTCATTTTGGTTCACTTGAGGGCAATACTATGATTATTGGAGGGTAATAATATGATTATTGGGGCAATAATATGATTATTAGGAGGCAATAATATTAGTATTGGGAGGCAATAATATTAGTATTGGGAGGCAATAATATGATTACTAGGGGGCAATAATATGATCAATTGTGCATTTAGTGTATTCAATTTGGTTTTGGGAGTTTATACAATTCACTGGACAGAATAATATGATTATTGGAGGCAATAATATGATTTTTGGGAGGCAATAATATGAGTATTAGGGGTCAATAAAATGATTACTGGGGGGCAATAATATGGTTACTGGGTATTATTCGGGGGCAATAAATTCAGACGCCAGAATCAGGTCACCAGTCCTGTAGCAGGATTCCGGTCACCGGTCGCCGGAGTCCGCAGCCAGCCACTGGTCACCAGAGCACAGCAAGGTGGAGGATGACTTTTCTCTCTAAGTGAGAAAGAATGAGAGGGCAAAAAAGTCCCTAAAATAAATAAAAAGAATAAAAAAAGAATTAATTGGGTAGTAGGGAAATAATTCCTTCGAGTGTTTTGGGTAAATGAAGTTAAAAAACTGTTAGTGGAGCAAGAGGGTAATTTTGTTGTTGAAATTGGGTAAATGATCATTTCCCCACTTTTTAATTTGTTCACTACATATTCCATAATACATGTTCTCATGCATTGATGGTTAAACAATTTCACTATAAAATTAAAAAATCTTATGCCCCCCCCCCCCCTTCATTTTAATCAAATGTACTTTGTAACTGCCTCAGTGCAGGAAAGAATGAAATGCTTTTGACAACGAAAGAAATGCTTTTATAATTATCAAACCTTCTATCAATCACACTAAGGAATGCTAACGATTATCGCCATGTGACCCTTAAAGGGTCAATATAGCATCTCCATATCGCTATTGCGATCGGGCCCCAAACAGGCCACTACAATGATTCAACACGCAATAGGCAAGCGTACGATGTATAGAAATCCCAATTCACTGCCTCGGCGTTACCACTAATGTCAATGTGATATCGCTTACGACCGGTTCCACTGATATAGCAAGATGTTATCCCTCACAAACCCTTGCGCTGCCAAATGCAATCACCAACGATAATAAATGTGAACGATCCGCAATACGTCGTGGTAAAATGAATGAATGCGATCGTCAACAATAATAAATATGAACGATACGCGATACATCGCCATAAGCAAATGAATGTTTTTCAACAATATTGTCAATGATACATGATAATCGCGGTGAACAGGTAAAGAATGAATGTTGTTATCAATGATGTCCAATATCAACGAATGCGAAGTAATGCGAAGAAGGAATCAAGAATAAATACAATACCAACAAAATAATGTCCAAGGCCAAATGAAGGAATGGCAAAAGCCCACAAACACGCTCTCGCCATAGGCCCCGATACCATACCAAATGTTAGCGATATAATGTTGCTACAAGGAATGCAAACGTTACACGTCAACAACTAAAAGTAACGCCAACGCTTACAAATACTCCAACGTCGCGAGGGGCGATACATAATGAAAAGAAAGTAACAAATGAAAAGGCGAGTACAGAAATGAAAGACGATAGCATAAAGAAAGGCGATGCATTCATTACTCTAGAATGGTTTACAAGGAATATTCATTACAAAGGCTCTGAGGCCAATAACGATACACCAAATTTTACTCCATACAAAGGTAATATACACTCCATAAAAATGCGATACACATACTATCTTACAAATGTGATATTCATCCTAGCATACAAACGCGATATACATCCCAGTAAAAAGAATGTGATACACGCGCCTTTCTTCATTACCCCTCCGACCAAGTCTGATTCTTTGGAATATGAGAAGCTCTAGAAGAAGATCACTGACACTAAGGGGTTGACGGGCTGGTCAAATTCCAGTGGGAAAGACTGGGGGGCAGCGCCACTCTCTGCCCTATCGCCACCCCATCTCCGTCGTTGTACCCCGCCGCACCACCAGCAATTGGTGCGCTTAGGTCTCTCACTTAGACGGAGACTCAGTTCCTAGGAGCGCCGACTGCTCAATTTCCCAAGTGGTGACGCCTCCAAGCCCACCTGAGATTAGGCTATAAAGCTATAACCTAGGCAAGAGATTAAGCTATAAAGCCCAGAATTCTGAAAAAGCAAACTGACAAATGGAAGAAAGGATTTCATGAGAATAAGCAAAATGAAAAACAAGGAGAATGCCATCTTGAAAATGTGATCCAACCCCTCCCTTACTCTACCTATTTATAGAGGAAGGCCACCACCATAAACCGCCCCCAGATGACCAATAGTGACGCTGCCTTAATGACCTGCAATAATGACAACGCACCAAATCGACAAAGTAATAAATACATTCAACGCACAGGGGACTATCACCCAAAGAAATGTTTGTTCCCAATAAACTTTTCATATTTCCAAAGCAAAACGGACATTCCAAAAGGAAGGCCAATCTGTCAATGTCCCAACAAAATCCAAAGCATTTACATGTCAATTAGCCTATCACTAGCAAAGCAAAAAGTACAAGGAGAAGATAGTGATCCACCGCCTTTGCCGCACCATCTCGCTTGGCCTTCTTGAGCTTGTCAAAGTGCGTCTCGGTAGCGGCACGCATTCGAACGCACTCATCAGCAAAGGCACTAGACCGAGTCTACTGCTCACCCAACCCAACTTCTTCCTCAATCGTTCCAGCTCTGCCCCCTCCCCCTCTTGCTAGCCTGGAGCTCAATGACCTTCAGGCGGTCAACTTCTTCTTGCAAAGTTCCAACCTGCCCCTCCAATTCCACAACGTGATCAGGATAAGGAGACAAACTCTCCAAAGCTACACCAAGAAGTTCCAACTCGGCATCGCGCTCCTGGACCTGCCTCTCCAACTCTAGCAGATGCTCCTTAGCAACGCCAACCAGAGTCCTGACCTCCTCCAAGACCTTCAAACTAACTTCGTCCCACTACAGCTTACCAGTCAGGTCCATATTTGACTCCCTCTGCGGGGAAACGACAACCTCAGCCTCCCGACAACGAGACTCCTCCACTGCGAGCGATCGCTCCAATTCCATCCTTCTCGTGATCCTATCGTCAATTGCCTGCCTCATCTCCTCGTGCTCTACTTGGCCCGATCCAAAGCATCCTGAAGCTCGCATGCCCGCTCCCTCTTGGCATTCAACTCCCCCTGCAGTCGGGCGATCTCCCGATCAAAATGTGCTAGCAACTCAACGGAGGCTTGATAATTCATGTTCATAGCCAACATCGCATGCCAAACAATCAAAACATTCGGAAAAAAAATAATAATAATAATAAATTGAACAGTAACACATGAAACAGAATGCAGGCAAAACATAACACGTACCCTCATCAATCTCACTTGGGCCTCCCGATACCCATGGTGAGGATCCTTAGTATTCACATGGCTGCGATCACGATGGCAATTGCGCAAATCAACAACCATGTGTAGAATGGCACCATCTGTGATCCCAATCTCGCCAAGAGTGCGCGCGAGAACCCCAAGAGTCCCCACTTGTCAACAGTAATCACTTCTCGCGACACTGGACCACCAACGTCGTCACCAAAAATAGCGTCTAACTGCTCCAACACAACATCTTTTACCAAGCGAGCCCTAGCACTGGTATCGCTCTGATGACGTTTAGCTTCCTCAAACAACTCCTCAATGGAAATCTCCACTTCGACCTCCGGCTACGATTGTATATTCGCGGCAGCACGTGCCACCCCTCCCGTTGAGACTCGAGCAGACTGCCGGACACCATCCTGGATCTCGGGGGACTGGTGCTCACCAGCGAGTACTTGGGAATGTCGACCAGCCTCATCCGCCTGCTCCCGTGAAGGCACTACCTCCTCGACACCCTGGCCTTGGTGACCTTGAGCCACGTACCCTTCGGCACCCGCCTCCTCCTCGGCTCGCTGGTTGAGGTACTCCAGCACGCTATCGGGGAACCTCAAGTATACTTCATCGGGCAGCTGCATGTTCACCCGATGATCGGTCACATGCACATTCTTGTCGGGCAGCTTGACGTTGCATCGCCTTGCCGTCTCCCACTCTTGTAACAACTCCCTGATAATGACATCGGTATCAACTTCAGCATATAGAGCGTCACTCTTGCTAGCGGGCTTGTTAGGCATATCCACTACAAAATAAACGCACAATGTCAGCGAGATCAAAAATGAATGAACGATAACATATTGTACACAGCGATGAAACATAACCCCTCACCCGGACGCCTCCCCGGCTTAAACCTCTTATATATCAGAAGCCTACACAGGCAAGGGGAACGGGCCCAAAACCCTTGCAACACACTTCTGCTCTAGCATGGTCAGGATTGCTTCCTGCCTCACTATGATACAAAGGCACGTCGTTAGCACACACGAATGGCAAAATTTACCAAAAACGCAGTCACGATACTCACAGATAGATTGGAAGCGAGTCGGAGCCCGATGCACCATGTTCGGTTTCTGCCAACGGCCTCCAACAAGGTAAGGTCTGCCCCTCCAACGAGCCTAAATGTTGGAAGGAAGGTCCTCGATAATCACACGGCCGCGTGCCTTGAAATTCACATACCCGCTATCCCCAACCTTCATCTAATATTGCATCTTGAATAGGGAATTAAACTCGTTGATGCTGGGACATAGCTGCCTGCTGAGCTTCCATAAGACCAAAACTCCTATCAACTACCTCAACGCGTTAGGCAATAGCTGCCCCATAGAAATGTTAAGACACGACAGCAAATATTGTAACTCCTTCGATATCGAGAACGTCAACCCATACTTAAGCTGATACTCGTAAAAGTACGCCCACCGCACCTCGGGGTGACTAAAGCGCTCGTTATCCCTCAAGAGGCGTAATAATATATTGTTCTTAACACCCCAAGTCGTCTTTATATCGGCGATTTACTCCTTTGTCATACTCGGACCTGCCTGATCAATAGGCATCTCGCCAAGGAGCAACCGCCCACCTTGCGAGTGAGGAATCTCCAATACCTCGACATTCCTAGCCTCGGGAACCTCAGGCCCCACAACCTCCGCGATATGCTCAACCCTACTAAGGATGCCATGAGAAGAACCCTCACCACCTCCGAGAAAAGCGCCCTCAGCAACTTCGCGAGGAGTACCCCCGCCACCTCCGCGAGGAGTACCCTCGCCACTTTCGCGACAAGCGCCCACGACACCTCTACGGGAGGAACCCTCATCACCACGAAGAAGAGAAGAACCCCTTCGCCTACCGTGACCATGCTGCTCCATTCCCATACTGCAAATGACACCCAAGATTAGTCAATCGGCTCCTGCCTATCGCCTTCCCCAACCCGCCCCACAAAATTTCAAAATCTAATTACCCAGCTCAGACCCGCAACAGAAAATCCAACTAGACCCAAAATTCACCCTCCCTAAAGACTAATTGAACCCATAACGACCCAAAGCCTACCGGCAACTCTCACCTCCGGCAAACCACCCCTCAGCAAACCCATACTCCACACAAATGTTCTAAAAAAGACACTCAGGAAAAGTCAAGAGACGGCATACATATTCACTCTTCCAACCAGACAATCAGAAAACAAAGACAGCGATGCCAACAACCCGGAATTCTGACCACCAAATGAAAGATTCAAGCTTTCCGCACACTAAAGGCTCTAACTTTACTTACCTCTCTTTCAATTTGCAATAAAGGCAGAGGAACAGTAACCGCCCCCATCCCCCTCCTCTGTCTATATATAGGGACCTCGAGAGTACAGGGACCGTTAGACGTGCAAGGTCGACAACACCAGATCCCACCACGTGTCCTACATCTCTGAGTGTTACAGAGGTTATGCATCGTCGCCTCGACTCCCTACCATTACACCATTATTACATTTTATGGACTCTAGTACACCAGACTTCCCGTACATGAACAACGAATGACATCAACACACGTGTCACCAGGGTATAGCATATGCGCTAAAAGATGCATGAAACCCTAACATAGGTTTGCTATAGCGACACAATGACAATTGCGAGAATGATCTCCTCACCCCAGCTAAGACTCCTCTTAGGTGGGGACTTGGGGGATTGGGGGGTAATGGTTGTACGGAAGTCATGTGGCAGAAACTTGCCTTGCACTTATGATACTTCTACCAAAAGACAAACTCCCCACTCAAGAGAACTCTTGAATGGGGACTTAGGGGACTTGTTGGTATGCATATATCTCCCAGGCACAAGTATCGGAAGCACAACACTCGTATCGCCAATGCAGAAGTAAGGAAAGTTCCCAGCTGAGGGTCCCGATACCCCTCAGAGCGATATCGGGAACCTCAAATGTCCCACACCGAAAGAAACAGAACCAAGCTCCTACAAATCTGCTACATTAGGGACATCTCCTATAAACCAAAGAGGTAACTGTTTACTATTGCTTTCCATTATCATTGTCTTATAATGATACTGACTTAGGCATCGGAGCGTTGAAGGCTAGCACACCCAGTCTTTCCTCTTACCTTTATTTATTTTACAGATAAGCGAGACCGATAACGATAGTAGCAGACCAAGATATCACGTGATTTAGCTGGATCAGACCCTTCCTGAGATAACTGAAACATGCTGTTACTGAGGTTTAAGGAGAAATATGTCTGATACTGAGTTGGGGAATCGTGTTGTTTGTTAACTTTGCTGGGAAGAGTTACACTGACTACTAATTCTACAAACTATTGTTCTTACTTTTGGTCTCTTTGTAAAAATAATGATCGTTTCCCAAAATGATTTGACAAGGTAGTGTCATTGCATTCATGCAATGGTTTCAAAAAGATGACACAACAATTTTTTCTCCTCTCTGGTACGTCACATGCAAGAAGTATATCAGGAGTCTTAAATCATATTTCTTCATTGTTTAGTTACTTTTTCATTGTGGCTGAATCTGAGTTTGGAGTGAGTTAGGGATTGTTATCCTTTGCTGTGTGAAAGTACAAAGTGGTTCTCCATGTTGGAAAGGACGCTAAAACATGGTGGGAATTTAGTGTGCTCACCATTCTCTGGGTCATCTTGATGAAAGAAATAGAAGAATACCTGAACTTCTAAGTTAAATATACCAGTATTTGATATAAGATGATTGAATCCATGAAGTCCTCCAGTATTGTAGGAATTAGGGTTTGAGTGAAGAAAAATAGAGCATGACAATCCAACAAATATGGTGTGCCATGGAAAATAAATGATGTTATTGTGATGAGTCTATATTGGAATTCCACTCTATGTAACACTCTAGATGCAATGAATGATATTTCTGATTTTCTTTTTCTCCTGATGTTTTACAATCACCTTTGTGCTCTTAATATATGTTCTAGACTTGTAATACTTGCTTTGCATGTGAATGATGGAAATGTTGCAGCAATTAGGTCCAATATAGGAGGTTTTGTAGCACACTGAGACAAAAGATGTTGGTACAAGCTACAAATTGGGGTCTTGGTTGGTAAACATTGTGAAGTTTTTATGCTCAGTGTGTAGTCACTGAAGATATGAGATGGTGCAACAATAGCAACCCGAGCACCAAAGCTGGGCACTTGAGATGTGCAGTGTAAAGTTGGAGATATGCTAAGCATGTGGTCACTAGAAATATGCGATGGTGCCAATTTTCTGGGTCAGGAAACCATGGATCGAAGATGAGGAGGTGAAGAAATCCAAATTGGAATTGGAACCGAAATCAGTAGAAAGAGAGAGGGAGTGGATGATGGTGTTGTGAACGGAGGAGAGATTGTGGAAGATGGAGTCAGAGGAGCGCTTCATGAAGACGATGGAGTTGGCGGAGTCGATAAGGTCCGTCACCAACAAAAACCCGAAGTCGCCATCATCGCCGCGATTTCAAGGGTCTAGTTTGTTCACGGTGGTGAGGAAGAGCAGAAGTAAAGCGGTGAGCGAGGTGGTTCTGGTGTGAAATTTGCTTACCGGCCTTCTGAAATTCTGGCTCACCAAATAATTAAGGAGAGTCCTTTTCTCCTACCTCTTGTTGATTGCTTGCTTGAATTGATTAGACTGAAATAGAAAGAAGCTTTGGGAAGGTGGTCAATGCCAGTGACAGAGACAAAGAGCTCACTCTGTTTCTCGAGATGCAGCGGCGTGACAAAGACAAGGAGAAAAGTGGAACTTTCTGCTACTTCCAAGAAAGAACCCCGGCGAGCTCGATGTTGCTCCTCCGCTTGCTACGACGGCTTTTTGGGTTGATAAAAGCTTCGGTATTTTGTTACTCCCAGTTAGATTTTTTTGCTGTTGATTTTGATGATGGTTTTGTGCACAGCGAGTGAATGTGTATTGGGTTTTAGTTTTGGAAGAGTGGTTTGTGTTTTGGTGAATGTGTTATAGTATTTTTGAATTACGTACTAGTGTATTTTGTGATTGGTTTGTTGAACTCAAGTTCTTTGGCTTGGTTGAAAATGAAGAACATAGGAGCATTTGATTTCTGGTATTTTCTGAAGATTCTAGGTGTTGGTTGCACAGAGAGAGAGACAGAGAGACAGAGAGACTGAAAATACCAAAATACCCTTTAAAAAATGAAAAATGACATAACGTTAACGGAGTTATTGACGGAGTGTACCAAAAGTGGGTCGGGATTTATAGTCTAGGTACCAAAAGGTAATTAGTATAAAGTGAGGAATGTTAATTCACAGTGACCTTTAGTTCAGGTACTGTTCAAAAAATTCTCCCATTGATATATGTAAGCTAAGAGTTACATCCAGCAAAAGTCTCTCACTATGAAAATCTTTCAAGTATTATTCATGCATATTGGCAGCTTAAATGGAAGAGGTAAGAGCGGAAAGTAAGATCTAGATATCACTGTAAGCTTGGTTTAATTTTCAAGCGGTATACCTTTAAGTAGGAGCAAAACATGTGGTTATGCATCAAGCAGCTCAAGTTAATTAGTATATTGTTATGCTAAAAAATTATCTCGGCCACGTGTCATACAAATGAAAGTTTCTTGGCTTACAAGTCCTTTTCGTTTGCTGAGTAATGCGGGCATGCCAATTCGTAGTCGGGGGAAGTCAAGCGAGGTTTTGGTCTAAGTTATTGGACTTGCGCTCTAATCTAATTTCTACTAAGGTGATTCTGAGAAGCATTGATCTTGACCTTTTATAGCAAAAAATAATCACAAAATGCTAAATAAAAAAAAGTACAATCTCGACTTAAATTGGAGACCATATTGAATTATTGATTACAATAATTGAAAGTTGGGAATTGAAACCATAAAACATGAGTGTTGTTGTTGTTAAGGGAAACAGAATAAGGTTCCATTAAATAACGATCGCTCTCGGTCAAGTTAGAGGAATTTGAAAATTCCTCAAATTATAACTCGATGCACAAATCAGCCTACAAAGAGCAGAGTCTACCAAAAACAGAATAAACCAAACTAGAAAATGAAATTGCAAAAAAGTAAAAAACCTTACACATATCCAACCATAAATCAAAGAAATCGACATGCCAAGCATTGACGCCTAAGACCTTCGATGGTGTACATTGCCACTCATCACTCATCACACAGCAACGATCAAGGGCAGTATAGGATGAGAGCCAAGCCAAGCTCAATTATTCAAAGCAAAGAAATTGGAGTGCTGCCACTCCCCCAAAAGCCCACACAGGCCTGATCCAATAAATAGAAGTGATAAGAGAATGGGCTTGCCCAGCCAGACCCTAAGCAGAGGCCTAGGTAGGTGGAGGCTCACTAGCTAGAGCCCATCTACTAGACCTCACCTCTCCAGATCCGCCTGCAACAAGCCATCAAGGGAACAGCCACTAGTCACCGGTCCGACAGTTGGCCGCGGACCTCCACCATTGCCATGGTCAAAGGAGGAAGCTCCTGGACCATGATTTGGAACAGCACCACACAAGCTACTGCCCCTAAAACCTAGCTCACTATCGAGAGAACTGATCGACTGGATCTTATTGGAATAGTTGTCGCCAAAACCTATAGTCAGTCACTGCCACCTCCTTCCAGTGCAGCACCTGTTGAATCTGATCCTCGATGTAGCCCAAACACCCTCAACCATCGCCTTTTTAGCTGCGATTGGAGCCTCTCTGACATACCTAGATCGATCACCGACGCTGGCGAAAGAAGACACCGCATAACATTTAGCCTCTCTGTCGTCGTCCCGTCGTTGTCTAGTCTAGGTAACGCACCATGACCTCCTCCACAACAAGAAACCGTAGGTTTCACCTTTCGAGGTCGCTCCGCAAAACTAGAAGGCCTCCTCACCGATTACCTTCGACCAATTTGATTGCATGCTAATTTTGGAGTTAAAACTCATAATCATGCATTCAAGCTGATTTTTCCTTAGTTTGGTAATGGTGGCCTTGGAAAGTTGAAATGCATTATTCTCTCTATGCATGCATCAAGTGACTTTTATGAGTTCAATTATTTTCTTAGTGTTCGGCTTGAGTCCATGGTGGCCGAACCTAACGAGGAACCTCACTCAGCCAAGGAGACTTATTTACTACTCGCCAAGGTGCGGCTTGAGCTTAATGGTGCCTCATTTTTGCCTCGTCAACAAAATATCATGTAGGCTCAAACCATCTGTCCACAATGTAGTTTTTGTTAAATTTAGGTTTAATTAGAGCCTTCCTAATCTCTTGAGCTTCAGCATGGACGCCAAGGGGTTGAGGGATTAAAAGACAATTTTACGACCTTTATTTGGCAAGGAATACTCTAATCAGTTTTTTCTTAATGTTGTTGGCATCCTCTAATGTCAGGCCGATCTTCATCCCTCGTTATAGCAGTTGTCTAGTGGTGGGGTATTGGAAAAGCTATTTGATATACTAATGTAGGATCGTATTGGACATGATAATTTAGATTAAGTCATTTCTCTGTATTGATTCTATCTTCAGCATATAGAACCGAGTGATTTAGAAAATGAAGATGGACTTGCTTAATTTATTCACAACTACCACAGATTAAAAGTGTTGTCTTGCTTTCTCTCATCAAAAAGACATAGT
The DNA here is from genome assembly GCA_024704745.1 of Rosa lucieae. Classification (NCBI taxonomy): domain Eukaryota; kingdom Viridiplantae; phylum Streptophyta; class Magnoliopsida; order Rosales; family Rosaceae; genus Rosa; species Rosa lucieae. The sequence continues at coordinate 56,983,475 of CM045496.1, forward strand.
TTTACTTTCTATACATACATGACATCTGTCGGCCATAATCAGCACTCATACCAGACCATATCACTTTGTCAGATGGGCCTAAGCAGTGTGACCTCCCAAGAACATAGCAAGCCTACCTTCACCAACAAACCAGTTCTAGGCTGAAACATGCCTTGACGCGCTGACACGCACCACCTAAAGTCATCTCCACAGAAAAGACCAAATGTCATCAGATTGAAGCATATCAATCCTACATCAAAAACAAGAGTGAGGCAACTCACTATTCCACAAATATTATGTCCACTTCTCTCTCTTCATTTATTATGCATTTTAATAGCTATCAACCGCTACTTTTTCAATATAAATACATTGTCTAACTTTAGCATCTGAGGAGCAAAGACCGCCAACTGCAGTCTCCCCTCTTGACGCTGTTGTATTTCTCTTGACAGATAGCGGGATTTCACAAGCTCATCATATATTGGAAAATTGGACCCTCGTCCCAGTTATCGGAAGTCGACACCTAGTGGCGGTATTATGAGCATTAACACTTTCTTTTACTACAACTTGCAGCTTCAAGTCAAAGCCGTAATTTGAATGAACTCAGACAAGTCAAGTTGTGGTATAATCCACTATAATTTTGGTTTACTATATTTAGGATACATTGGCCAAGCTTAGCCAAGGTATAACCTAACTTGATTTTGAATGAGCCATCAATTAGACAACTTTTTTTCTTTCTTTTTTAATTATATTGACCAGTTTTATATCAGGGAGTAGCTAAGTTTAGATGCACTAAAAAAAGACAACCTTCGCTAGGTTGTTGACCGAACTCAGCCTAACTTGGTCACGGTACCTACTCCACTTGTTAGACCTCGGCCCAACTTAGTTGTGGTGCCAACTTCACTTGTATAGCTGGGACGTTATTGATTCGTTACCCCCCCCCCCCCCTTTTTAATAAGACGACGATTAGGTGCCTCACCAAAAATTCAATCACTCTATTGTGCATATGTTCCAGGATTGCTCATGTAGTAGGATAGTACTTCTTCAAGTGTTGGCCATTTTGGGTACCTCAAATTTTAAACATCGAGACGGCTTTCCTTTTTCTAAACCTTGGCTTCATGAAAGCTAGTTGAATTAATTTATGAATCTTTTCTTTGAAACCAAGCCAAGTTTAAATTTTTATTTGATTCTTTTATTTTTCAAATCAAGTCGATCAGTTGGTATTGTACCTCGTTGGTATGGCCTCCACGTATTGAATCGATCCAAGCCACATGGGGGGTTTTGATTAGCGGTTGAAGGGTTTCAAGACCCATGTATTATCGTCGCCTGAAATGTCCAGAGCACGGTGGAAGAATCGGGTCAAGCCGACGGACCTGTAGTGGACAAGAATGCTTCAATTCTCCTTCTCCAATGTGAATTGACACAAACCGGGGTTCGACTGGTGGTGAGGTCGGTGGTGGCCGGACGGTGAAGAACCCATTGGGTTCCGATTCGGATCAGGTTGACTCTATGATTACAACTCGAACTCTTATTTTAGCATGCTGCATGTCCGCAGACTCAATTTAAAGTGCTCTACATCTTCCATAAAATAAGTTTCCTCAAAAAATGAATTTAATATAAAAGTCAACTCTGGAGCTCCCGCTAAATGTTTGAATTAAAATTAAAAAAAAAATCAATCGTTTACTGTTTAAGTGACCAGTAAACTGACAAATCTAGGTATGAGATGTAACACTTGTACTTTCTATTTTTAATTCTCAGTGCATTATTATATCTAGTGAACACTTAACGAACTACATCTTAATTAGTGCAATTATCTTAACGATTACATATCATGATAGAAAAAAAGCATTTGTAGATTTGGGTTTTGGTGGGTTGTAAATTTCTCTCAGCATATCATGGCAAGTGAATGATCCTGAGAATTAGTTTTTCAGATTCCTATTGTGAAGTGATTTGTTATAATATTCAATGTTAATAATGATTCTCCCTAACATTCAATGCTATTTTAGGGTTTAACCTTAAAGAAGACATGCAACAAGTTATGATGCTTCTCTGAATTTCATAATAGGGACGACTTCGATCAAAAATCATAACAAGCTGAATATTTCTATAAAGGTATCATCTCGCATCCAAGCTGTTGGTATGCACATACCTTCTAGGCACAAGTATCGGAAGCACAAGACCCATATCGCCAATACACCAGCGAGATAAGCTCCTAGCTGAGGGTTCCGATACCCCTCGGGTGATATCGGGACCCCGAGCGTCCCATACCAAAAGAAATGGGACCAAGCTCCCACAAATCTGCTACATTCAGGTCATCTCCAACAACCTAAAGAGGTAACTGTTTACTATCACTTTCCATTATCATTATCTTACTCGATACTGACTTAGGCATCAGAGCGTCGAAGGCCAACATACCCGGTCTTCCCTCTGACCTTCGTCTATTTTACAGATACAACCTGTGTTCAGCTGGACCAGACTCCCCTTGAGATCACTGAAACATTTGGCGCTAGAAGGACTCCCCTCGCTCCTTGCTGGAAGGACAACACATTGATGGCTACTAGCCATCCCGATACCAGCAACGACAATCCTCATAGCGAGGCAATCCTCATAGCGAGGTCCAATGTACTCTCGAGTTTCAGAGCCCGAACACCGAGACTCGATCAGTCATGCCCACCGATCCCAACACCGCACTACAGATAGTAATGTGTGACCTCATAGAGATGCGTGCACAGATCGAGGCTGAGCCCGCAGAGGCCGTGGCTGCCCTCGGGAGGTCGAAAATATGACCAACAAGAATCGGACCCTACGAGAAGCACTCCAACTGCGAGTCGCGAGTGACGACGCCTTAGACATGGCCCACCAGCAGGAAACTTCGATACCGACTATTGGCGGTGTCCCCACACCGGGACCAGTCCTTACTGCAGACCCCACCACCGGCCTCCCTGGCACATTCATGCCCCCGAACCCTACGTCGGGTAGTCCCACTGACCCCACTCATGGCAACACCAGTACAGACCCTCAGTTGGTCTACCTGAACTCCCCCCTTTTTCCAGGCCAACTTGGCACCGCACCAACTCCCGAATCAACTGCCGGCGCGACGGGAACCTCGAATGCAAACACTGCTACGACTGCTAACATACCTCCACCCAATCCTAATACTCGACTACTGCTCCAAATGAGCGAGGCCATTGCCTCCTTACAGGCACGAGTGGAAAGCGCCGAAAGTAGAGCCGGTTGGCAGCTAGTCACGGCTGGTTTCCAGGGAAAGACGGGACCATTCAACCCCCCCGCATACAAGCCGAGAAGCACCCATTATAGTCCAAGCCCCTCAAGATCAAAAAGTATAATGGGACACGAGACCCATACCACCATCTAGAAATCTTCCAATCCATACTCCACGGAACCCGTTACACAAACGCCATGGCCTGCCACGCGTTCGAGGAAACTTTGAAGAACGAGGCCTTGCGCTGGTTCCTCAACCTACCCACCAACTCCATTGATAGTTTCCAAGAACTAGAAGACAAGTTCCTGTGACGATTCATCTTGTGCGGCAGTGGGTATCGCACAATACCTGACCTATTTCGGCTCAAGCAAAGACCGAATGAGCGATTGTGAGACTTTGTTCGCCGATGGCAGAAGCAGGCCACTCAATGTCGCTCCCTCGATGCCGCTACCACCTTCGCTCAGGCCGAGTACGATACCTTTGGTCGCGATACCAACACCAACGCACACCCGGTCACCATACCTCAAGTAAACAACCCCGATACCAGGAACAAAGACACCAGCCGAGACAAACCTGCCCAACGAATGGCAGGGCACCACGGGAGCGACAGGGCCATAGCGATAGAAGGGACAAGCAATACGGCAAGAGCCCCGAGAAGCCAAAATACAACTCCTCAAGTAGTCGACATCGCGACGCGCCATACAGCGGCACCCTACACAAGGATGACCAGCATTTCGGGGCACCCAGATACGAGATTTACACCACACTCACCGCCTTTTATGAGGACATCTGGAATAACCACAAGGACATCATCCCACGCCCACCACGGCGCAAACCTGGCTAGGCAAAACCGCGAGATAACGGTAAATACTGCACATACCACGAGGAATCAGGCCACCTGACCAATATCTACTGGGCACTAAAAAAAGCCATTGAGCACCTCATTCAGAGCGGCCAGCTCTTGCAATATCGTACTCCTACCATTGGCGCTAATGCCATCGAAGTCTACTGCCAGATCCTAACGATACACTGCGGCGCCCCACGGACACCCGAGACCCACCCTGCATTAAAGAGCCAATGCCCTCGGGGCCAGGAGATATTGGGACTTAGCCATGGCTGCCACACCCCCCAGGTCGAATGGAACGCGATAACCTTTAATCGCAACAACGACACCATCTAGAAGCACCACAACGACCCACTCTTAATCACCATGGTCATCGACCATTATCAATGCCACAGGGTCTTGGTCAGTAGCGGCGCCACAGTCAGCGTCATGTTCAGCAGCTACTACGAGGGCCTCAACAGAGATAGGAAAAAACTCACCCCAGATCATGAACCCCTAATCAGCTTCGCAGGAGAAATTACATAGCCCTTGGGATCCGATAATATGGCGATCACACTGGGCGGTGGCAGCACTATCGCCACCATGACAACACACTTTATCATTGTCGACTACCTCTCCTCCTACAACATCATTCTGGGACGCGACGCCAAATGGGGACTCCAATGCTTTGTGGCAGGTCATATGCTCATGATGAAGATACCTACCCCAGGTGGCATCCTCACCGTCAAAGGCGATCAAGAGCTCGGGAGACAATGCAACTCCTTGACTGTCAGAAGGGGACACGGCAGGCAGGAGGTACTTCTAACTTCAAACCTACCCTCCCTATCCGCCAAGCTCGATGATCCAAGGGAAGATCCTGAAACTCCAGATGATCACGATACACGCAGCAAAAAGAAGGACGATAAGCGCAAGCTCAAGCACCCGAGACCAGATGCTTTGGAAGACCTGATATCGGTCTCCATTTCAGCTGCACACCCAGAAAGAAAAGTTAAGATCGGGTCCAAAACAGATCCATAGTTCCAAGCAGAGCTAGTCACCTTCCTCAAAACCCGACAGGAAGTGTTCGCATGGTCATACGCCGATATGCCAAGAATCTCGCCAGAGCTGTTGACCCATAAACTTATCATCTCACTAGACGTTCCCTCAATTCGCCAAAAACGAAGGGCCTTCACGGAAGAAAAATATAAAGCGATCCAGGCCGAGGTCAACAAACTCCAAGACATCGGGTTTGTTCGGGACGTCTCCTACCCGACATGGCTCTCCAATGTTGTAATGTAAAGAAGCCTAATGGAAAATGGCGCATGTGTGTCGATTACACCAACTTGAACAAGGCTTGCCCAAAAAACAGTTTTCCCCTCCCACGAATCGATCAGCTAGTTGACTCCACCGCAGGCCACAAGCTCCTCAATTTTATGGACGCCTTCTCAGGCTACAACCAAATCGCCATGGAGCCCTCCGATCAGGAGCACACATCGTTCACCACCGATAAAGGTTTGTATTGTTACAAGGTAATGTCGTTTGGTCTAAAGAACGTCGGGGCCACGTACCAGAGACTGGTAACGCCATCGGTAAGATCATAGAGGTATATGTGGATGACATGCTCGTCAAAAGCGTTACCATTGAAGATCACATTAAAAACCTGGGCATCGTCTTCGACATCTTACTCCAATATGGCATGCGACTCAACCCGGACAAGTGCGTGTTTGGTGTACTAGGAGGCAAATTCCTGGCTTTGTAGTCAGCGAGAGGGGCATTGAGGCCAACCTCGAGAAGGTATAAGCAATCCTCGATATGGCACCACCAAAAACTAAGAATGTTGTCTAGTCCCTCACTGGGAAGGTTGTCGCCCTCGCCCGATTCATATCGCGTTTAACAGACAAGTGCACCCCATTCTTCAAGCTCCTCAAAACTCACCATACCGAGATGATCAATTGGGGACTCGAACACGACAAGGCTTTCTAGGGCCTCCGAGACTATCTGGCGTCAGTACCCACTCTTTCGAAACCTATCCTAGGAGAGGTCCGGTACATCTACCTCACAGTATCCGTCACTGCGATTAGCGCTGCCCTGGTCAGGCAAGAGGACAACAATGAGCTGCTAGTCTATTACACTAGCAAGGGGTTCAATGACGTCGAGTCCAGGTACTCCGATATCGAGAAGCTAGCCCTCGCACTCCTCACAGCCTCTCTGCGATTACGACAATATTTTCAAGGGCACACCATACATGTCTTGACCAACCAACCCTTGAAGCAGGTCCTCCAGAAACCGGAATCTTCAGGGCGGTTGGTAAAGTAGTCCATCGAACTCGGCGAATTCGACATTCACTACACGCCAAGTACGACCATCAAGGGGCAAGCCACAGCAGACTTCATTGCTGAGTTCATACCCTGAGAAGATCCCGCACCCTCGGATGAGACTGTCTCGGAACCCCACACCACGCCCCCATAGACTTTCCACGTGGACGGATCCTCCAACAGTAAGCTCAGTGGCGCCGGGGTGGTCTTGACTGACTTAGAGGGGAACACATACGAGTATGAGCTACAATTCAAGTTCAAAGCTTCAAACAACGCATCCGAGTACGAAGCACTGATCGCTGGCATCCAACTGGTATGGCCAAGGAATTAGGAGTCACGAAATTGGCAATCTTTAGCGATTCCCAACTCGTTGTCAACCAGGTCGGCAGATATTTCCAAGCCAAGGAACCGCATCTATCCCACTACCAATCTCTCGTCAAGACTTTACTCCAGCGATGTCTCACCAACCATACAATCGCCCTGATCCCTTGGGCACAGAACAGCAAGGCAGACACCTTCGTGAGGTTGGCAACATCACCCCCGAACACCAATATGGGATACCTCAAGTTGGAAATCCTAGACAAACCGAGCATCGATAAGCCATTCTCGGAGATATTCCTGACTGAGAGCGAGTGTCCACCTTCATGGATGGACCCATTTATCGACTACCTCTATAAGGGTATCGAGCCCCAGGACAAGATTATCGCCACCAGGCTCCGCAAAAGAGCAACGTTGTACATGGTACGAGAAGGAAAACTATACAGGAAGGGCAGGTCTTTCCCCCTACTAAAGTGCATCTCCCTCGAAGAGGACAGCGAGTCTTACTATCGCTGCATAGCAGAGTTTGCGACAATCATGCGGGTGCGAGTAACCTGGAGTTTAAGGCATTGCGTACAGGGTACTATTGGCCTACCATTGAACAAGACGCGAAACGTATTGCTAGCGCCTGCCTTAAATGCCACCAGTCCCTTCTTGCACCATCGGTACTACTCTCAATCATCATCGCCCCTTGGGCATATTGCTAGTGGGACAGTTCCCAACAGCACCGGGACAGCTCAAATTTGCCATCGTCGCAGTGGACTACAACACCAACTGGGTCGAGGCTGAGGCTTTAGCCACGATCACGATTGCCAAGGTAATCAACTTCCTATGGAAGAACATATACTGCTGATTCGGAATCCCTGAGACCATCATCACCAATAGCGGTGCCCAATTCGATAACGATACTCTCAGGGACTTCGTTGGCCAGTATGGCACGCAGATTCGATATGCCTCCCCCGCACACCCACAGAAAAATGGCCAAGTCGAAGCTATCAATAAGATAATCAAGCAGAACTTAAAGAAGAGACTCGACGACGCTAAGGGCTTGTGGGCCGAAAAACTCCCCGGGGTGCTATGGGTGATAAGAACAACCCCGACAGAGGCCAATGGTGAGTCCCCTTTCTGCTTGTCCTTCGGCACCGAGGCCGTGATCCATGTCGAACAGGAGGTACGTAGCGAGATCATGTTTCGACCCAGTTACCAACTCGGAAGGGTTGAACCTCGACTCTGATCTCTTGGAAGAGAGCCGCAAGTGAGCCCACCTCCGAAATATCAAAAATAAGCAGCGTATCGCTCGTTATTATAACACTAGAGTCCTGCCTCGCCTCCTCTTCGTCCGGGACTGGATGATGAAGGAAAATATGCCAACCCCAACGGGGCTCAGGGCTACCTGGGAAGGGCCATACGAAATCATCGAGGTCGTCGGACCCGTTACCTTCTACTTGAGGGGAACAGATGGTATCACCCTCCCACATCTGTGGAACATCTAGCATCTCCGATACTACCCTAAGTGGGGCAAGCGTTCCAAGCTCGCCTTCACAGCGCTATCGCCCCCCCCCCCCCACCCAAATGCTTGTAAGCATCAATATTATCTCATTTTACCTTTCTTAGTCCAATGTATTTTGCAGCTGCCTTCGCGCGGTATTATATGCTATGATACTACGTATATATCAAATGCTCTCGTAATGAGTGCAGCACTCCTAATCGCTACACCCACTTAACATATCAATAGAATGTTAATGCTTACCGCCTTTCGACCCATGATCGGTCACTTCTCTTCCATCATTATCGCTATAGTCCTTACAATGGCCACCACAACACGCTACAGGCAAAGGCACGCTGTATAGCAGTCCCAACTTATTGCCTAATAAATGAACCAATGTGAAAGAATGTTAATGCGATATCGCTCACGGCCGGTTCCGCTGACACAGCAAAATGTTGTCCCTCGCAAGCCCTTGCGCTGCCAGTGGCGATCCAACGAATGAATGAATGAATGTTATGCGATACGCCAATCAATGAATGAATGTTACGCGATACGCCAACCAATGTGAAAGAATGTTAATGCTATATCGCTTACTATTGGTTCCGCTTGTGCTGCTAGTGGTGATCCAACGAATGAATGAATGTTACGATATACGCCAATCAATGAATGAATGTTACGCGATACGCCAACCAATGTGAAAGAATGTTAATGCGATATCGCTCATGGCCGGTTCCGCTAACACAGCAAAATGCTGCCCCTCGCGAGCCATTGCACTGCCAGTGGCTATCTAACGAATGAATGAATGAATGCTATGCGATACGCCAACCAATGAATGAATGAACGCCAATGCATCAATGAATGAATGTTACGCGATACGCCAATGAATCTAACGAATGAATTAATGAATGTTATCCGATACGCAAACCAATGAATGAACGAACGCCAACGCGATACGCCAATGAATCCATGAATGAATGTCACGCGATACGCCAATGAATCAATGAATGAATGTCACACGACATGCCAATGAATCAATGAATGAATGTCACGCGATACGCCAACGAATCAATGAATGAATGTTAGCGATATGCCAGCGAATGATTTAAGTATTACCCGATGGGTCACTGAATGCACGATTCATGATGTGCGATACCGAGCCTTCAATAAACGCTCCTACATTGAGACTTACAAACGCTACGCAACACATCACCATGAACATAGTAATCACCATATGATAGCTAATGCCGACACATAGCCCGGCCAAATGAACCTGCCCAATGCCAAAACATTGTCACTTGCTATCGCCACAAAAATCTATATCATACTACACCCTATAATGCGGCGCCCACACTCGCACTTCACCGCGGTACCAAGTGACACAATGAAAAGCTCATGCAGAAATAAAGGGGCGATAGCACAACGAAAGATGATATATACTCCAGAAAGAATGTTTATTACAAAGGGCTTTGTGGCCAATAGCGATACATCAATTGATACTTCACACAAATACGATACACAATAACATCATTACATGATTCATACAAACGTGATAGATATGAAACTATCCTCGCTTGTCCTCCCGCATCCGATACAGGTCGGCTCCGATCATGTCTGATTCTTTGGAATTCGAGGAGCTTCAGAAGAAGATTGCAGAGGATTGATAGGCTGGTCGGGCAATGGTGGGAAAGACTAGGGGCAGTACCGGTTCACCATTCTCCACCGTATCACCACCCGATCTCCATCATTGTAGCCCGCCAGACCTGCAACAATCTTGGTCCTTGGGTTTCTCACTTGGACGGGTTTTCAGTTCCGCAGGGGCACAGATTGTGCAATCCCCAAACGGGTGATAAAGCCAAGTCCTTGTGAGATTAGGCTATAAAGCCCATAACCCAAGATGAGATTAAGCTATAAAGCCCAGAAATCTGGAAACACACACTGCCTAAGGGAAGAAAAGATTTCAGAAGCAGAAGCACAATGAAAAACAAAGAAAATGCCATGTTGAAAATATGATCAACCCATCTCCTTACCCCTGTCTATTTATAGGGGATTGCCACTGCCACCAATCTACTCCAAACAACTAATCGTCACGTCACCTTAATGACCTGCATTAATGACAAGACAACCAATCGACAAAGCAATAAATATATTCAATGCACAGGGGGCCATCGCCCAACAATATCTATTCCCCATAAACTTCGTGTCCCAATACCAAGCGGACATTCCAAAAATCAAACCACTCGGTCAATTGTCTCAACAAAGTCCAAAGCATTTACAAGAAAAGGAAAACCTATCGCTAGCACAAAACGAAGACATATAGAAACTAGGTCTCGCCCTCAGCGCTGTGTGCCTGCTCCTCTATTCGATCTCGCTCCTCCACCCCGTCTCGCTCCCCAACATTCTCGCCTTGCACCTCGCCACCTTGGCCACGAGCCCCTTGCTCGCCAGTAGCACCCTCCGCCTAGCGATCTCCAGCTTGGCCCAGCGCATGCTCCGAAACAGCCTACTCCCGGATTACAATCCCAGGACCTTGACCACCACTTGCAGCACTGGCTTGAGATCTCGCCGCCGTCTTGGCCTGCATATCCCGCATCATCTTCTCCTGGTCAATCCAACCGGCAGCGATGCCATCTCGAATCAAGTGCAAGGCCCCATCCAAGAAGGCTTTGTTCATCTTCTCCTAAAAATGGGTAGTCCGGAGATAGAGATCCACCGCCTTATCCGCACCGTCTTACCTAGCCTTGTCCAGCTTGTCCCGATGCATATCGGCAGCAGCGCGCAAGCCAATGCACTCCTCAACAAAGTTACTCGACTGAGCCTGTTGCTCGGCTAATTCCTTCCTGAGTCGCTCTATCTCAGCCTCCCTCTCGCCTGCTTCAAGCTCAACATCCCGTAAACGGTCCAACTCCCTTTGCAGATTAACAACCTACCCCTCCAAATCCACCACGCGATCTGGATAAGGAGCCAAACTCTCCAAGGCAGCAGCACGAAGCTCCAACTCGGCATCACGCTCCAGGACCTGCCTTTCCAAGTCCTGCAGGCGCTCTTCAGCTTCTGCAACCTGGGCCCTAACCTGCTCCACCAACCTCAGGCCATCCTCCGCCCGCTGCAACTTCCCAGTTAGATCCAGGTTTGCCTCCCTCAGTGGAGCGATAGCACCTTCAGCCTCTTGACGACGAGCCTCCTCTATGGGAAGCGCTCGTTCCAGCTCCATCCTCCTCGCTATCCCTTCATCGATCACTCGCCTGATATCCTCGTGCTCCACCCGACCTTGGTCCACCACATTCTAAAGCTTGCGTACCCGCTCCCTCTCTGCCTCCAGCTTCCATTGCAGCCGCCGAGCTATCTCCCGATCAAAATGAGCTACTAACTCACTCGAGGCGTGGTAATTCAGGTTCACAGCCTACATCACACAACATTGTCAACATATCTACATGAACACAACAAGAAATAAGCAAACTCATAACGATACATACCCTCATCAACCTCTCTTGAGCTTCCCGATACCCAAGGCGCGGGTCTTCAGCACTCACGCGACTGCGATTGTGATAACAGTTCCGCAGGTCAGCAACCATATAAAGGATGGCACCGTCAATAATCCTAATCTCGCCCAGTGAACGCGCAAGTCCCCCGGCAACCTCATCGTGAGAACTCCGCGAGCCCCCACTCGTAGACCTCGAGTGCGATGCATTATCAACCCGAGACCTCTTACTACCATGAGTGTCGATAGCAACACCAACTGGGGGACTCCCGAGGTGAAGCTGCGAGGCCATCCTTTTCTTCGACCTGATCCCATCCGTACGGGCACATGTGTCAGACACTCGGGCTCTATCCCCCTCGCCATCATGGGTCCCTGTCTCGGCAACTTAGGCAACCTTGATAATACCCTCTGCAGACTCAGGTTGCACCTTAAAAACCTCAACTGTCAGACCTGTCTCACCAACAGCTTGGTTGATTACCTCCGCCTCTCCGTTATCCACAGTGATGACTACCCGCGAGACTAGATCGCCAATCTCATCACCAAAAACGGTTTCCAGCTGTTCCAGAACCTCATCTTGTACCAGGCGAGCACGAGCACTCCACCTCCTCCAGCAGATCCTTGACGGAGATATCCACCTCCACCGTGGGCTCCGAGGCCCGAGCCATGTCACCAAGATCCTCCCCTCCTACCGAGACCCGAGGGGACTACCTCGTCACTTCTCGAGTCTCGGGGGATTAATTTCCTCCACCACACACTTGGGGACACTCCCTCGCCTCACCAGCCTGCATAGGGGCTCCTGGGCATATTGAGTCGGCCCGAGCACCGCCATCCTCATACCCCTCAACACCAGCTTCTTTCTCGGCCCGCTAATTGAAATACTCCAGCATCGCATCAGGAAACCTCAAATACAACTCATCGGGCAGCGACATACTCACCCGATGATCAGTCACACATACTTTATCTGGTAGGTCAACGTCCACTCGCCTCTCCATCTGCGATTCTCGCAACAATCCCTGAATAATGGTATCGGGATCGACATTAGTGTACGGGGCGTCACTTTTGCTAGGGGCCTCGTTCGACATTTCTGCTACAAAGTAAGCACAATGTCAGCAAGGACACCACATAACATACAACATCACACTAAACAAAAAGAGAACCCCTCACCCGGAAACCTCTCCAACTCAAATCTCTCGTATATCGAGAGCCTACACAGGTGATAGAACCCCCCCGTCCCCTTGGGAAACGCACCCATCACCCTCGCCACAGGCTTCCTCTCCAGCGTGGTCAAATCCACCTCCTGCCTCACTACGATGCACAAAAACGCTATTAGTACACACCAAATGGAAGAAAACCCACCAAAAAAGGCAATCACGATACCCACAGATGGGTTGGAACAGGCTCGGAGGCCGGTGCACCATATTCAGATCCTGCCACCGGCCGCCTACTAAGCACGACCTCCCCCGCCAGCGCACGTAGATGTTCGACGGCAAGTCCTCGGTAACAGTATGGCCGCGCCCTAAAATTCACACATCCACTATCGTCGGCTTTAGTCGAATACTACATCTTGAACATGGAATTGAATCGCCGATTCTGGGACACAACAACTTGCTAAGCTTCTATAGCAGTAACACTCCCATCATCTGCCTCAACGCATTGGGCGATAGCTGGCCCACCGTTATGTTCAGGCAGGACAACAGATACTACAACTCCTCCGGTATCGGGAAGCTCAACCCACACCTGAGCTGATATTCGTAAAAGCATGCCCACCCTAACTCGGGGTGGCTGAATGTTTCACCATCCCTCAAAGGGCGTAACAAAACGTTGTCCGAAATCGCCCAAGTGGTCCTCATCTAGGCAATCTGCTCCTCCGTCATACTCTACCCGGTTGATCAATGGGTGTATCGCCAATGAGCAACCGCCCCCGTGGTGAACGCGGGATCTCCAATACTTCAACATCCTCTACTTCCGGCACACCAGCTATCACGGGTTGCTCAACCTTACTCAGAACTCCGCGAGACAAACCCTCGCCGACTCCCAGCGATACTCCCATAAGGAGCTCTCCCAACACTTTTTCGGGAAGCACCCGTGACACCCTTATGGGGACCACCTCCACTGGGACTGCAAGAAGCGCCCTCCCCTCCACCACAGGAGGACCTGCCCCCCCCCCCCAAGTGAGAGGAACCCTCTCGCCTACCGCGACTACGGTTCTTATGCCCCATACTCTGAGCGATACAAATAACTGGTCAGTCGTTTTCTTTTTATATCGCCTTCCTCAAGAATCCTCCGCAAAATTTCATGTGGTGACCCGGAGACCGGATTACCACAGCGCCGCCTCCCCTAGGAACCCGACGCCCGCGACACTTAGGGAGCAAGTGTTTTGGGCCTAGAATTCCTCAAAGAGACAAGGCCTTTAGGTTGGAAAACAAGATATCTATAAGCCTGAAATTCTTAGGATCGTATTGTGGGCTTAGCTCGTAACCACAAGATTACAAACTAGGCGAGGAAGAGGAAAGGAAGGTGATTTTGTGTTGAGTTTTAGAACCTATGTCAATTTTTAGTTCTTAGCCCAAGTTTGCATTAAGTTCATTGAATGGTAAGTTACGTGAGTCTTCTAGGTCTAGCCCACTAAGACCTAAACTCAAATAGAGGTTCTAACCCTAGGGTTCCACTTTGGTGGTAAGCAATTACACGCATCATCAACCATACATAACGTTTCAAAAATTTAACGAAATCAAACAAGCCAAATAAAAACAAACTTTAAACAAATCAAATTTTTGGCCTCCAAGGATTATCCTCCGTACCCAAGCTTCGACAACAACAGCCTGGAAAAGAAACTAAAGTAGGGGTTAGGCTCCTACATCCAGTCATTGCCCATGCCCACCCTCATATCTAAGTTTAAAAATATGATTTATCGTTTTGAGAAAAAGTAATAGATAAAAACCGGTTTGCAATTCCACGTGATCGTCACCACGTAATTACAATCCCACGGCAATTGATCATCTTTCATACTTCCATCACAACCGTTCATCTAGCCAATCACTTTCTGGAATTCAATAATCACAAGGCTAGAGACAAATGGGGGTATTCAATAACAAGGGCATGGTGCACACTGCCCACCGCCGGTGGCTCAAGGAGGAACAGACCTCTCCTTACATCCCCATCAATTGCCAACACATCAATCCAATCCACGCAAACCATTTCAAGTTGTAAAAACAGATAATTTCCAAAACATGCAAGAGGCCTCATATAAAACATAGTATATGCAAGAGAAGCATAGATAGAGTTAAAGGCATCCCCTACCTGGAACTCAAGCTTTCTCTTGCAGCACTTGGCCTCAATGCAACCTTGTAGCAACTATCACTTCACAAGATCCTACCAAGATATCAAGCCTAGACCAAATAAGTGACATTAATCACAATAAACTAGGCTAGCTATTCACTCTCAATACTCTCCGAAGAAAACCTTTCCTTTGACCTAATTATTAACTAATAACCATACCATTTGGGTTCCAATAAGGAGTTTGTTGTTAGGAAGAGGGGGTAAGAACACTTTTTAAAAGACAAGTTGCTGAAAATTGAAAACAG
Source organism: Rosa lucieae (assembly GCA_024704745.1). Classification (NCBI taxonomy): domain Eukaryota; kingdom Viridiplantae; phylum Streptophyta; class Magnoliopsida; order Rosales; family Rosaceae; genus Rosa; species Rosa lucieae. The sequence continues at coordinate 56,998,678 of CM045496.1, forward strand.
AGTTTTAAAGGAGTTGTCAAAGGTCACGGAATTGTTCAAAATACTTGAGGTAAATTCTTGAGAAATTTTGAAAGAAGGATGGCTTGACAACCAACTCAGTAAGATTGAAATGGTTATTGAAATTCAAGTGAAACCAAACAAAGAGTAAAGGTTTTAAAGGCTAAAGTAAAACAATGTGCAGATTCTTTTCAAAAATACCAGCTTCTGTACCCCTTTTTCAAAAATTCATAACTAATTCTAGAAAACTTATTTTGAGGTGATTTAAAATCCGAAATGTTCATCTATGTGTCTACTATATTTCTCTAGAAGAAACGGATCCCAAATTCCGAGCGGTTTAGCACCAATTTTGGAATAAATGCAACTGGGTCAGAATGTACCGAAAAGTGAAAAACTGCAGAAAGTGGCTCTTTTGCTCAAAGTTCTTTTGGTACCCAATATGGCCAGTCGAACCTAACCGAACACACTTAATTAAGAATCATGTCTAATGCTCCTAATGATCTATAGCTCAAGTTACTTTCTAATACTATATGGGCAGGTGCTGTAGCTCGATGACATAATGCATTGAAACATGATATTTGGACAGCTACAAACAACAAATAACATTTGAACCAAATATGATTCTAATACTCAAGGTGTAGCCATGACCTAGCAGAATCCCTAGACATTAGAATGGATGAGAAATCAAAATTAAGGCAGCAAGATACCAACAACAGCAGTGACAAGTTCATAATCTTCAAGGATTCGTAATAACAACCAAAAATATATGGAGTTTTATGGAAAAGATGATACTCACCAAAGACTAATAAAAAAGGTGAGTTTCTCTTGAGGATTTCAACAGGAAAGAGGGCTGAGGGAGCTGATTGGATCGAGCCCAGTTGCAGGTCAAGAAATTCGCTCCATCTCAAACATGCAGAGTGAAACAAAAACTTCTCAATATGTGGAAGAGTTGTTTTGAATGAATTGAGCCTAAAATCAAGGAAAGAAAGGGGAACTTGATGGTTCCAAAATCTTACCAAGTGTTTGTATCAGTCTCAAGTAAGATGTGAGCGATTCGGGTGGAGCAAGAGAGTGAATTCAAGCAGAAATCCGGAACAGGCTCGCTTCCGAATAGCTTCGGCTTCGAGGGATGTACCGGTATCAAAACATCTCTGATGGAGCTAACATTTGGATACTAGATAAAGGAGACGTAGAAGAACAACTTTGATGAAGAAAGTTTTTTGATCGGAGTTCTCTAACTAGGATTTTTGTGGCATACAAACACACTGATGTGCCCAGCAAAGAGAGAAAGGGCGAGAAGAGAAGGGTGGACGACAGTCTCTGATTTGGGACTCTCCCTTCTGAATATCTGGAGTGATTTTCATGGAGCAGTTGCCATCTGCATGTTGGCAACGTGGAATAGAATTGCTGCTCAAGGTTTTATTTCCCTCTACCCAATTTGACGAGAACAAAGAGAGGAAAGACTTGGGCTTTGTATCAGTACAAGCAAGCTCAACGTGTAGGTGGAAAAAGGGGTTTGGATCAGCTAAGGCATGTGATAGAAAAAATAGGGTGTAAAAAAACTAAAAACTAATATGATGGGGAAATAAAAGTTGAACAAATAAATAAAAGAAAACTCAAAAATTAAAAATGTTGGCAAGACTAAATAAGAATTGGGCCTTACCAAACTTGTATGTAGATAGAAAAATGGCAGGGTAAATTTGGTCAGAATTTTGTTTGAGTTTGAAAAATATAAGGAGTAAATAAATTATGCTTTTGAAAGTCGGTGAGATGGTTGACGAGTAAGCGTCGGGTAAGGCGAGTAGGAATTCAACCAACGGGTAAGGAATAAGGTAAAATGAGAAATCCTAAACGCACGCACAATTATATTTCAAAATTATGCAAATATGTCATTATGAGCTACAAGGACCATATTGGATCAAGGGAGATGTGCGGGTCAAAGGTCGACTAACTTATTGGGCTAGGTTCACTAGCATACCCGTCTGTTGGGTGTCCAGAGTAAATTTTGGACTCTAACCTTATGCTATTCTTAGGCCCAAGGCCCAAGCCCAAACTATTTCCAAAAGTCTTTGGCCAAACAAAGGTTACGAAAAATTATCCCGTCAAAAAGTGATGTTCGGAATTTCACAGGGTTTACATTTCAAATCTTCAAACCCTATCTGAAGCAACCAATGGAGGCTCCGCCAGACCCAAAAGTCCACCCCCCAAACCCAGAAACCGCTGGTAAATCACTTTCCCTGAGTACGACCCCTCACAAGGCCCACGCACACCAATACCCTCAGATAAACCCAGAAAGGTCAAGAGATGGCCTACTTGTTCACTACTCCGATCGAAGCACAGAGACATTAACGACCACTTCACGACCAGTTAAGAGCTCTCCACACAACCACGGCCCCAATCTCACCAAGTCCTTATCTCAAGCTCCAACACGAACACAGGAACAGTAACCATCTCCACTTCCCTCCTCTGTCCTTATATAAAGACCTCGAGAACACCGGGACTGTTGGACATGCAAGGACGACGACCTTAAATCTCACCACGTGTCCGACATCCTTGAGCGTTACAGAAGTCATGCGCCCTCGCCTCGGCTACTCACCACTCCACCATTATTACACGTTACGGATCCTAGTACACCGGTCTTCCCGCACACGAAAACAAATAACCTCACCACATGTGTCACCGGGGCATAGCCTATGCGCTAAAAGACGCATGAAACCCCACCACCAATTCGCGATTGCGACACAACGTCCAATGCCAACACTACTAACTCACCCCAGCCAAGACTCCTCTTAAGTAGGGAGTTGGGGGACTGGGGGTAATGGCTGTACGGAAGCCACGTGGCATAAACTCGCCTTGAACTTCCGATACTTTTACCAGCGACAAACTCCCCACCCAAGAGAACTCTTGACCGGGGACTTGGGGGACTTGTTGGTATGCACATATATTCTAAGCACAAGTATCGGAAGCACAAGACTTATATCACCAATACACCAGCGAGATAAGCTCCCAGCCGAGGATTCCGATACCCCTCGGGTGATATCGGGACCTCGAGGGTCCCACAACGAAAGAAACTGGACCAAGCTCCCACAAATCTGCTACATTAAGTTCATCTTCAACAACCTAAAGAGATAATTGTTTACTATCACTTTCCATTATCATTATCTTACTTGATACTGACTTAGGTATTGGAGCGTCGAAGGCCTGCACACCCGGTCTTCCCTCTGACCTTCGTCTGTTTTGTAGATAAGAGAGATCGATAACGATAATATTAGACCGATACAACCTGTGTTCAGCTGGATCGGACTCCCCTCGAGACCACTGAAACACAAGCATGAGAGATTGGAGAGAGAAGATATTTTGAAAGTAAAAAGAAAAATTTGCGAGATTTGTTGTGGAGGTAAGAAGAGTATATATATATTTTTTTCTTTTTCTCTTTTTGTCCTTAAAAAGCTTTTCATATGAGTTGACAAAAGTTTATTAACAATTTAAAAAAAATGGAGATCTAAATATTAAATTTGGATGTACAATTAGAACCATCTTTTTATAAAATTTTAGTCAATTAACGATTGCTATTATGAGTTTTGAAGGTCATAAAAGTGATTTAATTTCGGCTCCTATGAAACTTATTTAGGTTTTTATTTTTATTTTTTTCACTTTAGAATTTTATTAGTTTATATTTTTTTTAAAAAAAAAAAAAAAAACAAACCACCAAACTCAGCCTAACATACCAAACTATAGCAACCACACCTTGTCTAATCTCACCTACCCACCCTCAGATGTAGGAAGAAGTAAATTTTATCATACATGGAGGTCCAATCTATACCTTTTTGACTTTTTCTTGTTAACAGTAAATAAACAAATTCAACAAATAGTTCACCTTTTTCTTGTTGAACTGGTTTCAATAGCTGCACACGCATTTCCAAAGCTCCTCTGCAACTCTCACAGTTTTCATGTCCATGGCCTTTTCAACAACTCTTCTTTTCTCTCCTCTCCCTTCATTATCTCCACCTCAACTCCCTCTCTTTCTCTACTCTTCCTTGCACCCACCAAAACAAGCACAAGCCTTTGTCTTCTCACCCTTCTCTTGAAACCCTCCACCACCAACACCGCTTACTCTCTTCTCTGTAAAGCTTTGACCTTTTCGAAACCTTTAGCTTTTTGTTCTGGCCCAAACTGAGACGCCCTTTCAATTTCTTGTTACGATGACTCTAGTCAAGGCAATGGGTTGTTCCTCTTTGAAGCTGAGGCTGAGTTGTGTTTGAGTATAGGGGGTTCTGATCTGCTTTGGATCGTCAAAAGCACAGATCTTTGTGGCTCAAGTCTTTCCATCTGCAGCAGAAAATTTCAGGGTAGAGTTAGTTTTCATCAAAATTGTGTATAAATTGTGTTGTTTATACTGGGCTGCTGAGTTTGTAGGTAATTGAAACTGTTGGGTGTGGTTTCTGAGCATTTTTTTAGCTGTAAAGTTTGGACCTTTGATCTTCCTAGGGCTCTCTAGGTCTTCAAGTCTTAAGCTTTCTGGTGTTGTGGTCTGTTTTATCATAGACCCATTTTCTTATTCATGGGGTAAGATAGTTTATAGTTGTAGCATTTGGGGCATTTTTGGCTTTGTAATTAGAGATTCAAGTAGGTGTGTTGTGTTTCATTAGGCCAGAATGTCTGGAAATGAGCACTGTTTCGTAGAATGGAAAGAACACTTTGTTTCACAGGAGAGGGGCAACCGTGTGGTTCATTATTTCTTGAAGGATTCTGGTGGAGAATCCATACTTGCAGTTATAGGTACGGAGAGGAGTGTTAGGCACATGTTCTATGTTGTTGCCGAGGAGTTTTTGCAAGTGCACGGAAAGGAAAACTCCGCTAATTCTAACTACAAATGGAGGTCGAGAAGGGAGGTCGTGGATTGGCTTACATCTATGCTGTCCAAGCAGCATTTACATGGAGATATGCTTGGTATGTGTTGCCCTCTATGTAATTTTAAGTTCCTTATATGTATGCATGTAATGTTGTCAAGGTGTTTCTGAAATTGCTTCGGAGATGTTAGAACCATGATGGATCGTGTAAGAGAAAGATTTTGACTTTACAGCCTAGTATGAATTGATAATAATTTTGGTAACTGATAATTGAAATAGGATATCATTTACCACTTCTGAATGTCCGTGCAAAGTTACTTGATAAGAAACCAATATTCATTTGCAGTAGCGTACTCAATGTGGATCTGCCAATTATGTGTTACTAAATGTTGTTATCTCAATACTTATTTGATAACAGAGTCACTTCAACATGATTCATCACGAGCTTTAGGTACTCCCAAATATCCAACTAATGCAATTAGTGGTCCCCAGATCCAAGTTTCCAAAGACTCGGTATTCTTCTGTTGCTATCCTTTAAGTTGCTTATTTTCTTGAGTATGCTTTTCAAATTTTGTCTGAGAGAGTCACGCTGAAACATATTGTCAGGGTCATCTTGCAAAGAACTTCAAGATGAACAGTCCAGACATTGTTTGGTCAGGTGTTTCATGGACATGTGGTAAACAGCTCAAGCATTTTCCTGCATTCTGTAGGAATGGGATTAAAATAGAGGTAAGCATTTAGTAATTAAAGTTAATCCATTTCTGAGGTGTTTCACTTTTATGTGCATGCAGTAGAGCTGTGCATGGTATAATTCTCCTTGCTGTTTCAAAATTATAAATTTTAAAAAGAAAGTTGTGTAAGAAATGCTTTAAAAAAGTTGTGTAAGAAATGCTAATGATTTGCCAGGAACCTGGCAATAACATTAATTTACTTCAATTAAGGTAGTTTTGATAAATAAACAGACAGCTATTATTCTTCCTTATTTTTCTTCTGTAAGTCCTCCATATTCTTTAGACTGACATCTGGAACCCCTCTGCCATAAATGAAATTTGATTAACATGAAAGTTTTCTCAATCAAAAAAAATAGGGTAGTGATTGCTCGTTTTACTAGTTGCAGTCCTTTTTAGTTTTTTTTTACTTATATGTTCTCACCTCTGTCATATCTAATATTCTCTATTACTTTTCTTCCCCAAATCAAATGAGGATCTGCAAACCAAACAGAAATCAAAGACATTCATCATCATTCATGAAACAGAAGAATAGTTAGATATTAATGATTCATGAGATGAAAAGCATGCAAGTCATGTTTTGTATAGAGGTGAATTAAATCAGCGGATTAATCTAGAAATTCAAGATGATCATCAATTATAACATTTATAGAAAGTTGTGGTACTTATCTTTGTCCACCAGTAGCTGGAGGAAGGTCATTCTTGACATCTTGAAGCTTTCACCAACCTTTGGCTTGCGCTTGACGGCAGTTCTGCCATTGCTGCTTGTTATTTTTGTAGTCCCACTAGTCCTCCCATGGCGTATCGGATTTGCTCGACTGATAATGACTCTGTGATCCATCAATTCCAAGTCTTGAGCTAAACTTCTTCACCATTGGGTTATGATTTGGAGAAGAATGAGGGATTTTTTTTGGGCTAAAAAGTCATTTGAGGAAGCAGAACATGCAGAAAACGTTTTCGCACGTGGACCTTTTAAATGGCCTGTGTACCTTGTACTTATTTTTGCCACCTTTTTTTAACAAAAAAGTCCTTCCACTGACTTTCTGTACTTATCTGTAGGTTAATAGATTTCAGATTTTCAAATATTTACGCTAGTAACATCAATTGGACTCAAAATTAGAAGCATATTTACTTCACTGCATGAATAGCCTGGATTAAGAAAAAAGAGTAAGCTGAATAAAAGTCAATGTGATGAACAATAGATCTTTATTTTGGATCAGCAACTTACAGTGCAAACTTTATTGTTGGGCAGTAGAAGTGTCTGCATGGGAGAAAGAAGCAGGTATAGTAACTGGGAATAGTTTCTGAAGAAACAATTTTAGGTAATTTGCTAATGAGAAAGACATTTCATAAAGAGAAAATAAGATTCGACGATAAGCTGAGAGTACTAATTTGCCAGAAATGGATTTGGTTTCCATATCTTGGTCTAATTTGTTGATAGAAAGCAGAGAAAGAGTGGGATAAGTGACAAAGGGAGAAGGGGTAGTTTTGGAATTTGATGTAAAGGAGGAGTGCAAGTGAAATGGGGAGTGTGACATTTATGACCATGATCATAACAGGAAAGATTAGATTGTGGGTGTACAAATTAGCCATGGCAGATTACTAATGAACCGGTCTGACTACCAGACCCTCCATGAGATATCAGCATGCCTCCCGAGGAATTCAGGTGAGGGATGCTCCAGCATCTACATTTAGGCACAAATTTGTGTTGATTTTGATTTTTTACATGGCAGATTGGAGAATTCAATGGCATTAAACCCATCTCTATTCATGTCACATTTTCATGGATCACTGTTAGGTTCTTTAATTAAGATTGGGACTATCTCTGGCTGTTTGGCATTTTTTTTGCATAGGCCTAGGGTTATATTACTATTGGGAGGAGTCGGGTATCATTATTATTAATCCACCATGGTTTATTACTATTGCTTTTGTTCCTTTCATGTTAATCCTTAGGTTATGTTATGTTTGTTTGTTTGCTTTTTTCTCTTCTTCTGCATGCCATTCAAATTTTCTTCTACAGCAGAGGGATTGCAGGTGCAAAAGGAAAGAAAGGCCCTACAGAATAAAGATGTTTTCTTTGGATGTTTTCTCTTAAATATAATTTAATTGAAATTAATTAAGTTCATTGTGTTGTCATTGCCAAATCATTTGTAGTTTACTGGTTGTCACTTCAACTCTTATTTAAGACTGTTAGATGTAATTAAACCCAGGAGCTAAATAGTGAGTGAAGTTTTAGTGAAAGCTTTTTCCTATGACCCCGACCCTAAATTTGAAATTTATCAGTATGTTTCCTAAATGGTTACTTCAAAGACATTGGCTAAATCAAGTCTTCATTTCCAGTTTAGAAGATTAAGTTGCACAGTGGTTGCTTTTGATATATACTTAAGCATACCTCGTGGTCGCATATGTGACGCACTAACTGCCTCTTGATGCCCGTAGTGCATTGGATATCTGATATGCTTGATACCCTAGGAAAGTACATCTTATTAGAGTTGATATATTGTCGCATGAACTCAAAGGATTTAGTTTAAGGGGTGTCCATTTACCCCATTTCTAGGGATTTTTTTGCCACTTACCCCATTAAGTTTTTTTCAATTCTCCCTTACCCAAAACACTCTAAGGAAGTCTTCCCTAATACCCCATTAAGTTTTTTTTTTTCGTTTTTTTATTTTATTTTTGAGATCATTTTACCCTCACCCCTTTGTTATTTAGAGAGAGAGAGAGAGAGAGAGAGAGAGAGAGAGATTCTCCCTTACCCAAAACACTCTAAGGAAGTCTTCCCTAATACCCCATTAAGTTTTTTTTTTTCGTTTTTTTATTTTATTTTTGAGATCATTTTACCCTCACCCCTTTGTTATTTAGAGAGAGAGAGAGAGAGAGAGAGAGAGAGAGAGAGAGAGAGAGAGAGAGAGAGAGAGAGAGAGAGAGAGAGAGAGAGAGAGAGAGAAACCGTAGGAGAATTCGCCGGAGCCTCGTTGCCGGCCGCCGGATTCCGGTCACCGGTCGCCGCCTACCGAACTTTTCTAAAAATCTCACCGGAGGTTCCCAAAGAGGTCGCAATAAACGTTTATTGCCCCAATATATGTCTTGCGTCTTTCCCCCCATTGCCCTCCAATAAACGTTTATTGCTCCCGATTGCCCCAAATAGACGTCTATTGCCCTCCAATAGAGGGGCAGTAAACCTCTATTGCTTGCCCCCCCCCCCCCCCCTCCCAATAGATGTCTATTGCCCCCTAATAGAATTTTCGGTGGCAGGAATGAGAACTAATCTTCCTATTGCCCCCAATAGACAATCAAAACCTTTTCTTTCTTTTTTTTCCTTCTGTCCAATTACTTAAAAAAAAATTGATCTGGGCACCTAGAAAATGATCTGGGCACCCATGTCCTCTTTCCCTTCTTTCCGGTTGCAGACGGTGGCTGGAGATAGTTGGCAAGCGCCGTGCTTGAGCATCTCAACCGCCGCATTGGTTTCGTCTAGAAGCCTCAAGCTTTCTTCATAGGTCTAGCTCAAACACCATAGTTGTTCTGGGCACCCATGTCCTCTTTCCCTTCTTTCCGGTTGCAGATGGTGGCTGGAGATAGTTGGCAAGCGCCGTGCTTGAGCATCTCAACCGCCGCATTGGTTTCGTCCAGAAGCCTCAAGCTTTCTTCATAGGTCTAGCTCAAACACCATAGTTGTGCGGCCTGTGCCTATTCCACCAGAAACAAAATCAAATCAAATCAAAGACGAAGAAGATTTAGAGGTTAAAGTTGTAACTAGTAACTAACTACCTTAGTGGCTTTGCGGCCTAATGGATTACGAGCGAAGGTGGCGATGGAATCGCAGAGCTTATCCCATTCCAAAACCCTAAGACTGTCGAGATGGACGTGTGGCTTGGTAGAGTCATGGTTGAGAAGCGAGTGAGGAAAGAGCGGTTCTTGAAGCAAAGAGAGAGTGAGAGGAGGAGTGAGAGTGGGGGATGGGGCGGCGAAATAGGGCGGCGGCAGAGGAGAGCATTTCTTGGTTTCTGTGCTGATTGGAGTCGAGGGCGAGGGGGGGGGGAGATCAATCTGCATCAGAGTGGCACATGGTAGTTTTTTAATTGGGTCGAGGGTAATATCGTCATTTTATTTTAAATCGGATTGGTGGGAATAAAAATCTCTTGCTAGGGTAAGTGAGATGATTTTTGCTTATTTTCTTGGTGCTTTGGGTCAAGGACCTTTAGTTTAAAGACTGCCTCGAGGTTATTACCTTTTCCTGTAACTACTAATGCCTACATTCTATAATGGTATAGTCAACATGCTATTCAGATTTTTACTATCATTGTAATTACTCTGATTGTTTTCTGTTCCCCTTGCAATCCAGATCAAGTCCTTTGTATTCGTCATGGCAAAGGGAGAAAATCGGTATGTTGCTTATATGGAAGATATGTATGAAGACAAAAGGGGTCAAAAAAAGGTCAAAGTGAGGTGGTTTCACCGTAATCAGGAAGTTAAGGGGGTAATTCCTCTGCAAAATCCTCACCCAAAGGAAGTCTTCATCACGCCATATGTGCAGGTCATTAGTGCAGAGTGTGTTGATGGTCCTGCAACAGTTTTAACTGTGAACATTATGAAAAGTGCGTACTTGTGTTTCCTCAGGCTTTATTGGCCAAAGTACATCTTTGCTACAGGCAGTTTAAAAGTAAAAGGGTGAAGCCATTTGATTTGAGTAAGATGCATGGCTATTTTGTTCAGCCAATTCTCTCTTATTTGAGTCCCAACTTTTTACCAAATTCAGAGTGTATAAGTGGTAGTCTGATTGGAAAAGAAGATAAGTTGGGCCCAAGTGACTATGTAAAGCTGGGAACTAAGAGGACTAGAAATGGAAGGCCATGCCAGAGGGTTCCAACTAATCAAAACTCAAACTTTGGTTTTCTGGACAGGAGGTTGCTTTCTTGGTATACCCCACTGTTTAAGGTTGATGAAAAGATAGAATTGCTATGCCAAGATAGTGGCATTCGGGGCTGCTGGTTTAGGTGTACGGTCTTGCAGACATCTCGAAAGCAGATTAGAGTCCATTACAATGATTTGCTTGATGAGGAAGGATGTGGCAATCTTGAGGTATTCTTACCACTGATTTATGCTCTTTTTTTTTGTTTCTTTGGGTGACCTGTACCTTTAACTGCAAGTCATGTACTCATGAGTAGTATAAGTAACCAGGATTTTGAGTTAGGTACACAATACTTCCATTCAAGATTAAAAAAGGCTCTCATTCACATTCGTATTGCAATTATATCTTAACTCATCTTTAGCAGTTTCGCAGCTATTTAGAGTGATTCAGCAAGTTTCGATCTTAAAGTCCTGTATTTTATTGAGTAATTGTTCTGTGTTATCTTGATTTCCTATGGTTTGTGAAGTTTATTTTGTGGCCCGACTCTGTTAACTTGTAGGAATGGATCCCTGCTTTTAGACTGGCTAAGCCTGATAAGATTGGCATGCGGCATCTAGGCCGTCCAATGATACGGCCAGCCCCTCCTGAGGTGCAAATGGACCTTCCTCTTGAGGTTGGAGCTGCAATTGATGCATGGTGGAGCGATGGCTGGTGGGAAGGGATTATAACTGGATTTGGCAGCTGTGATGATAATTTTCAAGTTTACTTTCCGGGTATGCTTAGTAGAATTGAATATGGTTTTACATTTTTATGTTAATCTTTCTGTTATATTTATCTTTTTTTCTTTTTCCTTCCCTTGGGCTATATAATAATTACTGTGGTGCTTTTAGGGGAAAGCTTGCTCTTGAACATGGACAAAAAGGATCTAAGAATATCTAGAGATTGGTTGGGGGACCAGTGGGTTGATATTGAGGCGAAGCCTGATGTCCTCTCAGCCATATCTTCAACAATTAGCTCTTGCACTAGGCCCTTTGTGTCATCCAACATTGCCAAGGATGTTGAGGATGTTGATTGTGGTGGTAATACTCTGTCATATTCTGAACTTCCTTCTAGTTCTAGACATGAAAAAGATGAACTAGGCGCATCTCCCAGTTCTGATCATTTTCCTGAAAAAATGGACTTGGTCAATGATAAGAAGTCACCATCAATAAAGGACATTGGTACTGAAGGTGTTGATGGCAATGACAGTTCTGGTGATATACATGTCCAAGGTAATGATGATGATGATGATGACAAAGATGACCACAATGGTGTTGATGAGGGGCAAGAAGGCATGGAGGTGTTTGAAACTCCAGGGAAGAGCCCTAGAGCTGTAGAAATCATGTCAGTGACATCATAATATGTCCAAATCTGCTGTAGATAGTTGATGAGTTATTGTTGTTGGCTAATATTCAAAGTGTCTTCAAAGTGTCTCACTTGGATTTATGTAAATAGTTACACAGATGTTGGGGGAAGCTCACTGCAATTGGAGCTGGTGGCCTTCAGGCATGTACAGTAATGGGAGTAGAGTTCTTAATTGTTTTGTTCTGGTTTTCAGTGACTTGTTAGAATTCTGATACTTAGAATTAGAAGCTCAGAATTCAGGTCCGTAGATTAGAATCTTGTTGGGTTGGAGAAGATGGGGGAGGTCGATGGATTAGCAGCTGATTTCAGCTGTTTCCATCCCAAGTACAGGTTCTTATGCTTTGCTCGCCGTGTGCCTTCTGAATGAGTCAGTTTTTCCACCTTAGTGCTGTTGTTAATCACTGCTTGTAACTTGTATCAAAGATGATTTAGAAGTCTCTTGTAATGTTGAATAATTATTTTCTTGGCTCCATGTTGTGTAGAACTTAAACCTGAGAATTCAGTTCTGGAAATTATAGTGGTGAAACTTTTATTTTTATTTTTTATTGTTAAGTGGTGAAAACCTGCCCTTTTGTACTCGTGTGCATCAAATTCTGAAAAAAAAAAATGTAAATTTCAATGTATATCTAGTTTTGAAGATATCTTGAATGTTGATAAGATCAAGTTACGAAAATTTCAGTAATTTCGATGAAATTTAAACCCTCGTTCAAGTTGGAACCCTTTTAATGGTCATGCTGTCTTTCATACTTGAGGGATAAAAAATGAGGAAATCAAATTAAATATTGAAAAATTAAGTACACAAATTTCCCTGTTGGATGCTGCTTGAGATTAAGTCGTTTATCTACCCTATTGGCACTGAGTTGGATAAAAGAATGGAAGATACAAAAGAAAAAAGAATTATGAAAAAAGTTACAAAACTATAGTCTAAGCCATTGCTCTCCATATATGAATTTGGTATCCAGAAAAGGGGTTATCTCGTCAGGACTAAAAGACTTCAACCATGGTACCCTGCCTCTTCTATCTGCTCCTTTGCCTCTGCATTGGTATTCTCCGAATTCCACAGTCCTGTAAAAGCAAAACCTGTTTTCATTAGCTGCTTGGAAATAGTACAAGCAATTAGAAGCAAGGCGATGTTATTAGAACTCCACAAAAGCTTCTGCGCTATTAGAGGGAGCAATAATGTGATTTGAGTGCTCTGCTTGGAGATAATTCAAGATGCCTAATGTTCAAGCTTGAAGGATACCTCTGCCTCGGTGGCATGTTCCAGTCACTCCATCCCAGAGGAGTTATTATATTGTCAATATGACAAAAGGAATATATGACTCTTGAATAAGCTCCCCAAGCTCTTCCCAAGTAGATATCTCCAGTTCCGATGATTTTGCAGTTCACGAAAGAGAACCCTGTATCTTCATTTGGTGAGTCTCTATGATGAGCTGCAATTGCTCCGTAGGTCTTAGCAGTTGATTGGATAACACAGTCCTGGTTGTAGGAAACCAATTCAAACATCATCAGAATCATAAGAAACTAATTAAAGAGCAAGTTACATATGGAAATGCTAGGCAGTGAGAATTGTACCTGGTAGAGTGACCTTGATTTTCCAAATATGAAGTCCACACTTCCTTGAATGTGGGATTCGTAGAAGTAGTGCGATCCATTCTCATCCAATAATGTATCTTGTGCTCCCAAAACCCGTACTCTATAGAACATGGCCTTATCCCCAGCAACTCTAAGAGCCACTCCTTGCATTCCATATCCTCCAGGCACTGCAACCGCACTGTTCTGCAATCACCACTTGAAATTGTAAAGCAATCAATTACTGAATGCTGTAACTTTCCACAAACTCGGTTTTAAATCATTCGAATCTCATTGTGTTATATTCAGATTCGGGTGTCAGTCATTACCTCGAAAGTGATCCCTGTTGCACAAAAGTAATCAGCCTCTATGGCTACAGTTGCTGTTCTGTACGTTCCTAGTTCAAAGCCACTGCTGTCCTTATCAGATGCCTTACTGTTCCAAGTAATTACAGTCTCAGAAGTTCGATTCTGGTCCCCTATAAATGATATGTATGGCTTGGTAATTGGTATAAGCACCTTCTCTCTGCAAAAAATATAACCAAAAAAACGGTGAGACTAAAATTTCGTACTCCAAGAAAGCACATTAACAAATACATAGGTAGCGTTTTATTTATTTATATTTTTGGCAAACAGGTATAAGGGAGACACAGACACCCCACTAAGATTATATGTGTTTTAACTCATCTCCTCTATAAACACAGAAACTGTCAAATTCTGCAAAACCCGGATATTCTTTTGCTTCTGTTGAAAAGATGGAAACATTTTTTTTTTCTCACAGAAACCATGTTTATATGAAAAAGAAAAGAAGGGTAAAGTTTTATTTCCTTAGATAGGACTGACCTATAAATTCCTGGAAGAATGTAAATTTTGACTCTTTGGGTGTTTGGTGTGGAACCATGTCAACTGCTGCTTGAATTGTCATAGAGTTTCCTTCTCCATTCTTGTCCACCACAATGACGCGCGTCCCGTTTTGCTCTTCATTTCCAGAGTTCAAACCAATGACCATCTGCTCATCCACCTTCAAATCATCCCAGCTGATATAACTCCTTGCATATGCTTCACTTTGTGAGAAACCCAACTGAAAACCACCCAACAAAACCAGTAGTACTAAACCAGCACCAGCAGCAACAGAAGCACTAAAAACACCCAACTCCATGTCTCAAAAGTAGTGGTTTCAAACAATCAAAAACTAAGAAGTACATGAAACCCAGAAAGCTGATCCATGACGGTGATGTTTGCACAAGTAGTTTTGAAGTTTTGATTGGTTTCTGGAATTGGAGGGGGAGTGGAAGTGGTGAAGATAATAAATGAGGGAGCGTGTGGTGTTCCTTGTGACAATGTTTCAGAGTTGAGAGCAGAATATATATATAAGAAGAATCATAACTATTAAGGATCACAGAGATATGGCATAGATTGCATTATAAGCGTAGGAATTTAAAGAGACTTGGGTTAGTCATCAAACTTGTGCTCAGAACAAAACTGAATGCTCAAATTAATTGATGGGAGTTTCACTAGTAGAAATAGGTGGTTTCTCTGCATAGAAGTTAGAAGGGTACGTTTAGCTCTGAAGGTGGCAAAGAGCGGTTATGTTATTCTTAGGGGATGAAACTGACATGAAAGATCTAAAAGAAAAAAAGAAAGAAAAGGCCTTTACGATTTGAGATGGGATTTGATTACATAGAGATGAGAGGGTCTCTTTGCATGAGGTTTTGGAGGACATGATTATGGATTCAGAAATTCGTCACACCCACAAGGCAGTTCCCGCACGTTATGCGCGCACGTCCATGCCAATTATATATATAGGGTCCAAAATGATTAGATTAGATTGTTTGGTAGCTTGATGTTCTTTCATGATTTATAACAAATTGAGATTAGTCTTTATTGGGAAGGAGTTACCATGTTGTTTAGTTAAAGCTATGATAATGAGGAAATCTCAAGTTCTAGTAGCTATAGTTCAACTCTGCGAGCCTTGGTACGAGTTGTAGCGCCAGTTTTGTGTGATGAAGGTTTATCTTCTCTCATATCTACTGTACACTAAATTCGAGGGTACAGTGTTTGGTGAATTGGTGGAGAGATTTCATCCTCAATATTCTAAAAAAGTTCTAGCTATTTTATCGGAAAAAAAAAGAGTTCTAGCTATTGTAGTAATTACTAATTACATTAGTAAAGGATTATACTTTAATATTAAAACTAATTCACAACTGGGTCGAGAATGAGAGAAAATTCGAACTCTGGTCTCGCTTTTTTTTTTTTTTTTTTTTTTTTTGAAGAAACCGGTCTCAAAGTATATAAGCACACAAGGGATTTTTACCACGGAAACTAAAAGCTTCAAAAGTTTGATTTTATATCCCGACCCATTCCAAATCTTATATATCTTCAACAAGTAAAATATTTTGATGGTTGCCTTCATTTGATGACCAACATTCGAGGACCTAGCAGTTGAGAAAGCAAGATTGCTTGCGTGGTAACTTAACGTTCTTTCATGATTTATAACAAATTGAGATTAGTCATTATTGGGAAGGAGTTACAATGTTGTTTCGTTAAAGATAAGATAATGAGGAAATCTCAAGTTCTAGCAGCTATAGTTCAACTCTGCGAGCTTTGATACGAGTTGTAGCGCCGGTTTGTGTGACAAAGTCACTAACTTCAAGGGTACAGTGTTTGGTGGAGAGATTCATCCTCGATATACCCTAAAAAAGTTCCAGCTATTATAGCAGTGGCGGATCCAGGATCCAATTGTTGTCTAGGCTAATTAGAAGTGCAATTTTTTTTTTTAGGTTTGGAATTCAGTGGGAGGCTCATTTTCATGCCTTTATTATTTTCAATCAAAACATACAACGGTCGGTAATTCTAGCCAACAAAAGCTCATTCATTTTATTGTTACTTTATTTTTAGCTAGTAATTTATCATCAAACACATCAGTCGGTAATTCTAACTCAAAATACAATCATCATAGCCTCATAGGCTATCCACCGAGGCACTGACCATGATCAAGATCCTCAGCTAACATGGAATATATCTCTCTCTCTCCCCCCCCCCCCCCCCCCCCCCCCCAATCCTCAACTTATACACAAAAACCCAACTCACAATTACTCAATTGCATCCGCCACTGGTAGCAATTAGCAAATAGAATCGGCGAGAGGAGATCTGAGATTTCTTTGAGAAAACCCCATTGGGAAAAACAGAGCAGGAAGAAGAACAGAGATGTATCAAAAATTTAAAACATGGGAGATCGACAGAGCTTCATACCTTGTTTACGAGAAAGCGAAAGAGAGATTGTTGCTTTGGAGATTCTTTGGTCTGCGTCGCAGACTGAGGCTACTGGACAACAAGGGGTGAGATTTTCCACAAGAAGGGAATTTGGGTGTGGATTGCTTGAGGCATTTCGCTTTCGAAGAGAGACTTAGCCACTTAGGGGAGTTGTTTCATTGAAACGCACAATCTGACCTTCTGAGTGTCTGAGTAGTGTGACTCTGTGAGCTGCTGTGGGAGACTGGGAATACACGCGACTTTGATGGATAATTTTTTTTTTCTTTGGGCTGGTATGGGCTGAAAGGTAGAGGTATATATATATATATATATATATATATATATATATATATATATACACCTAAAGGTTTTTAGCCCAAAATCTCGTCTAGGCTTGAGCCCATATAGCCTTCCACGTCCTTCCGTCACTGTATTATAGTAATTACATATCGAGTACTGCTAAATAATTCTATTTTAATATTAAACCTAATTCACAATTGAGTCGAAAGAAGAGAAAATTCGAATTCTTGGTCTCAAGTTTTTATTCTTTTAGTTTTTATTTTATTTTAGAAACTGGTCTCAAGTATATCAGCACCAGTGCTTTTCACCACGGAACTACAAGCTTCACGATTTTGATTTATATCCCGACCGATTCCAAATCTTATATATCTTCAACAAGATATTTAGATGGTCGCCTTCATTTGATGACTAACATTTGAGGACCTAGCAGTTGAGAAAGTAAGATTGCTTGCGTGATCCCCTAGCATTTGCTCCTACTTTGTTCCTACAGCAAGGAAAAGTAGGAATGCATAGACCTTCCAAATTCTGCTTGGAGTCCCATGCTGAATCGCCCTTACTTGCCATAGTTACACAGTGATCGTAGGCCTTCTAGCTAGTTGTCATGTAAAATAAATGATAATGGCCACCAAAGTCTTCACTATGATTGAGTACCCCCCGGTCATTCATTTCTTACTTTGTTAGAACTGATGAGTTCATCGGTAACTTTGTCAATTATGCACATGGGATGATGACGATGAACATACATATGTACATCTTTAATGACTTTCAGTCTAGCAAAAAATTAGAAAAAAAATAAAGACCTTCAGTCTTGCAATGTCTTATACAAAAAAGAAAAACAACTTTTTTTTCCTATGAAATATTATACATTTCTTTTAGTTGATTTTGCTGGTTTTCTTCCCACAGTAGAAATTTGAGTCTTCAACTGGGAGCTTGAAGTATCCTTAATCTTGGTTGTACCACCTAACGAGCGGTTCATCCACTTCTTGATTAATAATTTAGTCAAATCAGACATGAGAATTGCATGAGGACTTTCTAATTGATGGTTGTGAGACCCACATTTCGATTGCATTTCAACATATCGACTGTTAGATGCTTATGTATGTATGAGTAGACTACTTCTGAATTTTTCATCAAAATTGCTAATCGTTAAGATATCGAACTAGATCTAATAAATTGATGAACCCAATATGTCAAACCTGAACATTTCATGTTCATAAATGATAAATCACGATCATAAATGCCTCAACGATTTGCAATTCGGTTGCAAATTTTCAAAAATGATTTATTTATGAATATCTAAGCATTTGAGGATTGATTTACCGAAATATGATCGGAAAGTGAATCTCGCACTATTGATTAGATAATTCTCATGAAGTCTTCATTTTAATGATACTCACCAGAGCCCCACCAATATTACTATCTAAACAAGTTTTGTTGATCATATTCGTGGAATTCTTCAGACTCGCTGGTTATGAACTCGCTGGTTATGAACATTGTTTCCGATTGCATTACCTTATCCATTCATCTTGTCTCTTAACAAACCTGAGACTTTGCTTGACCTCTACTCATGAGTTGTCATGCTCTTTGACACAACACCCCGTGGCTGAGACGCTTATGTAAAATTATTTTAAATGGGTAAATTCATCTTACCTCCTTAAACTTTATACTTAAAATCGTCTGTGTCTCCGAACTTTTGATTTAATCACATATGCATTTATACTCTCTAATATGATCAATCGTAATCATTAGTAAACTAATTCCTTAATTTCTTCATAAATTAGTGACAATGCATACCCACTTAGGGTCAATTTTAGCTTGATCATGTAAATAGTGTGTTTCTTGCATGATTAAAGACTCAAAACTAATTTGAGTGGACAAAAATATATGAATAAATAGATAGATTAGTGAAGAATTGGCCATAATTGATCAAATTAGAGAACACAAGGGCAATGCGATCAAATTAGAAGTTTAGGTGCACAACTGATTTCAAGTGTAAAGTTCAAGGTAGTAAAATAATTTTAACTCTTATTCTACTGAAAAAAGAAAAAGAAAAAAAAGAGGTCTCCGTCACCAAACGAGGGTAAATGGGTAATATTGTCATGTGAACCGTCACATAGATACAAATTGTGTTAAAACAAAATTGAAAAATATTATGGATAATTGTGAGCGGTGAGCAAGAAATTCAGAAGCTCTCTCTTCTCCACCCTCCAAAGCAGTCTGTTGAATTCAATGGCGGTTTCTTCAATTTCCGCAACCCTAATTCCTTCTCTTCCCCTCTCCAATTCTTCTCCATTTCCTTCCTCTAAAGCCAAGCTCACTTCTTTCTCTTTGCCCGCTTCCCACAATGCCACAAAGCTTCCAGCTTTGAGACCCTCACTGTCGTCATCCACTAGGGTTTATGCTGCTCCTGAAGTCCTCGATAGCCCAGTTCCGCCTCCAGAAATCCTTCAAGGGCCCAATTCCGACGAGGTCTGTGTTTCTTCTTAGCCCATGAGTTTTCATTTGCTAATTCTCTGTTTTTCTTCTGAGAAAGTGTGGAATTTGAGAATCATTTCAGTTCTTTTTTTGTTAATCATTTTGCAATTTAGAGATGTAGCTATCCGGAATAGTCAGTTTCAGTTTTCATTTTATGAAATAACGAAATTTGGATAACAAGATTCAGGATTGTTTAAGCAAATTTATCATTCCTTTTGTTGTTAGCTAGCCCACTTGAAATTGAATTAAGTCCTCTGTTTGGTGATTGAGCAGAACTTGTTGATAGAGGAGTTTCAATTTTTTTAGCTATAATTAAGTGGCTAGTGTGTTGGAATTCTTAAACACAAGAAAGAGAACATGTAGTCGAATTCTCAGCTGCTAAATGAAGCTTAGTTATCATACAGTTACGAAAATGTGATTAAAAGGTGATGTTTTTTTTTTTTTGTTCGTTTTCATCCAATATGTTTTATCTGTATTTTGTAGACTCCGAGCACTTCGTCACTCAGCATTGGTGGGGATGATAAGGTAACTATAACAGTCACTCCTTTCTTTAGGGAATGAAAGAACCAATTTGAACAGTGAATTTAAAGATGTTTGAAAAGGTTCACACAGTAAACTAGAAGTATGTTTAGTCATCTGGGGCAGGTGTTCATATAAACTATTTGGGTAATGGCTCGGAGCTGCAGTTTCTATTCATCTGCTTATAACTCTATATTTGGTATTTTCTGTTGTGCTTTGTATTAATATGTAAATTATGTTGGAATTTGAATTGAAGTGTGATTTTCTAAGGATTCTCAAATCAATTGAGATCAGAAAACAGTTCTTTTCTTAGTGATGTTATAATGTAATACTAAAACTAGTGGTTTTAGTGCAGAATAAAGACACATCATGAGCCTTTCTGAATTTGTAAATGTAGTCAAGTAAGAAGCTTAATGTTAAGTCTTTTGTAAGGAGTTTGAGGGATATTAGTCTAAGTGTGCTTCCACAAAGAAATGTATGGAGAGCCGATGTTCTTGGAATGCTGCTTGAAGACTGCTGAGCAGATGGTGTAGTGGGATAATTTTGTCGTAAGGTGGTGTCAAACCTCTAACATGGAGAGAAACACGTAGTCATACTTTTACCTTGATCCCTGATTGAGCTTAGGCCGTACCTTAATCCCTGATTGAGCTTTTAGGTAATTTTCTTTATGCCACTGAACTACCTGTGAGGATTCAGCGTCTGCTTCTCAACTGTTCCATACAGATTCAATTTGATTACTCTTTATCTCTGACCTGAAAAGTAAAACAAAAAATTGTTCTACATGTAACTTTTTTGTTTATACACCTGATCCTGAAATGGACTTTGTTAAGCAATGAAATTCATCTTAAGGTCTTGGGCATGTAGATACTGCCATACAGTAAGATTGTGCCAGGACGGTGTTCCCCTTTTACATGTCGAGAGTTATGTGGCAAGGGAGCTCCATTTGATTCCTTACAGATTTGATGAACATGGATTCCATGTAGACTTGGGGTTGTTTGTCTAGAACTATTTATTGCCCATATATATGAGACAATTGGAATGGCAATTATGTTACAAGACTGTCAGCTTTCACCAGACTGTAAATTATTATAGTTGATGAAAATAACTGGTTGAGTATAATATGTATAAATCAGTTGTTTCCCCTATTTTCATTTATATATTTATTGTTGTTATGTTCTAAAAGTATGTATTCTGACAATCTCAACCTGTTCCCGTTTTCAGATAACACCGAAGCAGAAGATTAGGATTAAGCTTAGATCGTACTTTGTGCCTCTGATAGAGGATTCTTGCAAGCAGATAATGGATGCTGCAAGGAACACAAATGCAAAGACTATGGGCCCTGTGCCCTTACCAACCAAAAAGCGGATCTACTGTGTTCTGAAATCACCCCATGTCCACAAGGATGCAAGGTTCCATTTTGAGATCCGTACCCACCAGCGACTTATTGACATTCTTTACCCAACTGCCCAGACGATCGATTCCTTGATGCAACTTGACCTTCCTGCTGGAGTTGATGTTGAGGTCAAGCTTTGAAGAAAGGGGGCAGCTTAGGTATCTATCAGCTTCTCATGTTTGAGCAAACATGTTTGACAGAAATTAAGTTTTTAATTTGGAATGCAGGTGTATAAGTTATAAGAAGCTTGTTCATGTTTTCTTTTTATTGATGTCCATTCCAAAAACACCTTTGCTTTTGTGTTTATGCATTGTACTGGAATTGATCTACATATTTCCCATTCACTTTGCGTGACCATTTCTGGCAGGTTTTAATTTTGTGCACATGATCTGTTTTTGGTCTGGTTTTGTGGTGATAATCGTACATCCCTATCTCTAATTCTGTGGCTCTGTCTTGTATACCCACTCTGCAAGAATTGATGTGCGTGTTCTTCCTATACTATCTAGCTATGCAAGGTCAATTACTTTTAAATGCAATCGCTGCATGGCTTAGTATTTCACAATTTCCTGTTTCATTTTATTTCTTTTTTGCGTCAATTCCTCCTTGGATGATTATTATCAATTTTTGCTTGTTTTCACAATGTTCTAAACACTACAGTCACCACAGTTCATCCCACATTTGTCCTTGCTAACCCAGCAAATGTATGTTTTATGGTCATATATGTGAGTTTCTGCTATATATTTTAACCCATATATGGTCATATATGGTCATAGAATGGTTCTTAGCCCATTCTTTTAACTTACATAGCTGCTCTTCCGTGTTAGGTGCTGGATTTCAAGTAAAAGCACATGGAGGATTCAATGGTTCACGTTCATTTTATGGAGGGCGACAGACCTTAAGAGCAAGTTTTCTGATAATTTGACCCTTTCCTGAAATTGTTGTGTTTGTCAGTGATGTAAGCATATTATGGGATAATTGAACTGCCGGTTTTGGATCGGAAATGAAATATAGAGATTGGCATTTGTTTATATCCTTGCAATATGATCAGTTTCTCTTTGATAGACATATCTGAAATTACTGTAAAATATTTGCAAATATAATTATAACATCCGGTAAACATTTAAGAGATTTTTTTTTCCCACTAGAAACATTTAAGAGAATTATTGAACACAATTTTTAGTACAGATGTTTTTCTATTATTTTATAAAACTGATTCATCCGAGACACGATACAAGTCATACAACATAACAGCAGCACAAATTGCTTTAACTGCGACACACGTCTTCTCTACTTTATTTTAAGTTTCTTCTAAAAGTTAAACGTTAAAACTTTGAAAGCCGGTGAAATTAACAAAAAAAAAAAAAATCGTTCTATTATGTCTCATGTAAAAGTAAAATGGAGAAATTAGTCTACTCATTTCATTAAATAGTCCCTTTATATAGGGTGAGGATTACAATGGTAATAACAATTACAATAATGATAATAATGAATGATTGAGCTGTAACAACTAATTCCCTAATTCCCTAATTCTTTCTTCATCACTTCCATTTGTTTCTTTTAGCACTTCCATTTGTGCCAAGTCAAAGACGAAATGGTGCATGAATTGTTGTCTTACTAAAAACTTTGCTAAGTAATAATAAAAACCTTGTGGGAAAAATACATCTTGGTCGAAGAAAAAGAGCACAATGCACCTATTACATTTGATGATGACATGTGTGTGTTAGACCCCCCTACAGTCTACACCTCCCCCTGATCCCTACATCAATCAAGAGAGCTTGGAAAGTCTTCGCATTCATATGTTTTTCACATGTTTCTCAAATATGGCCTTAGGCAATGATTTGATAAACAAATCTGCCACATTCTCCTCAGACCTTACTTGATTCACTTTAATCATGAGAAGAGCCTGTTGTTGCTGATTGTAGAATTTTTTTTGGCAATTTGTGTTTTGTATTATCACCCTTGATATATCCTAGCTTCATCTGTTCGATGCAAGCTGCATTATCTTCATAAATGCAAGTAGGCTCTTTAGTGGTAGAACTAAAACCACTAGTCTCTTGAATATGTGCAATGATAGCCCTTAACCATATACACTCACAAACCGCCTCATGTAGAGCAATGATCTCAAAGTGGTTTGAGGAGGTAGCCATAATGGTTTGCTTGGTTGATCTCCAAGATATCGCCGTGTTGCCAATGGTAAATATATAACCAGTTTGAGAACGAATTTTATGTAGGTCAGAGAGGTACCTAGTATCAACAAAACCAACCAAAACATTATTTGGGGTTTCAGTGTAGTGGATGGCGCTTTCGCCATCAACATTTCCTTTAGGGATTGTAGTTCCATCTGCAGTCCCTCTTGTCTCTTCATAGGGAAAACAGCCCCAAGTCAATGGTTCATTTTTGTTATTGGAAAATGTTATTGATACCATTCCAATGACGCTGCGTTGGTGCTGAGCTAAATCTAGTTAACAAGTTTACTGAGAATGCAAGGTTTGGTCATATGCACTGGGCTAAGTACAATAATGCGCCTATTGCTCTTAGACAGGGAATTTCATTTTTCTGAATTTTTTTCGCCTCTACACATACATTGTAAGGACCTTTTTACCCTTATTTGTCTACCATAATTGAGCTTATTAGCTGTATGTCAGGTTAATCCTCATTTTTCACTGTTTTAAAACTTTGACCTTTTGAATTACTGTTCACTTCTAATTTTTTTGTCTCCCTATCTGCCTTTGCCTCATTCATCTTCTCCAGTACTTCATTTGGCTACAATGGAAGGTTACAATGATTACATGACGATTTTGGCTATCTGGTATATGGTTTAGAGCACTGGCGGACCTAGCATTGGCCAAGTGTGGGCTGATGCACCCACTCAAAAAATATACTTTGCTCTTCTCTATATAGAAGTTTTGGTTGCTAATGTGAATTTAGAGGTATATTAAGAAGGTTGTGCCCCCACTAAGAGCTAGTAATTGAAATTCTTATACATGTTTCTATAAATATTCTAGATCTTACTTATAGTTTCTTATGAAGATTAAATCCAGTAGTAAAATTTTATCTTTAGATTGTAGTTTTATAATTTTCGCGTATCATTTAACTATTACAGTTCAAGTTTGCCCCACAGAAGTAAACTTTTGAGTCCACCACTAGTTTAAAGTCGGACGAATCTGAGGACAGTGTCACTAACCTCTCTCAGCCATTGCTCAGACTCAAGTTCAGGTACTGTGAACGCCTCAAGTACTATAGAGTCTTAACACCCGTTCGATATAGTCGTTCTATTCACGACACACTGGATAAGAAAGAGTCGACCACTGTCCAATTCTCTTTAAGCGATTTTAGAAGAGATGGTGGAAGAGACTGGAGATCAGAGATCTGTAATGTCTTGCCCTCATTTATCATTAATGGCTATTCTAGAGCACTTACTAGAATAGGATTGTCGATGATATCGAAGAAGATATGAACCAAGGGATTGAGGCACTAGGCTCTAACAACGATCAGAGGATAGTGACCATCAACGTATTCGTAAGGTTGATACATAAGAAGGTTTGCCAAGTGCCAACCCGAGCTGGTGTTAAGGGAGCCAAGGAAAAAGATGCTGCATAAAGCTAGTGAGGGTCATGAAGGACCAAGAGGTTGAGGCAGCAGTACATGCAAGAAAAAAAGAAGATCAGAGCTGTTGATCAAAGTGTTAAGTGCTCTATTATTTGTCTAAATGAATTTGGTACGGAGGATATTGATGCTTTCTGTATGCCATGTTCACATGTCTTCCACAACAAAGACTGTACAGACCAGTGGCTCAAGGATCATGAAAACTACCTTGTTTGCTGATCTCAGCGTGTTATGTAATAGAGCTTTCTTAGATTGAGCTATTTTGTGGCTTGTTGTTTTGCAAATGCAGATAGATTTTTATTGTGTTTGTGTCAATCAATGTGCATTATGTATCTACTTAGTAGTTATCAAGTTTTTGCTATGTTGTTGTAATGATGAGGATGATATGCTTTTCTGTTTTGTACTATTGTAATGGTCTTCTTATTGTTACCTGCTTATTTGATAATAGGTGCATTGTAAAGTATGGTGCAGTGCATTTAATCGATTTTCTGCCTGAAGTGATTGGTTATTTTGTTGTTCTGCGTGGAGCAAATTGCACCGAGGGTGAATTTAAATTTTATCCTGAAAAATTTTTGTATAGGAATATTTACCAAAGATTCAGAGCTAGGCATAGTATACCATTATACATCTTATCCTACGGGAAAGTGGAAAGCTTCTAACCTTTAGTTTTGAAAATTTTTGGTGGTGAAATTCATTATGAGTATAACTTTAGGATAGGTGATGCAAAAGGCTATTAGGAAGAAACAAGGGTAAACTTTTTTATTTTATTTTGAAGAGTTTATAGGCAAGGATTTCAGTGCTGTGGAGGCTGTTCCCCTTCAAACTTTGGAGACCTGGGTGATTGTCAAGGGATTACCTTCGGCTCTGTGTAATAAGATGGCTTTGGCATTGGTTGGTTCCTCCATTGGGCGGGTCATCAAGTTTGATCAAACGGCCCTTAGCCGTAAGGAGGAAGAACAGAGGATTAGGCTTGAGTTTGACGTGAGGCGTACGGTTAGGGTTTGGAGGGTTTTTACCTTTCCCCTACTATGGAACCTGAACTCGATCTTGTTTTTGAAAAGTGAAGGGCTTCTACAAGGATTGCAGGCTGTTTGAGCACGATGTGATAGGTTGTGACAAGCTCCTGGTAAAGGAACGAGAAGAGTTCATGCTTCAATCGCTGGAGGCAGCACTGGCGGATCTCTCCATATTTTCACCTAGCTCGTCCCGGGGGTCTGGTGCTATGACTTCTAAGGGTCTAACGTTGATGACTGTGCAGGGTCTGATGGGAGTGGGAGTAATGCGATGATCATCTGTTCTGAGGCAGGTCGCGGTGCTAGGGATGGGGCACTGACCGATATGACGTCAGTGGTAGGGCAGACGTCGCTGAGCTCCAAGAGTGTTAAGGGTGTTAATGTATGTGACTGAGGGGTCTAATCAACGATAAATAGAGAGAGAGAGAGAGAGACACACACACACACAAGGAGTATAGTGGTTCGTCTCCCGCTACGTCTACTTAAAAGCTTAACTATGTGTGTTGGGCCTTGCGGCCCAAGAGGATTACATGAGATGTGATGGGATGACTTCCAAGTGTGAGGAGGGGTCCCTTTCATAGGTAAGGGAACCCCTCCACTTTACATTTTCTTCCATGTGGGATGCTATACCCACTATTCTAGTCTTTAGAAAACATGCTTGTGAAGGTACTTGGCAAGGCCGGGAAGGTGGCTTCCCGGCGAGGTATTGGCCGCTTTCGACAATCGTGGAGTAGCTTGGACATCCGGCTACGTGATGCATGTTGCGGTTGGGTCCCACCGTGGCTTGTGGGCCCCCCTAAGAGGGTGTTACTTATACTTGGTGACATAGAAAATAGCCTTACTAGTAGAGGTATCTACATGTGGAAACTCCTACCTTGGTGGAGAAAGGCATAATGGGGATGGATGCTGTATTTCTGAAGAATTGGGTGTGTACTTTTGCTTCACCACCTGTTCTTGATGTTATGAAAAAGGTGGAAATGCATGTGGTTGTCGTTCCTCCATCTGTTGTTATGGATGAGGATGTGACTATTCAGGAGCTAGCTTCTCTTTCTAGGAAGAAACAGAAAGTATTGAATGTCGCTGATAGAACCGGGAATCGATTCTTGGATCTCCCAAAATCGGGTCTTTCAATTGAGGAATGATTGACTTTGGCTCTGCAGCATAATCATGGTCACTTCTTATATCTCCAAAGAAGAAGAAGATGGGAAGACCAAACGGAAGTAAGAATATGTCCAAGCTAGCTCGGGAGCTGAATCTTGATATGAAATCCAAACGTCCAAAAAAATGGAAGACTCATAGTATGGCTTCTGAGAGTGAAAATGTCAATGCTACTGAGGGAGCAGTGGTGCAAGTTGTTGAGGCTAGCCCTATTGTGGCCTCGGGTCCAAATGAAGGGGGAGTGGGTGAGGGCTCGCCTACGTCTTTTGGCTCCATTTTGTTTTAATTTCAGGTCGCAAAGATCAGCGGTTTCGTTGAATTTTTTATGTTTTGCTTCGGTGCTGCTCGATCTTTGTTAGAATAAAGGTGCTTAATTTTAAAAGGTGGGTGTACTTGTGGTATACTGGGCTCTTGTTCTGCTTCTAGAATAGGATTTTAAGGTACTCTGTAATACGGCTCTTTCTGATAGCCCCTTTGGGTGTGTCGTGTTGGTACTACTTGCTGAAATACAATATTGGGATGACCTTTTTACTCAAAAAAAAAAAAAAAAGACTTCCAAAAAGCATATGTTGTGAAATTTACTTATCTGAAGGTATACCTTTCATACATTACACTGTATTTTATGTATCTAAGACATATATACATGTCTGAATTATCTTGAAAAATTATACAGTAGACAATGCGTTAGTGAGGGCGGCCCTTCTACTAAGGGATCCTTGTTTTTAGTCATTTTAATGGATCTCTTGTGGGACTCACTTTTCGATCACATATTAGCATCTCAACAATTCGTGTGGAGCTCAGAGTGGTTGGTGCAGCAGTTTTTCAACTCATTTACACCGCTCACATTTGAATTAGGATTCCTCATTACATTAGGTTTTATAAGAATCTATACATGAATCAGAATTGTTGTTCCCATTGCTAATAGGTATAGGAAACCTTTATGGGAATGTACCTAGACGTATTAGCCTATATAAGGAACTACTTAGTCCACCTAGACGTTTTACAACACCTGAGAATACATTGTTCTGCTCATTAGAAAACTCTCGTTAAGGATAGCTCGAGAAGAACCAACCGAGTGCATCAACTCATCAAAATCAACTCGTGATCTTCTACAATGGCTGAAGCTCCAGGTATGTCTATATTCTTAGGCTTGAGTACAAATCTGCACAAATCTGCATATACACATATTCAGTTATATTTTTGATTTACAAGCTCAGACTTCTGTTCATCTTTTTTTCTTTCTTTTTTTACTCTAGGTTTTAAATTTTAAATTTTGAGTTTTACTCTTTAGGGGTTGTTAGATTCTATGCACCGAATTGACTGTGTTTTGCTTTTAATTGCAGAATCCTGGTTCTCCATATTCACTGATTTATTTTTCGGAAAACCAAAACCAAAAGTGAAGAGTAAGTTTCTTATTCTGAATTGTTATGTAATTGATTAATTTCATATATATATATATGTATGTATGTATGTATGTATGTATGGATGTGGGGCTTGAAACATTTATTATTGTACCAGCTCTCTGTCATCCACATTAGGTTGTTGTTGTTTTTTGATTATCTTCTTCTTCATACGGAGCTGCTGATGGAACATTTACCTTTTATCTTTTTTTTTAGAAAATAATTGTATGGTTGTATGTATGGTATGTGAGTCTAATGGTTCTATTGGTTTCTTGGTCATGTTAACATCAATGTTTTTTTTTTTTTTTTTTCTCTCACGTAAAATGAATATGTTTCATTAGGTACTCCTAGTCAACGTCAGGATGAGCTTGTGAAGAAATTCCCTGGGTCAAAAATTATTCGCCGTCCAAATCCAATGGAAGAAGCCGATGATTCACCTTACATTAAGTTTCCAAACCATAATTGCGAGAATTATATGAGAAGACTATATGAGGTAACTTTAAAACTTCTGTTTACTACTAAAACAGCTTTTTAAATATGTCATACCAAACTTGGTCTTCCCTACTTAGTTGTCGTGTAGCTTGATGAGGTCACTATATAGTTCTTGATATAAGTTCATTTCAATGTTTTATCAATGAAATTCTTCTTGAAAAAAAAAAAAAGGTCTTGGCCTTACTAATTAATTATATGAAGAAGAGATGAATAAGATCTATATTTTATGGTAAAAACAAATAGTAAGTCATGAAATAACCTGAAATTTTGAATGAATTGGCTTTGTTTTTTTTTGGGCAGGCAGTGAGAATTTACGGGAAGGATTATTGTGAGATGGATTACAATAGTCGCGTATATCAACGAATAGTACGCCAGGACTGTGGTATTGAAATTCACCCTGCAGATGAGTTAAAGAATGAATGATTCTACTTTCTACTTGACTTCTGGGTTCAAACTGATATCAGTATTGCAGACAATAAAAGAAGTAATTTTGAATTTCGGTAGAACATTTATTGTGAGGATGCATTGCATATTTGCATACTTGCTGTTTATACTTGCATTCTCTTGGTTGAATTTATTTCCATATATATATTTCTTTTGTCAAATAATTTCATACTTGTAATTTTATTTTGCTTTAGCTTGAAAAAAAAAACCCACCTAATTTTGAGATTGTCATTCTTAGTTTCTATTACATTTGAAGGACAAAAGTTTCACCTTGGAGAGCTTGCCAAAATGGAGAGGAAGCACACCACTCAATTGATTAAAATAGAGGTTAAGGATTGAGAGATTGGTAAGGTTGGCAACTCTATCAGTAGTGACTCCATAGAGGGTGTTTGGCTCCAAAACCAGCTGGTGTGCAAACAGTCTCTTTTGAGCGAGTGGTTGCGCAGGCGTGCCAGCACCGCGGGGTGCAGTCGTTGGGGTAGTCCCGTGACCTGACTTCTTCTTCAAGCGCTGTGGACGAGGAGAGCACCAACCTCGTCACCAGGTTCTTTTCTTGCCTTCCGGAAAAGGACTTCTTGCCTTACGCGGGTAAGGGCTTTGGTTGTGGTCTCTTTGCGTTCACCAAATCGATACTCAACTTGAAAGCTGAGCAGAGCAATCACTGGGAAGTTGGAGAGGAACACGGGTTTGCTAAAGCGTGACTTTAGCTTCGCTGGGTTGCGAGGGCGTTACCCTTGCTTCGCTGGAAGTAACAGTGGCGGTTGTGCTCGCAGTCGGCTCCTGGGGAGACTGGGACTGGAAGTACGGTCGCCGAGTTGAACTGGTGAGGCTGACAGCCGGCTCGCGAGGAGACTAGGACTGGCGGGCGGTCACCGAGCTTCAACGAGGTTGAGGGTTTGCTCCGAGGAGGCTTTGTAATCGCTGGGATTGATTGCTCAGAGAGATCAAAGGTCAAAAGGTCCTTTCTGTATCGTGTTTAGCCTCTATATATAGGCTTACTGCAGATTCACTTCCCTAATAGGAATGGAATACTATATCTTGGGCCACAGTTATTGGCCTTGAATCAAATCAAAACTCTTGATAGCATTGATATTATTATGAGCGATAACTATCCTCTTCTATCGTCGCTAGAATATAGGCAAGGATTAATTGCCTCAATGAGAATCCTAGATACGATCGCTGGATGCAAGCAGTAGGATACGCATGTATTAATTGCAAATATATCTTCACGCCCCCACGAGCGCTCAATTAAGGATGATATCTCCTTGTGGAACACGGGATGAGCAATACCACAACCCAAATCCGTATAGTCCCATTTTTGGGCCGCAGATATCGGCCCACTGGTTCAGACCCACTAAAGGATTTTAACAAAATTACTTTTGGGCTCAAACAGAGGGAACAAAAAGGTAATGCAATTTCTTTGAGTGTGGTAGCATTATATATATATATATATATATAGGATTTTTCTCAGGTAAGGATGTCCTTACCTAAGCTTATGGAACGGATTTACTGTTTTCACCCACCCACTTTCCGATCACATTTTCACATCTTAACCGTTCATTTTTAGGTACTAATGTATGGATCACCTCTGCAAAATTTCAGCCAATTTGGTGATCGTTAAGGCATCCAAAACTGCAATTTACACGAACGAACCGAATCTGTCGAACCGGAACCGTTCGTTTACATTGTTGTAATTTGCAGTTTTGGATGCCTTAATGATCACCAATTTAGCTGAAATTTTTGAGAGGTGATCTATACATTAGGACCTAAAAACTGAACGGTTAAGATGTGAAAATTTGATCGGAAAGTGGGTGAAAACCGGAAATCCGTACCTAAGAAAAACTAAGGACGTCCTTAGTGTAGCCGGACTGTATATATATATATATATATATATATATCTCTCTCTCTCTCTCTCTCTTAGAATCAAACCTGAGAGATTATTGTGCCCAGTACGAAATACCTTCAGTTTGGACAACTGCCCTAATCCACTCGATATACTACCATTGAATTCATTGAATGAAAAATCTAAAAGAGAAATCAAGGATGAAGAATGAAGACAAATAGAGGAAGGGAGACACCCTAAGAAGGTATTGTTCCTTGCACGAAAACTAGTCAAATTCCTAGATTGTCAGAAGAATGATGATGGAATATATTGTATCAGTGAAGTGATTATTGGACAAATCCACAACTTGGATAAGGGTGGATGGTAGAACATATGGTAGTTCTCCCGAGAGAAGGTTATCGCTCATATTAATGACCTCAAGAAACATGGAACCAATATGATCTACGAAACCATAAAGGGAATTGTGGGAGAGATTCAGATGAGTAAGACGTGTAAGATTTTGTAGAGATGATAGATGAAAAGTATCTCCATTGTTTCTGAGGCCTTTGGAGAGTACGTAACCTAAAATGGGTGATCAAACCATCCAGATTACAAGTGACTCCTTCCCAGTAACAACAATTACTAGAAGTCCAATTTAGGGAAGGAAAAGACAGTGTCAGGGCGAAGGACAAGAGAAAAGTGCGGTCAGTTTGGCTGCAAGCAGCATGAATGAGAGCAGATAAAATAGAAGAGAACGTGATTAGAATGAGAAGGAAGCCTATAGCCATTTGGTTTGTAGTAGATTTAGATTTCTTTGGATGTCCACATGTTTATGTAGTATATATACACATTGGAGGCAACAGCTTATTGTTCAAGTGAGTTTCAGCATCGTTGGCTAAACAGAGAATGTCAATTAAGTTAACAATATTGGATGACATAGAGAGGACGACAACAAAAAACAAAAGTGCAGCAAGTGATCATTAATTCCACAGTCCACTGTAGTCGACGTTGATACAAAATATGAACTAATAATTACATATCATATGACACTACCTAGATATGTTGACCACAGCAATGCTTGGATAATTTATGATTTTGTCTATCAAACTTCAATGTTTGTCTTCTTAGGATTACTGGGAGGGGAAGTCTTCTTAAAATAATTTTGAGCTAACCAGAGAGAATGAATGAAGCCTCAAGTAATGCAAGTGGCAATTATATATAAAATGCTTACCAATTTTAAGCATCTAATTTATGCACTAGCCTCTTTCTCTCTCCTAAAGTGTTTTTCCTATTTCAACAGGCCTTCTCTTTTCCCTAGCAGCTTCAACTTCGTTGCTTTAATTGCTTAAACAGAGTTCATATGAAAGGCCCGTTTGGTTGGCAGGAATGTCAAAATACAAAAAGGATTTATTTTTCTTTCGATACCGATATGGAATGTAATAGGTTTTGATATTTCCGTGAGTGTTTGGAACATTACTGGAAATTAAATTCTGGAATTAATTTTCTATTCTTATTGTAGTTTTTTTTTTTTTAATCAAGCCCCTGGGGCAAAAATAATATATTTATCACAAGCCAGAATAGGCCGTTACATACCCTTCCGCTGTCATTTAAGGACATAGTGGTAGTACCCACAGTGGTCCATAGAAATAGACCTACTCATTATACATTCAAATACGTACAGGTAGCGGGGATCCTCCATTGGTACTACGTCGGAGGCGCTAGAGTTCTAGGTTCCTAATACAAGGAAACTTATTGTAATTAGACAAAAAAACTAAAAACATAGGGTTGGGCCAAGGGCCTAAACCCTAGCCCAAATTTAGAAGCTAATGGACTAGGGTAGAACACCAGCCCAACAACCTGAAGCCCAATAGGGTAGTCAGCCAAGGAGATCACCCCAGGCTCATCGTCCTGGTTCGGGCCCAGTCCATCGTCTTCTCCCATCACCCTCGTCGTACGTCACTTTCAAGCCGAGTTCCGTCTGACCCATGCCGCCAACCCGCTTCGTCGCGATCCACACTGCCATGGCAGCGATCCAACCATACCGAGCTACGTCGCCGACCTGCGTCACCACTGGAACAACAACACCATCCCCAATCCGGGTCCTCACAAACCCCACACCGCCACTTATCGAAACCCATGTCGGCGCCGTCGGTCCAAGAAGCCATTCACGGGGATCGATTACCAGCTTGTAACAGCACAACCACCACCTCCGCCACCAGCCCAGCCGAACCAATTGACACAACCCGGGAAAACCTCTTCGACAGAGTCCTATGGACAATAGATATCGATCTCCCGTTCGGCAACAAACCTCATGACGACAGCGAGGCCAAACCCCATGACGGCAGCGAGGCCGGAGGCCACTCGGACGAGAAGAAATTTGCAACAAAGGAGTACGCCCGGCGTTAGGGTTTCTCTAGGTGAGAGAAGCCTTCTTTCTTATTGTAGTGTTTAGTAGGTCATAAGAATAAAATATAAAATTATAATTTTCAATAACACCTTTTTACTAATTAAAGTACAAAATGACATCAACTTATAAAGAATATTGGCGGGGAACATAATTTCTTTTAGAGTGATAATTTATGTAATTTTGCCTTTGACAGTGGAAAATGTAATTTAGAATACCACCCCTGACTAGGTAATTTTATTCAAGTTTTATGAGGGGGTCAATTTCCAGTCAGATCTCATGTTTTATTTCCTTTCTAATCTCTAATTACAACCAAACGACACCTCTAAATGGAAAATGAAATTGATTCCCATTCCATACCATGATTTTCTACCATCCAAATGGGAAAAGATATGGGAGGATTCACTTTCCCCAATTTTTTTCTTCCTTTGGGAAACTAGTTCATTTTCTTGTGCTTCCGAAACACAAGAAATGAATAAGTTTTAGCCTTTTTAGAGCGAGCATCTAATCCCACTTTAAAATTCAAGTTAGCATACACTCTCACAAACAAATTAAAAACTTTTAGTATAAGGACGAATACCTCGTGAATTACAAACCTATGTTTTCTTATTGTAGTAGTAGCTCAAAATCTATGTAATAATCTGTTCCCTTTAGCAAGTAGACAAATCATGAGGAGGTGAAAGAATTCTATTATGATGACTAACACCATTTGGACTAGGAACGCCGTAGACATTCCCCATGTTTGATGACGCTCTATGTGACAATGCATCAACCACACGCCTGGATTATCTGCTCTGAATCAGATTGCGACCCAGCCATTTTTAGGAACTCCAACAGTACTCTCCTCAGGAGGATCAACAAGAATCTATCTCGTAGGATCCTGTTTAGGGTTGAAATTTCCAAACCCGGAGCCAACAATGGATATATGTAAATATACAAGATGGTTATCACTTGCTCCGTTGCAGAACCAGCTCAACACTTGCATTGTACTTCGAAACCATCACCTTAGTCCCATAGGAAGGTGCCAAAAATCTCTCTGGAAGATCATCACCAGTGTAATTGAATTCCGTTGGTGGTGGTTTTCCTGGACAATCCTTCTCGAATACCCCCAGAATTTTATATTAGTAAGCTCGAAGGATGTCAATCGACGGTGGCATGACAAAGCTTATGTTCCCAAAGGGACCAGTGCACGCTTTATTACTGCAGTTAAGTAGGAACACGGATATGGTTAAAAACAAGTGGGTGTCTACTTGTAATGGGACTTTGGTAGGGTGGTCTTTGTTGCAAGGCTCCTAAATTGCTTGGTAAAGTCTGTCGCTTCTTGGGTTCTGTTATAGGGTGGAAGATGTGGGAAAGCAGGACGTCCTCGAGAGTGGTGGTCGTGATCATCTGAAACATGATATTTAACAATGGCAGATGTCATGGTCTTGTCGAAACCAGCTCTGATGGCGCTTGAATATGCTCCTGCAGCCATGACATAAAAAAAGAGTCCATTAGGTTGGTTTGCTTCTAATAACAGGTCCATGGATTGGCCAGGGGCTATCATTATGTAGGAGGTTTCAGCTTGTTTTGTATAGGAAGTTAGGAACTATCTTTTCCGACTAATATCAGCTTGTGATGTGCAATGCCGAATAATAGCTCTTCGTCCATTACTTCACTAATGATCCGAAGAAGATAGGTTTTTCCATGTTCAACTGGCATATTAAAGGTCCCATTTTTGGCCTGGTTCTCCATTTATGGTATAGGCATATGAGAGTATAGATTCTCCTGTTAAATTTGCATTCTCCATGACATCTCTCTTCCACCACTCACCTAGTATGACTGGGACCTCGGCATAAGGTTTTGGGAAAGGATAGCATGATCCAGGTTAGGGATAAACAAAAATGGCTCCATGAACCGTTGCTCTTGCCCATCCACTATGTGCAGGCCGGCCACCATATTGTTCCTTCTTCTGTAGTAAACACAATTCTGTAAGTGTACTTGTTTCCTGGCTGTATAGGACATTGTGTGATATACTCTGGTCCATTGGACCAAGGATTTCTTACTCGTCTAACTCCGTGCCAATGAAGAGTGATATTATTGTTCGCCTGGTTATCGACTTCAATAACCATTTCACCCCCTCTGTGAGCTTTCAAAGTTGGCCCTGGGAATCTCCCATTCACAGTCAAGATGTCCTTACTACAACATAGTCGACTATAAGAAGACGATTTTACCACAAACTTGTGGTGATGCGTTAATTTCCCATTTGCAGCATCAAGGAAAAAAAAAAAACAAAACAGCACAAAAGCGAAAAACCCTATAGAGTTAACCATAGGATCAGAGCAAGTATTTTCAAAGGTCAAAACTGGTTTCAAAAGAAATGTCACCGAATTAACTACTATATATATGCATGTAAAATTGTAAATGCTCGACTTTTTTTTTTTCCTGCATTTTCTTCCATATTTTCATGCTTTTCTTTCTTAAGCTTGTGACAGATGGAGGTGCACATAATACACGTTATGTAGAGAAGAAAAATGGCACCTACATTCCTACTAAGAAACAAGAAAAGTGTGCATAACAAGTTAACAACATAGATGGCGATTTAGATGAGCAAGAGCAAACAAAGTATAGCAGTTTTAACTTTTAACGCACAAACACCAGAAACATACTACAGTGCGAAGCTTTAAACCAATTGAAATCTAATAATTCCTTACGAAAAGAAAATGAAGTTACATTAGACTACTCGTGAAAGTACATCAGCACATCAGATGAGAAGTCTCATGCAGTGAAAGATACCACAAATTAGCAAAGGATGTTACTGCACTGCAAATCTGCAACAACAAAAAACCAGCTACATTGGTCGATGCAGAGTATGGTGGTCGCCATTTTTCACTGCATGATAAGTCTGCAATGAGAAATGAAACAATCGCTTCCCCTTCATGCTAACACAGTATCTTAGTTTCTTGAGGTACAACTGTATATGAGTGCAACAAAATGGCTTTATTTTCAGCCAATGCAATTTGGAAAATAATGTAAAATGATCTAGCATGCTTCTAAGAGATGGTAATTCCAGATTGAACCAAAATCATATAATATAATGTGATACACAGGGAAAATAAAGTTCCAAATGAAAACCAAAATTAATAGGGCAGATTAGTAACCTCACAGTATAAGAGTATATGGGAATAAGTAATAAATGTCATATAAGAGGGATGGTCTATCTGTCCAATGAATAACATCAAAATCCATTTCATGAAAATGGTCACGAAAGACCAAACTGGTACTTTTGCAATTTGGTAAGTTGAGACTATAATAGAGTATCTAAGTTGCATATCCAAACAACATTTGGAAAAAGTAAAATCTGCAACCAACAACAAGAAAAAGACGGAAAGGGGAAAAGAACCACCTAAATAGGTTTTAGAAAATACCAGCGGGCTAGTGTGAGATCAGACTCAATGAGTATACGCATTTGAAGAATAAGATAACCAAAAATAAAAAACATTGGAAATCAGCACTAGTAAGTACCTGTTCCTTCCATCAGTAGGATCTTGCATTCTCCTCGTTGAGTAATTGGAGGGTCTGACCATAAGAATCCACAGTGTAGTCCTCATATCCAGTAACCTCAAGTCTTCTACGTTCTCGGGTCACAGGTTTTTGTGAAAGTAATCCATAGTACCCTTCCAGATCATCAGCAAGTATTAATTCACCACTTCTCATGAAACATAATGAAGCAAATGATGCTACTTGCATCAATAGGGTCCAGGACTCAGGCCTGCCATAATCATTCAATACCCAAACCTGAAGAACACCAGCGTCTTCAACAAATAAAGCAATGGATTTCTGATCACTCGAAAGAGACAATTCCAATGACTCAACTTCCACAAGTGTTCTTACACTCTTTGGCATCATTATCTCTGGGCGAAATGACTCAGTGCTGACATCAAATACCAAAATAAAATTGTAATGATTGTTATTTTCCCTCCGCGATGCTGGCCAATGAAGAGCACCATCAACAAAAGCAGCGCGTGCACGTCCCTCAATTCTAATTAGAGGAGCAATTTGAGGGTGCTTCCAAGAGTGTGCAACAAGTGAATAAAGCTCAACAACAGTTCGACATTCACTACCCGGTAATTCATCCAAAAGACTGGCAAGTATCACAACCTTATAGTCATTGTTCATAGCATCATGACCAAACCCAACAGAAGCTTCATAGAGACCATGAGTCTCGAAGGTAACATTAGGATGGGGAAGGATAACCGACTTTCTTAGGAATGGATTGCATAATATGAAGTTGTAACCATATATACGGACATCATCTGCAAGCAAAACTATGCCATCACAAATGCCAGCAACACGAAAACATATATTCCACCTAGGACCAACTGGGACTCGAATCCTGCTGTGCTCAAGAAAAGTGGGGTCATCATAGTGCAAGGAGTAAACTTCATTTCCTAATACACGGGAAACGGTTTCCCCTTCGACCTCGAAGGTAACAGTAGTACCATGGACCAATAACAGTTGAGTACCATTCTCGATAGCAGAATTCTTTGCACAGCTGTTGTAGTCTCCGATGAAGCTCTGGTCTTTTATCACTGTTCTCCAAGACTTGCGCACAGAGGTGCATCTGATCAAGCACTCTACTGGTAGCCTAAACAAGATGTTTAGTCTGATCTCCTGAGGAAGAAGGGGAATAATTCCTTCAGTTTCCAAGTTCCCCCTGCAATTTCCAGCCACATAGGGTGAGAGAGAGATAGTCTCTTAACCATTGAACTAAGGAAATGTTTTCTAATAATCTCATTTCATTTAACACAAGGAAATTCCTAACATCCCAGATTCCTGCTGGAAATTAACAAACTAAATACTGATGTTTAACATCCTAGCTAGATTACTTTTCAACAAATGCAGTTGGGTATGGCGTCTTCTTTCCTCTTTATATGGGCAAGGGTAAACTAAAATCTAAACCAATACATCATTTTTTGTTTTTTTCTTTCGATTTTTTTGTTTTTCTGTTTTGTTATATCAGTCAATTAAGTACCACACACAACGCAGGCATTCTCTGATTCCATGAATCACAAAGCTTTACCGAAAAACTAGTAAGAGTACTAAAAAACAGAGAATCAACGAGTCCTAAAGAAAAATGGTACTAAATAAGAAAAAAAATTTGTTCGTTGATGGAGTGACAAACTTTAGGGCGAGCGAGAGACTTACAACGAGGATTCGCTTTTCTGAGACATTGAACCCTCTCCTCTTCGGTAGCACAAACACTAATCAATGGAGCACAAGATGCTCTCTTTCTCGGCTTCTCGGGAGAGGATCCTCTCCTAAGCTAAGTTTTCTGCTGAGCTACCTAAGCTTTGAAGAAGTCTATTAGTAGATCCAAGGGTCTACAAGACTACAACAAGCCTGACATAATGTCTTTGCCTCTTTGTTTAACTTTTTTTCTCTCCAATTGAGAACCTGAGCACTTCTCTCTCATCTGTTCTTGGAAAATTTAAATAAATCTCTCTGTCCTCTTCTCATCTTCTCTCTCTCTCTCTCTCTCTTCCCCCTCCTTCTATACTCAGCAATTCCGATTGTTGATTGTAAAAAAAAAATGGGTAAAAAAATCTTCTCTTGATAACCTGAGCATTTCCGTGCAAATCCAAGACTAGAGACGATACAAGCAATCAGGGCGCTGATAGTCCATACCACCCTCACCTTCAGCCCACCGATGAAGACGGAATCAAATCCGGCGGTCACCAGCGACGGTGTCTTCCCTATGAATCGAAACTTGGCTTTCCATTTCAGAACGGTCCCCTTTTCGAGGCAGATATCGGGGCGGAGAGTTGGGGATCCGGGTCCGAGTAGGGTTGGGCTTGGGTGAGACGATGCTGTGGAGAGAGACTTAAGGATGCAGCAGAGGGCGGAGGCGAGGAGGTCGGAAACGTTTTCGGTCTGGTCAGTCAGTGTCAGAGATGATAGAAAAAAGAAAGAGAGTAGACTAAGAGCAAAAAGAGAGAAGAACAATAAAGAGAGGGAAACAAATAGAAAAAGTAAAGTAAGGCTTGTTGTAGTCTTCTAGACCATTGGATCTAATAATGACACATGTCATCATCTCCTTCAAAACTTAGGTAGATCAGCAGGATCCTCCCCCTCTTTCTCCGCTGGACGATACGAGATTGATTTCTTAAAATCCATCTCATCTATGAGGCTCTGGAGACTTAAGGATACAGCAGAGGTCGGAAACGTTTTCAGTCTGGTCAGTCAGTGTCAGAGATGATAGAAAAAAGAACAAGATAACAGAGAGACTAGACTAAGAGCAAGTTCACCCGTTGGGTCACCAGCTCACCCACTATTCACTGCTTTTTAGAAGGCTTTAATATATAAAATTCCATTTATATTGTTTTTCCTTTTTTGTTTTTT
Organism: Rosa lucieae; assembly: GCA_024704745.1. Classification (NCBI taxonomy): domain Eukaryota; kingdom Viridiplantae; phylum Streptophyta; class Magnoliopsida; order Rosales; family Rosaceae; genus Rosa; species Rosa lucieae. Next base: position 57,038,739 of record CM045496.1, read on the forward strand.
AATCTTATAAATGAAAAATCATACAATGAATGATGCAATTGAGAGATGCAATTGAGATTATGAGACATTTGAGATATGGGAATACATAGCCGGAAACATAAACTCTGTGAAAACATAAACATCAAGTGCACCCCTGGAAACCAACAAACTGATCCAAACAAAAAAATCTAGAAGGCTTTCATGACCACCTCCATTCTGCAATGCTACATATTACAAGACCAAGTAGTGTTCAAAAACAATCGGAGGAATATTGCAGCATAAACTTCATATATCACCTTGCAAACTTTTCATCTGAAAGCCAAGAGAGATTATTTTGAGATTACCTGCAAAACACCATTGAAGGTTTTAATTGATCAACCGAAAATATAAAAACTCCAAAATCTCAATTGCAGACGAAGAGCCACACAATAATCTCAACAACCAAACAAGACGCTGCGATACAAAAGAAGAACAGAAATTTAGTTTTAGATTGAAAAAGAAATTGGAAAACTCTATGATGGCACAGTCAAAAGGTAAAGTTACAAATGGAGAACCAGAATTCGATCAAAACAGCCAGAAATGTTTACCTTGGTCGATGACACCTCACACTTTGGAGCCTCACTCTCAACGTACGCCATCATCTCCTCCTCCAAATTCTCAGGATCATCATTATCCTCCTCGTCATCGTAATAGCCTTCGTCCTCGCTGCTCACATAATAGTCGTCCTGCATTGTTGAAAACCAAACCAAATTGCTGCAGAGAAACCAAAACTCCGATGAGGGAGAAAAGAGAGATAAAAAAAATTCCGGGGGAAAAAGAAAGCTTCTAGGGAACCAAAACCCCTAGAAAGAATGAGTCTTTTTTCCCCTTTCCCTTCTTCTCTTTGTTGCTCTTCTTCTTATTCTTCTCTTGTGTGGAATTAAACGAATCAGAAAGAGCCATTGTGGGGGGTTTATATAGTGATCGGGTCCGATTGAAACTCTCCTTCTTTATGATCATCCGAGTCATCTGCAATCTTGTGCTTACTACATGCTAACAACTAATTTATGATCATGAGCCAATTAAAAGTCAAAACCAATCAAGATGCCACTGAAGAAATAAATACCAGATCTATTGATACAAACTGAACAAATGAACAGAGACGAACTGCAACTAGATGCCACTAGATACCACAGGCCTTGTTTTGTTCTGCTAATTGCCTTAAACAACAACAGAAATAAAGATCACCACGTTCCATATACTTACTGATATACAAGTCTTTAGGCTATAGCAACTCTGTTCTCATCTACGAGCAAAAGTCTTCATTCGCAGCATCTGAAGATGAACCTGAGCATCTTTGATCCATGTTCTGGTTATTCAAGAAGAGAGGTGAGATTTGAAGACATGCAAAGTGTTTGAGTTTCTGGGTGAGATGAAGGAAGAAAGATGGTGAAAGGGGAAAGAGAGACGCACCGAGAGAAAGTGATCGAGAAACAATAAAAAAAATAAATGAAAAAAGGGGAAGAGGCTGTCAAATTTGACAGAGGAGAGAGTTAGGTCAAATCCACATGGAAAAAACAGGCCGGTTGGAGGAGGGTTTGGGCTGTCAAAAATTTCCGTTGGGCTTCCACATGGCATTTGACCTCTCCATTGGAGATGGTCTTACTCCACTAAAGATTTGTGTGTTCACTTACCTAATTTAAAGATAAAAAAATAAGTTTGCCCTCTGAATATATAATTAAAAAGTCATAGTGATTTCGCCGGACTCCGGTCACCGATTGCTGGAATCTAATCACCTGAGACTTTTATAACCCTTCAATAAATTATAAAACCCAATAAATATTTATTTTGGGAATAAGTTTATTTGGAGGCAATAAAAAGTTTATTGGTATTATAGGGGGCAATAAAATTGGATGACGGACTCCGGTTACTGATTCAGAGGTTCCCAAAGAGATCGCTAGAGACTTTTATTAGCCCCTTAATAAAACCCAATAAATTTTTTTTGTGGGGAAATAGAAAGTTTATTGGGTATCATTGGGGGCAATAAAACGGAACGCCGAACTCCGGTCATCGGTCCGGAGGTTTCCAGAGACTTTTACTACCCTCCCCCAATAAAATCCAATAAAGTTCTACTTGAGGGCAATAAGAAATTTATTGAGGGGCAATAAAAAGTTTATTTGGTATTATTTGGGGGCAATAAAACCAAACGCGGGACTCTAGTCACCCGTCGCAGGACTCCGATCACCGACATAGTTGAGAATAAAAGATCGAGGTGGGTGACCAGAATTCGGTGATCGGATGAGTCCGGCGAAGTCTCCAATGACTCCTCTCTTTCTACGTGCCAAAGGGAGACAGGGAAAAATTGTTCAAAAAATAATTAAAAAAACTTAATTGGGTATTAAGGCAAAAAATATGTAATTTGTTGGGTAAGTAGACAATTTTATAAATTATAAGATGTTTGGGTAGGGAGAAATTCTTAGGTGGGGTTTCCCCACCACGTGGCTTTAGGGCCCTCCAATCAAAAACCAGAAATTTTTCCCACTTTACCGAAACTGCCCCTACTTTTTAAATATATAATATCCAAAAGACCCCCCTGCTGGACAGTGATTGGTCTGCCGCACCACGTGGCGGTACGGGTGCCCCACGCATGTCTTTCTCTTGGGTAGGTGACCCGTGAAAAATGCCAGGCACGTTTTCAAATCTTATATATTAATAGAAGGATTAAATATTTGTTACTCCTCAAACTTTTTCCTTAAAAACAGTTTGGTCCCTCGCCTTTTAAATTAAACTGAATAGTCCTTATTCTTTCTAATTCTCACATAACAAGTCCACAATAGGTCCAAAATGACTATTATACCCCTCACTTCCTTTTTTATATTATTTTTCTTTTCTTTTTATATTTTTTCTCTTTTTATTTTTTCAATCCCTTTTTTATTTATTCTCTCTCTCTCTCCCTCTCCCCTCCAAACCCGGCCGAATTAGAGAATAAACAAAATACCACTCTCTCTTCTCCTCCCTGAGCCTTCTCTCTCACTCTCTCAGCAAACATGAGTGAATTCGTCGACCTAGAATCCCATACATGTCAGCCCTCCCCTACTCCCCTCTCCGGTGCTGGACCTGCCGCTCCGTCCTCAACCCCTTCTCCACTGTTAAGTACGCCGCCAAGATCTAGATCTGCTTTCTGCTTCACCTGTAACCACTTCCCTCCCACTGCGCCTCCATCTCCGATGAAAACCTCCCCGCCGAGCTCTTCCCCTAATACACCACCGGCCCCGGTCTTCATCTTCGTCGTCGACACATGCATGCCGGTCTTCATCTTCGTCGTCGACACCTGCATGCCGGTCTTCATCTTTGTCATCGACACCTGCATAATAAGGAGGAGTTGTAGTTTCTCAAGTTAGCTCTGTCCCAGGCGCTGGTCTTATTGCTCAATCACTCCATCGTAGGGCTCATCATCCATAATAGGGAAGAGGGCCTAGTTGTCGATTTCATTGGCGATGAGGATTAGAATTAGGTTGTTGGGAAGGTGGAAATGAGGGATCAGAATTCGTCTTGTTCTTGAATTCTGGACTTGGAGGAAACGATGAGATTCTGTTGGAAAGGGGAAGCTATGGTTGTCTTCTCTGTTGAGCTTCGATCCAAGGCCGAGAGTGGCTCCGGCGAGAGAGAAAGCTGAGAGTTTTAGGGATTTTGTTTTCAGGAAGGGGGAGGGGGAGAGAGAGAGAGAGACAGAGACTGAGAATATAAAAAAAGGGGAAAAAATTTAAAAAATAGAGAAAAAATAAAAATACGAAGTGAGGGGTATGATAGTCACTTTGGATCATTTTGGACCTTTTGTGTGAGAATTAAAGAGAATAAGGACTAAATTGTTTAATTTAAAAGGTAAGGGACTGAACTGTTTTCTGGAGCAAAGTACAGGGAGTAACAAGTATTTCATCCTTAATAGAAGTATGAGAAAGGAGAAGGCTTTTGCCTCGAGAAAGGTTTTGAATCCTTTCCTTGTTGTCGTTGTTTTGAACAAATTTTTTTTTTTTTTGTGCAATTAATTGTCGTTTGCTGTTGATGCTCAGGTTCGGCGGTAGCCGATCCCTGGTTTAACGCGGGTCCGAAGGGCGGGCCGCTACTCCGAAGATTGGATGATTCCTGTTTACTAAAACACGATAGACAGGGTGTCAGAGGGAGACCGCGTTGGGCGGTCTTCACTCCTCCGATGCCTGAGTCAGTCACTGTATATGGACAGTAAAACAGTAAATGAGTAGTAATTGCGTAATTAATGAGGAGAGAGGAGAGAACCTTTTATAGGTGAGGAAGAGGTTGATCTTCATCTTGTTTCCGATGTGGGATTGACGTGCTTCAATTCCCAGCGTCTGGAGCCTCTGATGTTATCCTGACGCGGCGCGTGACCGCGCGTCGGAGGTGATCTGGGGGGCGGCCCAGGGCTTAAGCGGTAGGTTTCCTGGCCGTGTCTCCGCAGGTAATCCCTTTGGCGGGAGTGGGTACCTCTGGCGGTACAGTGAGCGTGGCTCATTATAGCTAATTATGCTCGTTCTAGCGCATGTAGGTACAAGTCCCCCAAGTCCCCAGTCAAGGAGGGCACTCTTGGTTGGGGAGTTGATCGGCGGTGTGAAGCGTTACTTCCGCTAGACATTGCAACAGCATAATTAGCATCAGTGCGTTGTCAACCATGGACTTTCTGAGCAAACGCTTTATACCCTTTCGGGTGGGCCCCTGTCAGGCCCGCCAAGGAGTCCCCCACTCCCTAGCCAAGACGGACCTCCGGATGGTCGGTAGATTGTTTGTTGAGGGGGAGCTGCGCGGAGCAGAGGGTGTTGGGTAGCGAGCCCAATCTTAGTACCCAGGTGACGGGAGTCAACGTACCTGATCAGGGACGAGCTGACCGTAACGCCGCGTGGAGGGCGTTGTCAGAGTGAGGCGTAGCCTCGGGATTCGCCGCTGGCGAATACCCCCTGCTGGGTGTAGCAGTATAAACAGCGTCGGGTGGACGTGTTCGGTGGAGGTTACTCAGCGGAGTTGCGCTCGGCAACGCACGGGGCTTGCAAGGTGGAGGGGGTTATTTTGGCAGTGCCACGTATAGCCGAGGCTGCCTCTTACAAATTGTCAAGTGGAAATCCTTAGCAGACTTCGATACTTGGAAAGTGATGAGTGAGAAATTCCGCTAGCGAGGTTTCGCTCAGGGATGACTTCACTTGGAAAGTGACAAGTGAGAAGTTCCGCTAGCGGGGTTTCGCTCAACGGTGACTTCTTCACTTGGAAAGTGATAAGTGAGAAGTTCCGCTAGCGGGGTTTCACTCAGCGGTGACTTCTTCACTTGGAAAGTGATAAGTGAGAAGTTTCGCTAGCGGGGTTTCGCTCAGCGGTGACTTCTTCACTTGGAAAGTGACAAGTGAGAAGTTCCGCTAGCGGGGTTTCGCTCAGCGGTGACTTCACTTGGAAAGTGACAAGTGAGAAGTTCCGCTAGCGGGGTTTCGCTCAGCGGTGACTTCTTCACTTGGAAAGTGATAAGTGAGAAGTTCCGCTAGCGGGGTTTCGCTCAGCGGTGACTTCTTCACTTGGAAAGTGACAAGTGAGAAGTTCCGCTAGCGGGGTTTCGCTCATCGGTGACTTCTTCACTTGGAAAGTGATAAGTGAGAAGTTTCGCTAGCGGGGTTTCGCTCAGCGGTGACTTCTTCACTTGGAAAGTGACAAGTGAGAAGTTCCGCTAGCGGGGTTTCGCTCAGCGGTTACTTCGCCAATGAAAGGTGCCCTCCTTCTAGTGGCTTCTGCCAGACGCTTCGTCTGACAGTGGTTGACACATGGCGAACCCCTAAAGGGTTAGCGTGCGGAGGTGTGTCTCCTCCGCCTAGCCGTCTCCTCGTCATAAATGTTTAGTAATGATGGGTTTTGTAACCGAGGCGACGCCTCGGATAATCCGGAGAGTAACTGTAGCTGCTAGACACGTGTACGGCAGCCGTCAGATGTCGTTTTTCAACGGACGACGCCAATGTTGATGCTCAGGTTCAGTGGTAGCCGATCCCTGGTTTAACGCGGGTCCGAAGGGCGGGCCGCTACTCCGAAGATTGGATGATTCCTGTTTACTAAAACACGATAGACAGGGTGTCAGAGGGAGACCGCGTTGGGCGGTCTTCACTCCTCTGATGCCTAAGTCAGTCACTGTATATGGACAGTAAAACAGTAAATGAGTAGTAATTGCGTAATTAATGAGGAGAGAGGAGAGAACCTCTTATAGGTGAGGAAGAGGTTGATCTTCATCTTGTTTCCGATGTGGGATTGACGTGCTTCAATTCCCAGCGTCTGGAGCCTCTGATGTTATCCTGACGCGGCGCGTGGCGGCGCGTCGGCGGTGATCTGGAGGCCGGCCCAAGGCTTAAGCGGTAGCTTGCCTGGCCGTGTCTCCGCAGGTCATCCCTTTGGCGGGAGTGGGTACCTCTGGCGGTACAGTGAGCGTGGCTCACTATAGCTAATTATGCTCGTTCTGGCGCATGTAGGTACATTTGCTGAGTTGGATCTATTATTAATCATTAAATTTCTAATTATTGGCTGAAACGAAAAAGTCAAGGGGAAATAAGGATGAGAGTGAGGCATCACTTCAACAAGGAGAGTTTTACGGTGCTAGTTTTTTCGCTCTGCTAGGGTTTCTGGCTAGGGCTTCTTCGCATCTCTTTCTCTCGGCATCCTCCTCTCTCCCACTATGGTTGATCACGTTACCGCTCTTCTGGTAGCAGCTTTGGCGATCTCCGAAGACGATCGGACCTCCTATGGTCCGGCTGGTGCTGCTGCTGTCTCTTCCCATCATTTTACGGTGGGGAGACTTCTCTCCGTCACGGTCAAGCGTCGGCCTGATCCCAAGGCTTTCTTGGGGACCATGACCTCCTTATGGGGGTTTGTAAATCGTCTCTCTGCACGCGCCGTCAAGGATGGGTTTGTTTTTCAGTTTTCAAACCCAGAGAAACGTCAGAGGATGATCGAGGGAGGGCCGTGGTTTTTTGGTAAGTGGGCGCTGGCTATGGCTGAGTTCAATGGTTTGAAAGATCCGGCGCAAGTGTCCATCTCTTCTCTTCCAGTGTGGGTGGAGATTATGGGTCTACCACCGGCCCTAGTTATTGAGGGCGCTGTGGCGCTCATTGGAGCTACCTTAGGGGAGATCGTGCATCTGGACAAGGCCTGTATTCGTAAGGGCACGGCGGCACGGGTTCGTATCCGTCACACTCTGTCATCTCCGGTGAAACAGGTTTTCCCTCCATCCACCTTTGATTTCACGTCTGGGGCATCTGCGACGGTCAGGTTCAGATATGAGAGACTGGTCGGTTTTGTCGAGTCTGTGGTATGCTGGAACACCAGAGATCTGGGTGTGCTAGCCCTCCAGAGGCGTTGCAGGTCTCTGTCGACGCCAACCCTAACCCTAGCTTGGTTGGGTCTGCTTCTTCGAGCCTTGCGGAGGTTTTGGCTCAGTCCACAACACCAAATCTCTTTACTTCAGTCGCTAAGTCGACCTCAGGTTCACTCCAGGGTTTCTTGGCATCGTCTATAGCGGCCCAACTGGCCAAAATTCCATCTTCGGTTCAGGGGGCTAGTGAGCCCATGCAAGTTACTAAAGTTGTCCCATCTCTCAGTGGGAAGAAGAGAACGGCCTCGGCGGCCCTCATGCAATATACTAAACGTAAGAAGACAGGTACAGAGGTACCTCACATAGAGGTTGTTGATCTGGGGTTTGAACCTGAATTGGCCCTGAAGAGTAAGAATGGAGTTCTCTTAGTTTCCCCGGCAAAGAAGTTTAAGTTGGGACGTCCTCCTGGGCGCAAGAATAATCCAAAACTCGCAAGTTTGAAACCTAAGAAGCTGATTTCTGAGAATCCAAAACCTCGGAGGAAGAGAAGCTTTAAGGCAGTGGAAAATCCTTCCTCTGGTGCAGGCAACTCGGGTTTGGCTGCAGTAACATCATCCCTCACTGGTGGGGAGGTTCACATGTCTTCTGGCAAAGGTTCTGAGCCTGAGGTATGCACTCCCATGGGTGCCCTCTAGTAGGGGACGTCGAAGGGAATATGAATAAATTGGGATGGTCTTTTGTCTTTGGTCGGGGACCATTCTAGTAGTGTCGAACTTTGTTTCTATAGCACTTGAGCTTCATCTCATGGATTCATTATGTTTGATTAGTCTAGGTTTGTCTTAGATTTTTCATTCATGACTCTTTCTGTCGTTGCCCGGGTGAGTCATCTCTTGTAATGTTTCCTACTTTACTTCAATGGATTGACACCCCCCCCCCCCCCCCCCCCCCCCCCCCCCCCCCCCGCGCGTTCAAAAAAAAAAGGATGAGTGAGGCAAGGGGAGGATCTGGATCCTGTCCTTCATACCTATTTTTACTAACTTGTCAGTTTGGAAGAAAATTTAATGGAAAAGATAAAAATTGAAAAATAAAATAACTCTTTATGCCTAATTAAACTTACTGCATTTAATTGGGAGAAATCCTATGTGCTACACGCCCTCTATGACTAAGTTTCAAACACTATAAGATCTCTCTCATCTGGCAATGCCCTCACATTTGAGATGGCATTTGGCCTTGCCGGCGTTATGTGGTTTCCTGTCGGGCGGGTCATTGATGCTAGTGCGCAAGGGCGGCTTCTTAGGAATGTTGTTGCTTAAAGTCTTGGCAAGCTTTTTTTGAGATCGAGTTTCCAGTGCAAAGCCACTAAGGTCGTGTTGTACTATTTTTCGAGATGGTTTGAGATGGATTGGGATGGGGATGGATTTTGGTCCACTTTGCTTCCAAGCAGCGACATTGACTTCTAGTGGGCTGCAGCATTCTGGCATTTGGGTTAACTCAGTTCGGTTTTTAGTTTAGGTCTGCTTGGGATTTTCAGTGATTGGAGCTCACTGTTGGTCGAGCATTTTGTCGACGGCATCCTGGATTGGTAGCGACATGTAATCATAGAAGCATTGTTACATGCGACTATTGTGTGGAGAAGGTGGAGACTAGGCCTGGGTTAGGCCAGTCCTATTGGGCTTAGAATTTGGAGTTTTCCTTTGAGCTCCTCTAAGCTGCTTTTGTTTTTTAGCTAGGCTATTCATTGTTTTCCATTTTCAATAATTAACAGCATGTTTTAGGGGGCTATGCACTTATTATGCCCATGTGTTTTTAGTTCTAGGCTTGCTTGTTTTGGTGAGCTTCAATAAGCGTCAGATGTTTAATGAGTGGACCTATCTCCATGTACAACATCTTCTTGTCTGTCTATCAATGGCAACGGAAGGGTATGTAATGGGTATTTTGGTTTGAGATGAATGAAATTGACATTATTCAAAAGAAAAAAAAGATGAACATCATGAGAAAATTTCAAATTTTCAGTAAAAGAAAAGTTAATTATGAAAATAGGAAAATTCTATGGTACATTAATGCACCAATACATCAAGTAACTAGATTTGATACAGAGGTATAATGACTCCATGCATAAGTAGACTAGTCTACCCTCGTATTGAAATAGTTTACTTGATGTATCGGTATATTAATGTACTGTAGATGATCCCATGAAAATATAACAAAATAAATTTATGTAAAAAAAAAATGTCAATAGACAACCATGAAGCGGATGCCAAGAAGCTTATATAAGCATACACTTTATTTTCATGGTTAAATTTTTTAAGTTCCAAAAAAGACCACAATTAGTAATATTTTTAAACATAAGTGCTTATAAAAATGGGGCCAAAATGAGAATACATTATATTTAACAAAGGGGAAATGTACATTTGGTCCGCTGAGACACTAAAACTTCAAATGTTTACAACATTCATTTTTGGTCAGGAAAAGAAATTTAAAGCCTTATTTGTTTTTACAAGTGTCTTTCATGTCCTATGCGGTATTTTATTGTTGGCTGACAAAAGTAAGATTTGTTGCTGATTATTTCTTTATCTTCTACTTGCTCTTGGAACTGTTTCTTGCTCTTTACAAATGCATGCAATTATCTTTGGAAATTGCTGCTTTTGTTGCTACAATTTTTATGCTCATCTTTGCTGCTACTCTAGTCTATCTATTTGGTGGTTGTGATTTCTTCTACCTTCCTTCATGTTCTCAAAATTGAATATTTCTTTTCTCACATATTTGCCCAATACACATCGATCATCTGCATCCTCTACTTTCATTCTTCCAAGTCTTTATGGGCCTTCAGCATGCAATTGATCATAGATCGATTTCTTTTGAAGCTTCACATTTTCTGATATTGGATTTTTGTTTGGGTCAACTTGCCTGCCTCTTGGTGTAATGCTTGCTATATTTGGTTTGAAGGAGGAGGTTGAGAAGGATGCCATTCCAAAGCTCATATTTTACAATTTTTGCTCCTCTATATCTATTAATATATTTAACTGTGGGATTGTTATTGATGAAAGCAATATTTTCTATGTTTTTAATGTAATTATCTCTACATTTTACTTCGTTATTTCCTTAACATTATCATTTCTGACTTAGTTTTCGTTTTTAGGTACTTTTGAGTCTAGAAATGGAATGCAAGGAGTTATATGTGCAGAAATGGAGAAATAAAGTTTTCCCAGTACAACTAGAAGAATGAATCTCAATTGAAGTAGGAATCTTGAGTCAACTAGGAGTGAGCTCGTGGAAATGATGATCAGAAATGAGAAATGACAGAATTGCAGTTAGACAAGGAAACTCATTCCTACCAGGAAAAGGGAACCTGACATGACTAGGAGTCGCTGTTGCACAAGGAGAGCTCAGGAAGGTTCCAGAACATCTCAGAATTTAAGAGTTCTGATTCGACTAGGAAACCTGTTTGCATTAGGAGCCTTGATGATACTAGAATACCTGAGAAGACTAGGAGACCTTGTGGCTTCAAGATGACTCAAGATTGTTCAATACTGTTGTAGAAGACCAAGAATGGCGTCACTTTTAAAGATGGGCTTTGAAATTGTCCAATTGAAGAAGTCTAGCCCAAAGATTGAAGCATGTGACTTGCATGTGGGACTCTATAATGATCCATGGCGTCTTGGAGGAATCTTAATCCCATAATTAATGTTGTTGCCGTGCAAAATAAAGGAAAAGAAAAAAAGATTGCAGCAATGCATCAAAAAGGGAGAGTTACGGAGAATATCTACTTCGTGTGAATTATGGAAAAGAAAATAAAAAGAATAAATATTGATTTAGGTTTCCTGATTGCATACGAGTTGAATAAAGACCATTTTGAGGGAAGATGCATAGTAATTTCAGCAATGAAGATTTCAAAGAAGATTCAAGATTGTTCTCCACTTCCCATGGAATATTTTGATTGGTTGAATGACGTCATGGAAGTAGATTTTGATCTTGATACCCTAGCATGCCGTGTACTATATAAGGGTCCTTGGTGAAGACGTTCTACAAACCACAAAATTCAGAATCAAAACATACAAACTTGTTCCCTTCTCCTCTCAATATTTCGGCAACTTAATCATTCTTCAAAGTTCCAGACCGTGAAGCATCACCACCTCCATTCACGTATCCTTGCCATGATCCTCATCCATTCCACCACCTTTGAAGCTTCTTGCATTCTTGAAGAATTCAAAAATGTAACCATCAACATCGATCTTATTTTGTTTTTGGTTTTGTTTTAATGGAATATGAATTGCGATTTCTTGTGGGGATAAAGCTTTGATTTTAGATATGTAGTTTTCTAATACTATAAAGCATGTTTTAGGTTTTAAGTTTTCATAGTGTTAATTGCGATTTCATTGATGTTATGCATGTTTGTTGGTTTTGTGTGAATAACTCATCGTTGATATGTTTATTGATCTTTGGATGCATACTTTGATTGATGAGCATATAATTGAATCCATATTAAGATTGCTAGCGTTCTAGCTCTTAATAATTTACGTGGAAAACCTATAAATACCTAGGTAAATCAACATTGAGTCTTGCATGATTGATTAGCGTTCTCACTTGTGTTCTTGACTTGAATTGATCAAACTTTCATATGTACTTAATGCGTTGATTGTGTTTTTGTTATTCATTAGCTACCGCTAGTAATTGCATGCTTAATAAGGTTAACTATGGTGTGTTCATCTAGTTAATTTAATTAAGGGAAGTAAAAAGGACTTTGTATGCATTCATCTGTGCTCTTGATTAATTCCATGCTATAACATGTTTTCATTCATGATTGATGCTTTGAAACCTTGCCAACGTGTTAGTAGTAGTTAACTATATCTATTTTTGTTCCATTCATATAATGCTACCTTGATTGTGTGTTTTGATGTGTCACATGTATATAATTAGTTGTTAATTTAGAATTAAAAATCCAAAATCCCAATTCTTTGTATTTTTAGTAAATATTGTATATAAATGCTTTGTTTTATTTTATATAACATTTTATTTTGTAGGAATTAATAAGAGCCCTAATCCCCGGTTAAGAACGATACCCTACTTGCTCTGACTATATTGATAGGGTTTTAAATTGAGCATTAACTTTTATGCAGGTCAGTTATCCAATGTTGAACCAAAAGGCGGTTTAATGTAATCCTTTTAGGTAATAATAATATTAGCTTTTGACATACACGTCCTAGACACAATTTCAAAATGTCGAATAGTTCGATACAATTGAACTTTATACAATTAAAGACAAATGCTAACAATTTCAAAATGCAAACACTTTTGGGCTCCAAACCTTGGCTTTCGGGCCCAAACACCAATTTTTCTTTATGGTCTTGCTGAAGTTCGCCCCTTCAAAACGATAACGCCCTTCTTGCCATCCTTCGGCTTGTTATACACCTCCTGATCGCCCTCTTTGAAATCAAAGAAGTCACTGTTTTCATCGTAGTTCTCGTTGTCGAATTGGTCTAGATTTAGATAATGTGGCACACCGTGCCTCTGCTCGGTTGGTTCTTCAGGGAAGCTGAGATCCTCTTCTTCGTCGATGGTGTCCTTGCAAAGAGATGGGCAGTAGGAAAGGAGGAGTAGAGCACTTTGCGTGGTTGGATCTCCATGCTCGGAAACGAACTCTCTCAAATTCGGATTCGATGACTTCGGTGCTAATTCGGTTCAAGTATGAATTTCAGCCAAAAGACGAGCAGTGATCTGATAATCAGGAGATGTGGATTCATTGGAGGTGAGGTGAGGTCGGAGAGTCACGCCTGTTGTGCTAGAGAGCCGCGCTGGATGTGAGGTTAGGTAATGTTGATTTTGGGGATCGTATTATGCCGAAGACATAGTGAGAGTGAGAATAGAGTCTTTGACTAAGGCTGACTGAGGTAGTCTGAGAAGAATTTACCAATCCCTACCAACAAGGAAGAATCAAGAAAATACTTGATCGCAGAAGCAGAGGATTTAAAACAATCTGTATAAGAACAAATCATGGAATTGGGGTTGTTGTCTGAAATTGGGGGTTGGGGTTTGAAATTTGGAAACCATCATAGAAATTGAATGAAATTGAGAATTGAACCGGTCCCAAAATGATTTCTTGTCGAGAAGAAGACATGTGACTTCACAAGAATTGTCAACAGTTTTTTGCGTATGACTTATATACTTGAAACATAAAAATCACATGCCTTATATAAACACTTGACGATTTCTAAAATTTTAACTGGTTTAATAAAATGAAGGGGTTAAGGGAGTCTTTTGCAAGTTGGCAAGGCAAACAATATTAATTCTGTCTTCATAGTTTTTTGGTTAAACCAAGGTATCCCCCACCCGTAGGTAAGGACTAATCCCTCTCGAGCCGGGTCGGACCCCATTTAGGGGGGAAGCTCTCCCAATACTGGCTGCTCCATTCACAAGGCTCGAACTCGAGACCTTGCTTAACGGGAACAAGCTCCTTACCACTTGAACCAACAAGCATTGGTTAATTTTGTCTTCATAGTTTGACCCCACAAACGACCCATGTTTTATTTCATGTAGGTTTCTAGTCATGTTATTCGGTTATGTCAAAATTGATATCTCTACATTTATTTATTGTCATATTAGATTTGCTTAACTCACTGGAGCTGCTATAATTGTCAAATGTAGCTATTGAAGAGCCCAGCTGAGTGAAAACTGGTACCGTTCGGCTCGAGAGACTCTAAGTTACATAACTATACTTTTATAGTTGGAAGAAAGAAAATGAATCAAAATTACTTTTGAAAAAATATCTTTTATGGTCAATAATTATAGGATTAAATACTTGTTACTTCTCAAACTTTTCCCTGAAAAACAGTTCAGTCCCTCGCCTTTTAAATTAAATTGGATAGTCCTTATTCTCTCTAATTCTCACACAACAGGTCCAAAATGATCCAAAATGACTATTATACCCCTCACTTCCTCATTTTATTTTATTTTTTATTTTTTTCTCTATTTTTTAAGTTTGTCTTCCCTTTTTTTTATACTCTCTCTCTCTCTCTCTCTCTCTCTCTCTCTCTCTCTCTCACTGTACCCATTTATTCTCCCCTAAAACTCTCTCAGCTTTCTCTCTCGCCGGAGCCATTCTCGGCCTTGGATCGGAGCTCAACACTAGGATGGGGAGGTTGGGGTAAGGATTCAAAAGTAAGATGGCTGATGTTTGCTGGGTCGAGCGATGGTGGCAGCGTGGCGAGGCGGTGGCCAGAAGTCGAAGAAAACATGAGTAGAGGCGTCGAAGTTTTGAGGCGAGCCTGTGGAGGCTGGTATCTATGCCATGCATCGATCCTGCCTGGGCTTGAGTCACCTTCGACCCATCTTTCATTTGGTGGTGGCAGTGTTTTGAGTGGTGGCCGGACGCTGCACTTTCTGGCGTAAACCCTTTTTTTTCTTTCTCTATCTTCAATCCTGGGTTTGCTAGTGGAGTTGGGGAGGTTGGGGTAGAGCTGAATTCAAGAGCAGCTTGTCGAGATTAATCGACCTCAATCGGAGCCTTGGACCTATCAAAATCTAAGCCAGGCGACGTAATTTGGCAGGGGCTTGGCGGTGAGGAAGGCGTAGTGGTGGGGATGGGTGCCGCCGAGGAGTGTGGCGTCGTTTTGAGTGGAGTGGCCCATCAGAGAATGGGGCAGGGCCGTCGCTGCGGAAAGAGAAGAGATGGGTCGCCATCTGTGGATGAACTCGAAGTCGGATATGAACTGAGAGAGAGAGAGAGAGAGAGAGCTAGAAAAAAGAAAAAAATAAAAAAAGAGAAAAAAAAAATAAAAAAGAAAAAAAAAAGAGAAAAATAATATAAAAAAGAAGTGAGGGTATTATAGTCATTTTGGACCTGTTTTGGACCATTTGTGTGAGAATTAGAGAGAATAAGGACTATCCAGTTTAATTTAAAAGGCGAGGGACTGAACTGTTTTTCAGGGAAAAGTTTGAGGAGTAACAAGTATTTAATCCATAATTATATTTTGATCAATATTGATCAAGTTTCTATAACGGTGCGTTTAGAAGAAAAAATAATTTAATTTTAAGAAAATTTCTATAAGTAATATTTCATTAATTGTAATTTTGACTGTTAGAATTTTTTTGGGGTTTTGATTATTTACCCTAATTCTAGGGACTTTTTCCCCTTATGCCACTAACTTTTTTTTTTTTTTTTCCACTTACCCATAATAACTCTAATAAGTTCTTCCCTAATACCCAATAAAGTTTTTATTTTATTTTAAGACTATTTTGCCCTCACATCTTTGGCACATAGAGAGAATAAATGGAAGAGAGAGAAGCCATAGGTGACTTCTCCAAAGTCCCATCATAGGCCGCGGGATTTCGGTCACTGGTCGCCGGTCGCCGGAATCCAGACTTCTTTGAAAACCTCGCCGGAGGTCGTCAGAGATCTCATAGGTCGTTGGAGGTTTATTGTCCTCCCTAATAAACATTTCTTGCCCCCAATAAACTGTTATTGCTCCCCAATAAACTGTTATTGTTCCCCAATAAATGTTTATTGCCTGGTGGGACAATAAAAGTTTATAAAACCTCACCGGAGGTCCCCAAAGAGATCGTCGAAGATCTTATACGTCGCCAGAGAGGTTTATTGCCGCCACCCTTATAAAGGTTTATTGTGGGGCCCCTAAGTAAACCTTTAGGTTGTCAAAATCATGAGAACTAATCTCCCTAAAATTAGACAAATAAGACTTTGATTAAAGAAAAAGATGACGAGATTACATAATTCAAAATTTTTATTGGGAGGCAATAAATGTTGGAAATTGTTTTATTACCCCCCCCCCCCCAACAATAAATGTTTTATTAGGAGACAATAAAACTTTTTTTTTTCTTTCCTTCTGGGCCTTCTGCCTCCATTTCACCAAAAGTCTAGTTGGACCTCCAAATTAGAATATTTGGACCTCCATTTTTTTTTTTAATTATCAATAGACTTTGCCAACTCATATGAAAAGACAAATAAGGACAAAAAAATAATAAATCAAATACTCTTTTTATCTCCCCATTAATAACATTCAATAAATTGGTTCCAAACCCCATTATTCAAAAAAAAAAAAAAAACATTCAATAAATTATTATTTTTTTCTTCAGAATTTCCTTATATTACCTATATAATTTTATTGTTTACATAAAATAATTAAGTAAAAATAATTAATTTCTATACATGGCCCCATCATTTAATAAAAAATACATTCAAAACAATCTGATTTAAAGTTTCCTTATAATTAATTCATTGAATATTTTGGGGTAACTATTACTAAATAAGATCCGAGATGTTGAGTTTCTTGCCATCAGAGAAGGAATTGACGTGGCTCAAAAGATGAAGCTACAACATGTTGTGATTGAAACTGACTGCTTACAAGCAGTAAATGATCTCTATAGTTCAACTCCAAACTTGTCTTCCCTTGGCAGTCTAATTGATGACATTCAAGATGTAATGAAGAATTATCCGGGTGTCCAAATCAATTTTGCTTCTCGTTCTTGTAATAGAGTAGCTCATAGACTAGCAAGTATGGCTTATGAATCTGCTCAAGGGACTGTGTGGTCTGAGTATATTCCAGACTGCATTCTTGACCTTGTGCACCAAGAATGTACTCCCCCTTAATCTTAAATAAATTTCTTGCATCTTTCCTCAAATAAGATCCGAGATTAACTCATTTTAATTAAATTTAATTGATATATATTATTTGTTTGAGAACCAAATTAAGTCTTTTCTAGAACCATCCATATTATCAAAAAAAAAAAAAAAAAACTATGATCTGGATTAACAAAAAAATCTTTGTAATTGTCTACTTGTTCGGCCCCTCCAAGAATCACTTTCTGGTTCCACCACTAAAAGTACACCAACAATGTAGGCAATTTCCTCACAAGATTCTTTGCGGTTGAATTGATAGTCGATGAAGAGATAAACAAAAACAAAAGCAAAAAATTGTTGAAAATACAAATTTAATTGTTCAAGAGCATTTTGGTAAAATTAGGGAGGTATTCCTAGCTTTTTTAAGTATTGAAAAAGTGAATTGGAGGTTTAATAAGTAAGAGATGTGTAAATATCAAATTTGAAGGTCCAACTAGAACCATCCTTCACCAAAAAAATAAAATAATCAAAAAGAGAGAAGAAAGCTTCTGTATAATCAACCAAAATAAATTGAAGCCTTTGAACTTGAGAAGAAAGCTTGAACAGAGTCGCCAATATCAAAATAATCAAATCAATTGCTGTATAATCAGCTCAAGCATTTATAAAACAAACATAGTAATTAAAACAAAGAAAATCCAAGAAATGTCAAACCACATACCAAGAATATGTGTCTATAACTTTCAGTGACCATAATAAGAAGTCTGCAATTTTCAGCAAAATTCACACTTAAATGTACAAAATCAGTGACTTCTGCAATAAAAAAAGTTTGCAACCCTTTCAGTACTACAACTCGATGAGATCTAAGCTTAAGCAAGTTTTTCCCAGGTCCGATCCCGCCTGAGCTCGGAGACTTAACGAACCTCGAGCTCCTTTGGCTGTCGGAGTGTAAATTAGTCAGTAGAATACCCGACTTGCTGGTTCAACTCAGTAAACTCCCAGAATTGGACCTCGCGTGAATCATAGTTGACGAAAATTTGACAAGCGTGATTAGTTCGGTTGACCAATCATATATAGTTGACCGATTTGGACCTTCGATTCTGGCATCATTGACTGAGTTAACCAGCGTGAATGTCAAAGCTGAAGAAGCTCCGGCTGATGGGGCCGATTCCCGACGAGTTGACTTAGTTGGAGATGGAGAGCCTCAATCTTTACAAGAACAATTTCAAGGGGAGTTTGCCGGTGAGAATTGTCGACTCACCAAACCTGTACGAGCTCAGACTGTTTCAGAACAAGCTCACAGACGAGCTGCCGCGGAATCTCGGCAAGAACTCGACGTTGAAGTGGATCGACGCAGTGCTAGAGGTGGTCAAGTGGAGATTAGACAGAGAGAGAGAGAGAGATTGATAGCACATGGGGTAGTTTATTAATTTGGCTGAAGGTAATATTGTCATTTAACACTTAAATTAGATATTTGAGAATTAAAAACTCTTGATTATGTAAGTAGGAATAGGCCTGGGAATTGCATACCGAAAAACCGAGACCGAATCCGACCGATCCGGGCCGATACCGATTGGGTCGGTCTGCAACTTCAATTCCACACAATACTGACCCGACCCGAACCAAATAGCATGTAAACGGGTCGGCCTCAGTATGGGTCAAATACATACCGTTTTGACCGACCCGACCCGATTTTCTAATAGGACGCACGACTTGTCGTTGATTTCAGCCCTAAACTGCTAAACCTAAACGCGTTCTACTTCTGCCGTTCTCATTTCTCAAACTCACTCAAACCCTAAATCGAGCCTCTCTCCTCCATCGAAGACTCCCAGCCTCTCAACCTCTTACTCTCGCAGTCTCACTCGTCTCTGCTCTCCTCCATCGAAGACTCTCAGCCTCTCACTCTCACAGTCTCACTCCTCTCTGCTTACCTCCATCGAAGACTCTTAGCCTCTCGAAGAACCGAGACCGAAACAACAGCTCTACCTACTCGATCCAAGTCTCCTCCATCGAAGACTCGAAGGCTCTCGCTCTTCTCTCACTCCTCTACTCCATCGAAGATCGGAAGCTGTCGCTCTTCTCTCACTCCTCTCTGCCCTACTTGAAGATTCGAAGGCTCTCACTCCTCTCTGCCCTCCATCGAGGAATCGATTCTTCAACTCGTTTCTTCAACTCGATTCTTCAAGCCTCCCACTCCGAATCGATGGGAAAACTGGGAGTAAGTCTCTCACTTTCTCAGATTTTTCTGTTTTCATGATTGTGTAGCAGCATGATTGTGTAGCTTGATTTGAATTTGGGATTGTGTAGCAGCATGATTGTGTAGCTTGATTTGAATTTGGGATTGTGTAGCAGCATGATTGTGTAGCTTGATTTGAATTTGGGATTCTGTTGATTTGAAATTGACAATGATAAGATGGTCTTAGTTATTGATTATGCCTCATTTGTGGTTGTCTGCGGGTCACAAGGTCACAAATGGTTTGTAGAAAAAGCTAAAGTCTTTGACGCTCTGTACTTTCTGTTTTCGTGTTCATAACTTCATAAGCTGCATTGCATTGCATTTGCATGTTTATATGTAATCGAGTAATCTGACTGTTGTGTAATTTACTTGTTTCAGTTTAAAAGCGGTAAGAAGAAAGCTCAAGGACAGAAACAAGGAGATTCTAGTCTAGTTGTTTCGTCAACTGGTACCTCTCCCTCAATCCCTGACAGAGCTGAAGAAGATGTCACGGATGGAGGAGCTCCAGCTTCCTCATCTGACAAGGTTAGTAACAATCCTCGAGCTGATAGAAAACATAGTTGGGTGTGGGAGCACTTTAAGGAATATAAGGATGTAAAAGTCACTAAAGTAAAGGGTCAAGCAGATATTGTAGAAGAATTTAGGAGGGCTAAGTATATATATTGTCCTAAGGGTCCTCTAGGAGACTATGCTTGTGATCCCTACAAAAATGGGACTCAAGGGATGATTAGGCACATAAACAAATCATGTAAGTATTATCCCGGAAGGAGAGCGATAGATAAAAATTAGAAAGTGCTTGCTGATGATAAAAGTAAGGGTAATTCTATGAAAATGGTAGCATTTAATCCTCTTGAAGTTATGAAAGCATGTGTTGAAATGGTTGTAGTTGATGAGCTTCCTTTTAGCTTCGTTGAAAAGCAAGGGTTTAGGCATTTTTGTCATGTTGCAGTGCCAATGTTTAAGGTCCCTTGTAGGAAAACTTTGGTTAAAAATTTTCTTACATTGTATGATAAGACAAAGAAGAAGTTGAAAACTGATTTAGCACACTATAGGGTCTGCCTAACCACTGACACTTGGACAAGTGTTCAAAATTTCAACTACATGGTGCTAACAGCACACTTTATTGATGAAAGTGGGAAATGCATAAGAGGATAATCAATTTTTGCACTATTTGTAATCATAGTGGGAATTCCATAGGTCTTTTGATTGAGTCATGTTTGCTTCAGTGGGGGATTAGCAAGGTTTTAACCATCACAGTAGATAATGCAGCAGCCAATAAGTGTGCTATTGAGTTTGTTAGGTCCAAACTTAACAAAAGAGAAAAACCAGAATCAATCTTAGAGGGTAAGTACATGCATGTTAGGTGTACTGCCCATATTTGTAATTTGATTGTTGGTAGTGGGTTGAAGAGACTAAATAGATCAGTGTTGGCCATTAGAAATGCGGTGAAGTTTGTTAGGTCTTCACTAGCAAGGTTAGATAGTTTTAAGGCATGTGTAGAATTGGAACAGATCCCTTGCAGAGGATTGGTTGTTATGGATGTTCCCACGAGGTGGAATTCAACATTCTTAATGTTGGAAGCTGCCTTGAAGTTCAAAGCAGCCTTTGCAAGGATGTAGGAGCAACCGGACAGCGGCTTTTCAGCCTATTTCAAAGAGCCTGAGGAAGAGTATGATGAGGATGGAAATTTGGTTCCAAGTAAAAGCAAGAGGCCTAGAGTGGGGCCTCCATCCGAGGATGAATGGGATAAGGCGGAAGTGTTTGTGCAGTTTCTTAGGGTATTTTATGAAGTAACTCTAAGAGTTAGTGCAAGTAATAGGCCCACAATCCATACCACTTTTCATGATGTGTTGTCAATCGAATCGAAGATTAGCAAGCTCTTCATATAACCTGAAATTGCAACAGGTTTGGACACCCAGAAGGTTTTGAGTGATATGGCAGAAAATATGAGGTCCAAATTCATCAAGTATTATGGTGGCTTTCGGGATTTGAATCCCTTGGTGTTTATGGGGCTGATCCTTATCCTAGATTCAAGCTAAGGCATGTAACTCATCTTTTGACAAATGAAGGGTTTGAATTGGAAGATGTGCGGACTAAAACGACGGAGTTACGTGATGTGTTGATGTCCCTTGTATGAAGAGTATGCACCAAAGGAGGCCCCTGCAAAGAAGAGAGGTCAAATAGAGGTTGAAAGCTTATCTCACAAAGCACTGTAACAAGCCCGGCAGCAGAGGAAGACAATCTTACATCAATGATTGGAGAAAAGTAGTTTATGAGCTTGATGTGGCTGTGGTTTCACATGAAGTAGACAAATACTTGTTGGACCCTCTTGAATTCACAAATGAGAAGGAAGGGTTCGAGTTCCCGATTCTGTTATGGTGGAAGATCAATGGAGCCAAGTACCCTATACTTCAAGCAATAGCCAAAGATGTGTTGGCTGTTCAAGTTTCGACATTGCATCGGAGTCCGCTTTTAGCACCGAAGGGAGAGTAATCGACAACTTTAGGAGTTCATTGACTCCTAAATCTGTCGAAGCATTGATTTGTCTACAAAGTTGGTTGAGGGGGAATGATATTAGCTGCATAGAAGATGAACCATGCATCAAAGATTATGAGTTCTATGAAAAGTGTGAGAAAGGTGCAGATTTTTAACTTTGTGTGTTTGTTTTTTTAGTTTTCAGTTTTCGCTTTTTACATTTCAGTTTCTGCATTTATTTTTTACATTCTGACTATAGTTTCTTGTGTTTTGTACTTTGGTATGTAGATCATGTAACCTCAGCCTCTTCAACCTCTTGTCCTCATCTAAAAGCTAAGGGAAAGAATGGTATTGGAACTAATGATGAAGTTGTTCAACTCAGTAAAGATGACTCCGAGGATGAAATGGTGTCTGATGATTCAGAAAACAGTTGATGCCTATTGCCTTGATGTGATCAGTTTCTGACTTTCTGGTTTATGCCGCAAGGATGGACTCTTTCAGTTTTCATTTTTCAACTTTATTGTTTCATACTTTCATATTTTCATGAACTTATTTCAATTGCTAGTTTGCTACTGTGGTTTAACTGGTTTCTGAACATTTCCATGTAATATTAAGCTGATAGGCTTAGAACATGTAATATTAAGTTCTATATTAAGCAGAACTTGCTACTGTGGTTTAACTTGTAGTTCCAAGTTCTGCTTTGATTTGCATTTTGGACAGAAATGTGCATGAAGTTCATGGGAGAACTAATTAGAGATGTTTGCAAATTTACAATGCTGCATTTTTTCAGGTTTCTGGAAATTTTTCTATTCAAAGCAGGTGGTACCGATTGGTACCGAATCGATCGGATTCGGGCCTAATCGGTATGGCAGCTGAGTTTCCGTCATCCCGAACAGAACCGAGCCGACTATAAACTCGATATCGGTATCGATATAGGCATGTTACCGAGCCGAGCCAAATCGATCCCAGGCCTAAGTGAGAAAGTCTTTGTATTGGGTCAAGGACCCTTTCGTTTTTAATGAAGCAAAGGCAGGACCATTATCTCCTTATCCTACCTCGAAATTTTATTAAATGACACCAATGATTCAATTACACTGGAGGACCAAACCAAGCCAAGCCAAGAACAAAGATGCAAAATACAAAAAGATGCAAAATACAAGAAGATTCCACAAAAGCACTACATGCAATTCAGGAATAATCTAGAAAGTTCCACACTCATAGCAAAAAAGAAAAGAAAAGGAAAAAACAAAAACAAAAGCAAAAAACAAACTATCAGGCAGAAGCTAGCATCGAGCAGAACTTGAAATACCCACACCGAAAGGTTGCCCAATATACAAAATCTCGACCAAATGTTGGATGGAACTAGGAACAGTTGAAGAGCTTCATGAGTCTGTGTCCCTTCAATCGAAGTATACCGTAATTAGCCAACACGTACATCTACCAGGGCATAACCTTCTCGAAATATTTGCGTTACCTGAAGTCGAAACTGACAAGCAGACACCAAACCATTTAGCCCTCTTGTACGCAAGTCTCCAAAGCACAGGAGCAGGAGAATGAAAATTCCACACTACTACTGCTGAATTTGTTTCAATCCACAAGAAGTGTCATTCCCTTAACCTGGCAACAAGGATTTCCTCCAAGAAAGCCGTCGCTGCATTTAAAGCACCGGGGACCCGAGCCCGAGCAGCAAAAGCCTGCATAAAAGCCCCATCACGATCCTGATCAATAGCGCCATACCCAGCATGTTCCAGGTCGCGAAAGCTTCCATTCGTATAATTTTAATCCAAGGGAACTCCAGGGGCCTCCAAACAATTGTTTGAAACTTAGAAGCGGCTAGCCTAAGTTGGTAGAGCCATAAGAATTCAAACATTAGGACACTGGAAGGAGATGTAGAAGAAACAAATACATGCAAGCCCCGCAGACTCTTTAGATGCTTTAGCCTTTGAAAATAACACTTGTTTACCGCCTCATGCTTCAAAAGATTTCGTTCAGACAATAAACACCAAAGGAGGTTACATATCGTAATGCGCCAAAGCAGATTAGACAATACCTTCTTCATATTTTGATTTTTTTCTATTTTAGGGAAAAGTGAGATTCTTTTATCTATATTTACTATAAGAGTAATTCCAACAGCTTCCCCATATTTTAATTTTTCTCCATTTTAGGGAAAAATGAGCCTCTTTTACTCCAACAGATTCCCTATAACCTCATTTTAGGGAGAATGAGGAAAGAGAAAACTATATTCCCTAAATTTACAATAATCTCTAAAATGTTAAGGAAGAATTATAGAGGTTTTAAATATTGTTGTAAAATAGAGAATCTGTTGGAGTTAGAGCAGAAAAATTGCTTAAAGCTTTGACTTTTGCTTCCCTATAATACAAAATTATAGAGAAGTTGGAGTTGCTCTTAGAGAAGATTTATTGAGTATAGAAACAACAGCCATGGAGAAAAGCTCATGCAAAGTTAACTGCAGGGGGAATTGTGAGACAAACATTTGAAAACGCCAACGCCAAAGACTCGAAGTAACTATGCAATCCCAAGTTCACCAAAAATATTTGGCAATTCTTAGGTATTTATACTACTACTTCATATTGGAACGATTCTTTTTTGAATCGAACCCAAACCGGGTTTCAATATATTCATCTAAAGTCAGAATAGGCTGTTACATATCCTTCTGTTACTATTTACAGACAGACAAGAAGATAGTGGTGTTTGGCTCCAAAACCAGTTGGCGTGAAAACTGTCTCTTTTGAGCGTGCGGGCGTGCCAGCACCGTGGGGTGCAGTCGTCGAGGGAGTCCCTTGACCTGACTTCTTCTTCAAGCGTTGTGGACGAGGAGAGCACCAATCTCGCCACAGGGTTCTTCTCTAGCCTTCCGAGAAAGGACTTCTTGCCTTATGGATAAGGACTTTGGATGTGATCTCTTCGCGTCACTGAATCGATACTCAACGTTGTAGGCTGAGCAGAGCAATCACTTGGAAGTTTGGAGAAAGCACGGGTTTTGCTAAAGCGTGACTTTAGCGTGACTGGGTTGCGAGGGCGTTACCCTTACTTTGCTGGTTGAGAGAGTCTCGGTGGTAGTGGTACTGACAGTCGGCTCTTGGAGAGACTAGGACTGGAAGTACGGTCGCCGGGTTGATCTAGTGATGCCGACAATCGGCTCTTGGAGAGACTAAGACTGGCGCGCGACCACCGGGTTTCAACGAGGTTGAAGGTTTGCTCCGGGGAGGCTTTGTAATCGCTGGGATTGATTGATCTGAGAGAGAGGGGTCCTTTCTTTGTCCTTTAAACCTGGTATTTATATCTAGGGTTTCGACTGTTCCTTGCTACAGAAGGATTATTGATTGAAGTTTCCTATTCAATCTCTGCTACTTGACTCCAATAAGGTTTCTTTTTCCTTATGGATCACGGAATGGGCGAAGCTGTAACCCAAACCCAAGTAGGCTTATTTTTGGGCCGTAGGTATCGGCCCGCTGTGCTAAATCCACTAAAGGATCTTGCCAAAATTACTTTTGGGCTCAAACAAGTGGTAGTACCCACATTGATACATAGAAATAGACAGAAGATTTTTTTTTCTCTTGGCTAAAGTTTATATCCTCTATAGAACTATGAACTCAAATATTTCCTTCTCTAAAATTTTATATATAAGTTATCACGCAGCATGCTAGAAATGATTCATTTTTTGTCACATTCATGAGGATGCAATTCAAATTGTTTTTGCTGCAGCCAATATGATAAATTCTTACTCTTCTTTAACAAAAACTAAAATTGTGTAAACGTACTATGGTACCAATTCAACTATCATTAAGTGACACCCTCCTACAGATTTTGTGAAACTAAATTTTGATGTACTGCCTATCAGAAATTCAGAATAGTCAAGCTGCTGCAGGTTTAATCATTCGTAATGATCAGGTTTTAACAGATTAGGTTATTCAAATGTGTTGTTTGCTGAAGCTATGGCTCTCGATCAGAGCAGGTCCGCAAGCTAATGAACTTCATTGTTTTTCTAAAATAAAAATTGAAGGCGATTCCAAGATCCTGATGGACCGTATTAACAAAATAGCTATTCCTTTGAGAGCCAAACGAGATAATACATTAGAGATGAAAGAACAATGCATTTCATATTCTTTCCTTCTAGCAAGAAAGTTACCAATTTATTGCTAACAGCTATGAATTCCACATTTCTACAACAAATTTGTCATCCCCTGTTCCAAATTAAAACTTGTGGGGCTGGGAATAGCATTGCGAGTTAATTTTGCTAAAAAAAGAGTCACAATCCCCTAAGAACACCTAAGCTGATATTTTCTTAGCAGATCTGGACCTAAGCTGAACTCACAATCCCATTCTTGCCACTTCTTCCGCAGCAGTTACTGGTTTCTCAATAAATGAATTCTATCTCCACATGCTCATAGTCAAAATGTGATCTGTGAGTGTCTACCAGTGATTGCGGATCCAATGATGCATTTAATTTCCTTTTAAGTTACTCTCTACACTAAAAGTCATCATCCCAACCGCCAAAACCGTCACCATCATCACTTTGATCAGACTTCATCGGACTATGTACTTCAGCAACAGCAGGTTCCTCGTGTTGAACTTCAGCAGCAACATCAGTTTCCATATCTTCAATTTTATCCAACTCAGGTTTTGCCACTTCCCCCTATAATCAAATATAGTCATTTTGGTAATTATAACACTTGTGGAGGTCTGGATACAGACCCTATGAAACATACAAATTATCCTCAAACTGCAACAGCATAGCAGAAGAAAAACAAAGAAAAGATAGAAACTGCATACATTGTTATCATGAGTCAGCTCTACCTCCTCCTGGCCTGCCATGTCACTCGACTCATCTGCATTAGACTCCAGCTTTCCCCAGCACCTTTTTGCAACTCATTAATCACCAAAACATATTTCGAATTGTCTGCATGAGAAAATTATATTATCGTACAAAGAATTGTGTAATTCAAAAACAGAAATATCATAGAAGGATGATAAATCATTCTACGTCCACTTGACATGCTTTCCTTAGAGCTGAACATATTTGCAACTTTGGTTACTAACAACAGCAGGTACTTATGAGAATGACCGAACCACAACAAAAGATAAATAAAAACAACATTAACACTGGATGAAGTTCTGTATGAAGCTCCTCGCATGGCATGGTGATGGTGAATACAAGAACAACTGTATTGATCTTTTGGGGGGATAAAACATTATAAATTAGAGTTATTTTACATGGCTTCCACTCATTACGATGGGGATTAATTTTACACTTGGAACTAAATCAAATACGATTAATTAACAAGTAATACTGTTTTCTTATCTCCAATCACACGAGTACCAAATTGGTATGTATGGGAAGTTTGATGTGCAAAATGTGAGCAAGCAATGAATCTGGGGTAGGGTTTCTCTTCTTTCCCTTCCGAAGAATGGAAAGGAAATCATGTCATGGCTTGCCTGCACATTGCACCCAACCAATGGAAGAAGCAGCCACCAGATATAACCAAAAGACAGATGACCCAAAAAAATTACAAGGAACAGAGAAGGTAGAATGACAAATACATGGAGAGAAAAAGAAGGTTGAAAAAACTGACACGGGCAAGGGCAGTACAACTTCCATCTACATTAGAATTATGAGGGACTCTTGCAGAATCTAGCTTGCAGTATTAAGATTCTGTAATATTCAGCAGAACCTCACCGAATTGCAGATGGCCTTCTAGTAAACTGGCATAGCCCTCCAAGGTCTCTCAAGTACTTGCTTCAAACCAGGTAGGACTGTAGGAGAGGGGGCAGACTGAACGGAACTAGGGAAGAGGAGGGTCGTCCTCACCCCCATAGAAGAAAAAAAGAATCCAGTATCAAACTTATGACGCTCATTTAAATGTAGAACTTCACATGCTCACTCTTCAAGGTTTTTATGCAAATATGTATCATTGGTAGGAAGACCATTCATGAGCTATATAAAGATAAACGCTCACATTGGACTAATTTGGGCATGTGATAAGAAATGGTAAACCTAAAAGTAGCCAACTTAACTCTAATTTCTCAATGTTCACTTTCAGTTGTCATATAAGATATTTAGGAAAGAAACACTTTA
The DNA here is from genome assembly GCA_024704745.1 of Rosa lucieae. Taxonomy (NCBI): domain Eukaryota; kingdom Viridiplantae; phylum Streptophyta; class Magnoliopsida; order Rosales; family Rosaceae; genus Rosa; species Rosa lucieae. Next base: position 57,066,418 of record CM045496.1, read on the forward strand.
GCCTAATGCTCTGGTTAGGCATAGAACTGATAGAAGCTGGACAAGTTAGTTACCTTATTTATCCCCCTCGATTAATGCCGATCTTATGAGTTCTTTTATATTAAAAAGTGGTAAGAAGAAAGGGAAAGACAAACAGTAAATAATAAATCCAGGACTTCACCTTTCGATTGACGGCGGAATGCTTCATTGATACGTAATGGATTGTGACGAACTTCCTTCTTGAACTTAAACTTAATTTGATCACGTGTTCGACCAGGAAAAAGTAGTGCAACCATACTAAAATCGGATCCGAACTGCTCAATACCCTAAATCACATGTAAGATACTTTATAGTTAGTTTGCACTTTTGGTCAGAGAAGAATACCATTCAATAACCTCCATATAGGTACATTACCTCATAGAAAAGTTCCGTGTCTTGTTCATACCATTTTGCAGGGCGTTGTTTTTTCATAAAAGACTGGTAATTGAAGCTAGAGGAACTTGTGCGAACCCTATCCCTGTAACGTACTTGATTTTCATCAGAGCTCATGTGTTCGAAACCAAAGTTCTCTTCATTATGGGAAGCTTCCATATGAAACTCGTCATTAGCACTGCACAAAAGGAGTTGCAATAGGAAATGAAAATCAATGGACTACATATGACTCCACGAGTAGTGGTAAAACTTAAGTATTTACAGGCAAATAACCCCTTTGTATGAGTTCACAAAACATGTGGTTGATCACAGATCCGGATATGTTACAACAGAATAGGAGAATATCATAAAGAATAGCAGTTTTTGCTCAAACTCAAAGTTCTAGACTTCAATAAACATCACAGATACAAAAATACATATTCCGAGGAAACCATGCATTCATACCTTATGTCCCAAAAAGGAAAATTAATTATATTCAACAACATACATCATCTGATACAGTTATAGCCTCACATGGTGGACAACAAAAAGTTACCAAAATTTGAAAGTATAACAACTTAGAAGACCCAAATCATAATCATACTACTCTAGATCCTTCATAGCTCTCATTCTGTCCCCATCTATTGCTGCAACTTCCTAATATGAAAAACTATATTTTCCAAAATAGTGATGGTTAATCACATAAAAAGGACGTAACCCTTTAGAATTCTGAAATTGCTCTAATTCTAATGATCAGTCAAAGTACCAAAACAGATTAGGGGATGTGAGAACTTTGGTTAAACTGAAAAAATGCAATGAAGGGTCATAACATAAAATCATTTCTTTTGGTCAACCATTAATATAAAATCTTAATCATCATGAAATGACTGCTTAGTAATAATGACAGTTGAGGGGAGAGTATACAAAGAAATATATCCACCACTTTCAACCCATCTAAAACAAATAAACAAACTCCTGGAATACATTAAATCTGCATTTATTCATGCCAGCATAGTACCACCACATAAAGGATCAGAAAATTGATAATCAAAATAGTGATACAAACTCGGAATCATATATCATCATGATACCCAGCAAAAATTACGCCATCAATCTTGAAACTATGAGAGAAAAAAGAAAAAAAGAAAAAAAAGATCTCACCAGTTGGTGATTTACTGATTTATATATAACAACTCAAGTACCTTTGATCAGACGCTGGAGTTTTCAACTTGGCTGCCTCTTTAATCTACATGAGTGGACAGACAGTAACCAAGCAAAGAATCAGTATCAGTAATGGAAAATATAAAATAGCTACAAAAATGCCATGCAGGAAACATCATATTTCCTCCTGTAAATGTTTGACCACAGAGACTAGACAAGTATAAGCAATCTAGTGGTAATGTACCTCCAAGCGCTCCCTATACTCTCTTAGCCGAATAAGATCCTTCATAGGCACTTTTTGAGGATCAATTTCATCCTCTGGGATCTCAAGCAAAGACTTGTCCACTGCAAAACATAAAAGGAAATCAAGAAGACATACATACAAATTCCATATCTCATCATCGTAGACAACAACAATTATGTTTACCCTGTCTTCTATTTCTACGAGTTGAATGGGAGAACTTCTTTTTGGTCGGTTCTTTGGTTGGTTCATCAGGTGCTTTCTTGGTCCTTTTACGCTTTTGAACTGGTTTTCCATTTTCAGATACAGGTACCTTGGACTTTCTTGGGGCTCTTTTTCTCCGTTCTGTATTATGCTCCCTATCTTCATTGTCATCATAATCACTTGAATTTTCAGCATTGAAGCTGTCCTCATTAGTATTGTTCCCTGAATCATCAACTTGTTGATGGGGAAACCGCTTCCTTGACTTCCTGGCTGATGTCCCATCTTTAGCCTCATCGGCTGCTGAACCTTTGCGCTTCTGAGGACGATTTGATACTGTAGAAGCTTTTCCATTTCCACTGTTATGACTCTACGCAATCCAGTAAACAACATAATCCAAAAACAAATTAAGAAGAGCGTTTATTTTTAACTAAAAGAAGAAACACATGGAAAAGTATTATAGTTGAGAACAGTTTACCCTCGCACAAATACCCTCTGAATACACAGCATCCCCATAAACAGCCTCATCTAACTGAGTAGTTTCTGCAAAGCTTTCTGCATTCACTTGGAAATTAGGGGTTGGATTTGGGGCTATAGAATCACCAAAAGTGGGAGATACGTGATTATGAACATCTCCTGGCGGAAAGGCACAAAATGAGCTCTCATCCATATCACCTGTTTCAAAATGTGCAGGTTGGGAAAGTATGGTGGACTCAACTTCAGGGTGAGGGATGTTTGGATTCTCTTTTCCTTTTTTGACTCTGAGCTTGGGTTGAAATTTTCCAGCATGGCGTCCTAAATCAACCCGAGGCTTGATTCAACATACTTAACACACAAGGTAGTAGTAAGAAAACAAGACGCAAATAATGGTGTACATACCAGTTGAAATGGGAGCCTCAAACACAACATCTAAAGCTTCAATCTCCTGAATGTAATCATAAACAATACTATTAATCAGAGACATTATACAACAAGAATCTTCTATCAAAGCACAAGTCTTTACCTTTGTTTCTAACTGGATTTCACCATGTTCAATGGACATAGCAGCTTCTGTGCAGGACACTGGATCTTGGGTTGCACAATAATCAGAAATAGTTTGAGCTTCTGCAACATCACATGCTAAGAATGCTGAAGACTCAACAGAGCAATGTGTCGGAGGACCACACTTTTCCCCATTGACCTTATCAGGGGATTTTCGGGAAGCAGGCACTGCAGAACAAATAAATGCTTCCAACAATCAACAGACAGTTCTAATGCAATGCTTCCAGTTACAAAAAGTTAACTGGCGTTAGATAACTCACCTGCACCACTGGTAGTTTGGGTAAGACAATCGTCAAGACATTCCAATCCTGAGAATATGTCTACATTCTGAAATATATATAAATTATCACATAAAGTGCAAAAGGAAAAAAAAAATTAATTAATTAAGACTTCATTCTTGAAACCATCTTACCTCGCTGGCTGATTTTCCAAAGACAGAGTGTGAACCTTCACTTCCATTAGAAGCTGCAACCATAATTGATGGTTGCAAAGTATCTGCTGCAGCTGATTCGGAAGGCTTGGTGATTCTGTCACCATCCAAGGACGGGACACTTGAGCATAAATGCTCATTGTTTCCTGATGGCTCTAGGCTTCCTAAGATCTCTGAGGTCGCTGAGGAGGAACCAACCGGATAAGTTACTTTAACCTCTCCAACATCAACAGATGTAGTAGATGGAACAGTATCTGAGACAGTGCTAGATAATGGGATTGAATCTTCCGTTACAACATTAGGGAAATTAGAGGCAGCTGCAGTAGATGCTATTTTCGTAGACTTGGGCTTCGCCTTGGGCCGAAATCTGCCAGCAACACGAACTGCACAGAAAACTGGTAATTAGCCATCCCTCTCCTGAGGCAAACACAGATGGATAAACATGACAAGTTCTTCGAGTTATAGGTGAACAACGTACCAGGTCCGGTAGGCTCAAAATCAAGATCCTCCATGTTGAGTGTAGCTCCAACAGTGATTTCTACATGTATTCTAATTTCAAGTGGGACACAAGGCAATTAAAAACGTTAGTCGTGTCAGCAGTCCCAAACAATGAAGTTATTAGAGAATGTCAAATATTAACAAAGGTTTCTCTGTTTAACAGTCAAACGTACCCAAACTTCTTCTTCAATTCAACGAATGCCACTAAATTTTGAACCATGAAGTTATATACATAAGGATGTTTTCTTAAACTATTAACTATTAAGTTCCACTGGCAATGAGGAGAGGAAAAACAAATAGCCTTTAACCAAATTTTAGGATTAACAGAGAGGATGGTAGGAAACATCCAAAGTTCAGGTCATTTCTGAAACTCTAGTTCATCAGGGGCACCAACCCAACTTGATTTGTGCAATCAACCAAAGCATCACAAGCCGGCCAATAGGATTAAGAGATCAACGGTAATAAAAATCCAAAAATCCAACTTGGGTTTTTCGAGAATCAAATTCTCAGCTCAAAGCATGCAACTTTACAATTAAAACCATGAAAAGTAAAAATTTTGACAAATTTTGTGGTACAAAGTGCTTCACAAGGTAAAAAGAGACGACAGTCTAAAAAAAATAATAAAAAAAAGGGGGGTTAAAAAGAGACGACGATACCTTGGGGGTAGAAAAGAGGGAGGAGAGAGAGAGCCCTATAGTGGAGGAACGCAGTTGTTAACTGGTAATGCTTCGCGAGAATGGAGAATGCAGGCAATTTATATGCGGCGTTGGGTGCGAAAGCACATGTTAATCGGGTTTTGTGATTTTAAATAAAAAAATAAAAAATAAGAACGGAAAAACCGTAGTTATATAGGAAAAAGTTTCCTATTTTGTCGGAGTAATTTTTTATATTATTTTTACTATTTATTGTTCAAAAAATTATTTTTGTTTTAGAGGAACTGAATTTGAGAGAAATTTTCTGTGTGTTCTCATTGATAATAGGGGCCTCTTTATATAGAGGATTACAATGCATAGAATCTCAATCATACAAGGAAAGTAATTCTACATTGAATAGGATTCTAGATCCTTCTAATTAAATCCTATTACCACTAGGTCAAGTAACCTAGAGTTTGGGCTAAACACAAATTAGGTTTTCCTTCAACACTCCCCCTTGTGTTGCCCAAACGCGGTGCTTCTCTCGTTGCCTCGTTAAAAACCTTGCCGAGTAACAAAAACCCAGTGGGACAAAAATAACCTCGGTCGAAGGGGAAAAAGAGCACAACACACCCTTCACGATTCGAGATGAACATGTAGACATCTCCCCCTGATGTCTGCACCTCCCCCTGATAACAACGATCATGGGAGTTTAGATAACTTCCGCAAGCCAATTCTTGCCACATGTTTCTCGAATGTGGATTTGGGCAATGACTTAGTAAATAAGTCTGCCACATTGTCCTCAGATCGAACTTGGTTCACTTTGATCTTGAGGAGCTTCTGTTGTTGCTGATTGTAGAAGAATTTAGGCGATATATGCTTGGTGTTGTCGCCTTTGATGTAGCCTTGCTTCATTTGTTCAATGCAAGCAGCATTATCCTCATAAATGCTCGTTGGCTCATCTGTGGTAGACTTCAAACCACAATTGTTTCGAACATGCGTAACTATGGATCGAAGCCATATACATTCACGGACTGCTTCGTGAAGAGCAATAATCTCTGCATGATTCGAAGAAGAAGTAGCGACTAAAGTCTGCTTCGTAGACCTCCAAGATATCGCGGTCTTTCCCATAGTGAAAACATAACCAGTTTGGGAGCGACCTTTGTGTGGGTCAGAGAGGTACCCAGCATCAGCAAAACCTTCCAAAACACTTATATCGTTTTGGATTGGGGATAGGGAACGCGGTCCACCATTTGTGGCGTCCCTGGCACTTGATGGGTCCGAATCCATCATCTCTCTATAGGGATAGAACAAGCCCATATCGATCGTACCACTTAGGTACCGAAAGATATCTTTAACACCAGTCCAATGGCGTCGTGTTGGCGCAGAGCTATATCTAGCTAGCAAGTTCACTGCGAATGAGATATCCGGTCTTGTGCATTGTGCTAAGTACAATAATGCGCCTATTGCACTTAGGTAGGGCACTTCCGCCTCTAACACATCTTCATCGTCATCTTTTGGACGAAATTGGTCCTTCTTTGGATCAAGACTACGGACGACCATTGGGGTGCTTGAAGGCTTAATCTTGTCAGTGTTGAAACGCCTAAGCATCTTTTGGGTATAAGCTGATTGGTGAATCAGAATACCATCTCTACGGTGCTCAAGTTCCAAACCGAGGCAAAACCGTGTTTTCCCAAGATCTTTCATCTCAAACTCGGATTTCAAGTGTTCAGCGGTTTCCCTTAACTCTTTAAGGGTGCCAATTATGTTCATGTCATCAACATAAACCGCTACTATTGCAAATCCGGAACTTGTCCTTTTTATGAACACACATGGGCATAGTTCATTGTTGACATATCCCTTTCCAATCAAGTAGTCACTTAGACGGTTATACCACATCCGTCCGGATTGTTTCAATCCATATAGTGAGCGTTTCAATCTAATCGCAAACGCACTCCGTGGTTTAGAGCCACTTGATTTGGGTAACTGAATTCCATCTGGAATCTTCATGTATATCTCTGTATCTAGATCCCCATATAGATACGCAGTAACCACATCCATAAGCTGCATATTCAGTTTTTCAGAAACTACCAAACTGACAAGGTAGCGGAACGTAATAACGTCCATTACGGGAGAATAGGTCTCTTCGTAGTCGATTCCAGGGCGTTGTGAGAAGCCTTGCGCCACAAGGCGAGCTTTGTACCTTACAATCTCGTTTTTCTCATTACGCTTTCTAACGAATACCCATTTATGACCAACTGGTTTGGTGTTGGGCGGTATTGGCACAACTGGTCCGAATACCTTTCTTTTCGCTAGAGAATCAAGTTCTGCCTGAATCGCATCTTTCCACTTTGGCCAATCGGCTCTACGCTGGCATTCAGCAACGGAGCGTGGTTCGATGTCATCGGTCTCAATAATCTCACGCGCCACTGAATACGCGAATACATCATCGATGATGATGGAGTTTCTTTCCCACGTCCCAAGTACACTAGTGTAATTAACAGAGATCTCTACGTTCTCAGGGATAGGTTCTGACATTGAGGCGTCCCCCAATGATGTCTCTTGGACATAACCATAATCCGGAACATTCTCATGGGACGGATTTTGAGTATCGATGATCAAAGGATTTGTTTGTGCTCATTCGCCTTCTTTCTAGGGCGAGTATCCTTCGAACCAATTGGTCTACCGCGCTTTCTTGCGGGACCTGCGGCCATAGATGCCACATCATTGCCATGTTGGGCAATGGCGCCATCTCCTGATGTGGCAGGAGTGGCGTGATGTCCAGTATTTGAGACATCGATCCTTGCAGGCACGTTTGCAGCAGGTATGTGTGATCTTGTCACTTTGGCAACATCAGAAAACGCATCAGGCAGAGTGTCTGCTACGTTCTGGAGCTCGATTATTCTTCGCACTTCAAGTTCGGACTGTGCGGTACGGGGATCGAGATGAGACATAGTGGGGACAGACCACGACAGTTCTTGTCGTTCCTGTTGAACATCTGTGTTCTTATCTCCCCCTAACGACGGGAAGACTGTCTCATCAAAGTGACAATCCGCAAATCTAGCGGTAAAAAGATCGCCTGTCAAGGGTTCAAGGTAGCGGACGATTGTTGGAGATTCATATCCAACATAAAGGCCCATTCGTCGTTGTGGACCCATCTTAGTACGCTGTGGCGGCGTAATAGGCACATAAATGGCACACCCAAAAATGCGTAAATGCGAGATATCGGGCTCGAATCCAGTCACTAGCTGTAACGCAGAGTAAGATTGGGTTGCAGTGGGTCGTAGACGAATGAGAGTCGCTGCATGCAATATTGCATATCCCCAAGCAGAAACAGGGAGATTGGTGCGCATAACCAATGTCCGTGCTATCATCTGTAGTCGTTTGATAGCGGCTTCTGCGAGACCATTTTGGGTATGAACATGGGGAACTGGATGTTCTACATCAATCCCCAGTGACATGCAATAGTCATCGAAAGTTTTCGATGTAAACTCCCCAGCATTATCAAGTCTAATTGACTTAATAGGGTGGTCCGGGTAGTGAGCCCGTAGACGGATAATCTGGGCGAGGAGTTTTGCATAAGCAGCATTCCGAGTGGACAGTAGCGCGACATGTGACCAGCGTGTCGACGCATCAACCAATACCATAAAGTATTTAAAAGGTCCGCATGATGGTTGAATTGGTCCACAGATATCCCCTTGGATTCTTTGTAAGAACGGAATAAGTATTTTGGGATCCTTTGCGTAGGACGGTCTCGGTCCTAATTTCCCGAAGGAACAGGCTTTGCAGAAAGAGCGAGGGGCCTTAGAAGCAACCAATGAGGATTTTGGTTGGGCCGGAGCGTCCGTAGCGCTATTAGAAGCAAAGTGTGTGACTACATCTCCCATTATGGCGTTAGAGCCATGGAAAGTGGTGTGTGTAGCGTCATGGCTACGGGGAGGAACAACCATGGTGTCATGCTCATGGTTGGCGCCATTAATGGCGTCATCACTTGGGACGTGGGCGGCCTTATGGCGCCCCAAGACAGCTGCAGTTCCAGAGGCTGCAATGGTTGCGGTCTTGCTAAGTCCTGGAATCAATTTTCGATTCTTGCTTCTTCTCACTCTGAAGAATGGATGTCCGTGTGAAGTCAGTCTTTAGTATACGGAGCATCATATCACGACCAGGATGTCCTAGTCGGTCATGCCAAAGCCAATATGTGTCAGAATCCAAGAGATCTTCTCTTATGATGTTATTGGATTCAATAGGTCGAATTGTAGTGACATAAAGTCCACTAGATTGACACATAAGCTTCTCTAAGATGCGCTTTCTTCCGCAATCATTAGAGGTAATGCAAAGGAATTCTATTCCGTTCTCATTATGCGTTTCCGCATGGAATCCGTTGGCTCTAATATCTTTAAAACTCAATAAGGTCCGATTTGCCTTAGGAGCGTAGAGAGCTTCAGTGACTTTGATCAAGGTGCCATTGGGCAAAAGAAATTGGGCCATTCCTTGTCCTTGAATTAAACTTGATGGCCCAGCCATCGTAGTCACAGATGAATATGTAGGCAACATCTCTAAAAATAATTGCCTATGTCGTAGAATGGTGTGCGTAGTCGCACTATCCGCAAGACATTGAAGTTCATCCATTCCTAAAAAGAAAGAGCTCGTAATTAAAAAGGAGTTATAAAGAAAAGAACTCAACTTTTATTAATAAGCCAAACGGAATTACATCATCGTTTCTCATAACCAAAGTAAACCTAATCCAATAAACTAGTTAATGCAAAACAATGGTAGTGGCCTATCTTCTTTCGGTAATTTCAATGTAAATGTGACCAGTTAAGTAGAGAGATGTCGGTGGAGCAAAGCTCGCTTAAGAACCACTTATCTCAAAACCTTTCTAGACATCACTTTTACATTAAGTACGCCTACTTTGAAGAAAGACTAGTATCATTGGCATCTACTACAAAAGTAATATGGCAATTGCCTACATCTCTTGGAAAATAAAAAGACTTAATCAAAATCGCCAGTTTCTGGTTCTTGATCCTTGTAGTCTTCTACCCTTAGATCGAGATCTCCATCTTGATCTTCTTGTTCCATGTAATGTGCCTCCCTTGCTTCACGATACATCTTGTATGCGTTTGCAACATTCTGGGATGCAGTACACTTCTTTGCCCAATGTCCATTTAATCCACATCTGAGACAAGCATCATTATGGCCAGTTTCCCTTGATCGAGACGCTCTGGGGGCGTTTGGTGGACGGTTATTATCTTTGGTGGCGTTATTACCATAACCGGAGGCTTGGCCTCTCTCTCTCTTCACACGTTTACCTCCACGGTTTCGTGCACGCCTATCTTGGCGATTGCCTTCCTCTTTAGGGCGAGAATATGGACCAGAACGTCCAGAATTATCCCTACTCTTAGGGTTTCGCTCCTTGCGTCCTCCCTTGGGGGCGCGACTATAATTAGACTCCGGAATTGACTTGGTTCCCACGGGTCTAGAGTTATAGTTCTTCACAAGTATGTTGTCGTGCTTTTCAGCTACGTTCATGGCACCAATTAGCTCATGAAATCTTGTGATGCGTCTAGCATTGACATCAATTCGATAGTTTTTGGCTATCATCAACGCAGAGAGGGGAAGGTGGAGAGAGTTTTCTCGATCAACATCGTATCAGTGATGTCTTGTCCACAAAATTCCATCATAGACTTGATACGGAGTGCTTCCGAATTGTAGTCAAGTACAGACTTGAAATCACAGAAGCGAAGGCTATGCCATTTCACTTCTAAGTCTGGAAGCAGGGAATCACGGACGTTGCCAAAACGCTGCTCGAGTTCCACCCAAAGCCTTCTTGGGTCTTCCTCATTGAGGTACTCATTTTGGAGCGCGTCATTCATGTGCCTTGTCATGAGAATGATGGCTTTTGCTTCGTTAGCCTCTCTCGTAGCTCTATTTGCTTCAAAAGCAGCAGCTTGTTGAGGAGTAAGCACGTCCTGACTTGGCTCTTGGATCGTACTCAGGATCCCATCAGCCTTAAGATGCTGGCGCACATCACGGACCCACTTATGGTATCCTGCGCCTGTTGTCTCAAGTGGAGTGAAGCTCAACTTGTTCAGGTTACTCATCCTGAAAAACAACAAGAAAATAGGGTTAGTTTCGGAGCGTAGAAGGCTACCACGAAAAACTATATAATTTCTGAGCGTAGTCGCTTCCAAGAAATTAGGGATTTTCTGAGCGTAGTCGCTTCCAAGAAAATCCAATTCCAAGAGGGGTTTTGGATTAGATCGAAACGACGATGTATGTGGTCGATCGTTTTCTTCTCAACAAACTCTAAGTTTGGAGGACTCTACAAGCTCCAAGCTTGGAGTGAGCACGAACCCCCACAGTTCGGCTATTGGTCTCCCCTATAAGAAGAAAGGGGGGTAGAAGAAGGGATGTTGGAAGTCCCCGAGAAAAGAAGAAGAAATAAAAAAAAAACTTCAAAACGGGAACTTTTAAAAAAAATTACCTTAAAAAGGTGGCCGGAAATCTTGACCGGAAAAGCTACTGTAGATGGTCGGAAAAGGGTCGCCGGGGTCGCCGGAAAAGTGGCCGGAAACTGGTGGCCGGCAGAGGTGGCGGAGCTAGGCCGGACTGTGCAGGGCTGTTGCGGAGGGTGCGCGGGGCTGTGCAGGGCTGTGCGGGGCTGTGGGGGCTGCTGCAGGGCTTGTGGGGGGCTGCTGCAGGGGCTGTGCAGGGGCACTCGGCAGGTCTCGGCAGGATGCGTGCAGGGGCTGTCGGCAGCTGTCGACAGGGGCTCGCAGGCGCTTGCAGGTGCTCGGCAGGGCTCGCAGACGCTTCGGCAGGTGCTCGGCAGATGCTTGCAGACGCTTCGGCAGGCGCTCGGCAGATGCGTGCAGGCTTCGGCAGATGCAGGCAGATGGCTCGACAGATCTCGGCAGCTGTCGGCAGATCTCGCAAGGGGCAGGCACAGGGCAGGCACAGGGGTGCGCAGGACAGTGACCGGTTCGGATTTTCCGACGACCGGTTCAGGTCGATTCCGGCCGGTTCCGGTGGTTCCGCCGCCGGTTCTGGGCTCCTTGGGATTAGGGCTTCGATATTTGAGGCGGTGGTTGCAGGATTTTGAGGGCTACGAAATTAGGGTTTCAGGGTTAGAGGCTCGTGCTGATAACGTGTTTTAGAGGAACTGAATTTGAGAGAAATTTTCTGTGTGTTCTCATTGATAATAGGGGCCTCTTTATATAGAGGATTACAATGCATAGAATCTCAATCATACAAGGAAAGTAATTCTACATTGAATAGGATTCTAGATCCTTCTAATTAAATCCTATTACCACTAGGTCAAGTAACCTAGAGTTTGGGCTAAACACAAATTAGGTTTTCCTTCAACAATTTTACTATTTTCTTTTGATTATTAAATTTTTATTTTTAAATAGCTTTATTTTATGTAAGGGTATTATTGGTGTTCTAAAATTTTAGTTTTGTTAAGGAGAATTGGCTTGATACATAACATATATTTATGACCCTATATTTATTTTCTTTGCAAACTTGTTTTTTTTTTGTTTTTTTGTTTTTTTTGTTTTTTCAGTTGAATGAGGTTAGACTTTATTGATTATTAAAAGAAATTCGAAGGTACAAACTTTTCGGCATCTATTAGGGATGACAAAGGGGAGGATAGGGTATGGGGATTGAAATATCATCCTCATACCCGACTTCATTTCTCATTCCCGTACCCGCTCCTATCCCCGTAATAAGATATTATGCTCACTGGCAAAAGCATACGCTGCCAATAGGTGAACTGCCGTATTGGCCTCCCTCCTAACATGAACCAAATGAGAATTTGGAAGAAGTTCCAAATCTTCATTAATATCATCATATAGTCTGCCCAGAACTGAAGTATTCTGCATCCTACCATGACCAAGCTGCTGCTACAAAACCAAACAACCACGCTGATCAAATAACCACCGCTGCCTTACCATTGCTAACATTATATGCACAATCATAGTTCACTTTCAACCAACCTTGAGGAGGGGCTTTCCATTTGAACCCCCTTTTAGATTTTGCATCCATGAATCTTAGAGTTGTAAAAAATAAATTGTCCAATCTTGTGGAAGACATAAGAGCAACATCACATGCAAATGTAATTTTATTGTCCCATACCCTAGCATTTCGTTCCTTCCTAATACCCCAGTGAGAAATAATAACTGCGCAAGGCTTCTGAGCAACAAACTAAGCCAAACTAAGGGCATTCAATTGATCTATTCTTCCAAAGCAACTCAAGTTCAAGCTATGATTAGTTGCCATCACTTCCCTAGTGAAAGAATAATTCCGACAAAGATGTAAAATAGATTCATCTTCAATATGCAATGCACACATATCTGAGACTCTAGCACAACATGTCTAGCAGCCAATCTATCCCTTGTAGGCAGAATATTGTGTCCTATCTTCCAAGCAGTAACCTTTGCAATGTTGGGCAT